>CM033274.1:11793114-12393114 GCA_019343175.1 Oedothorax gibbosus | reverse complement strand
CCATAGTCTACCAAAAGGATCCCCAAGGTGAAGATGAGTTACTTCGGCTTTTTATACTATTGTTTTCGTTGTTATCTAGAATACTGGTAGGAACGCAGTGGTAAATCAGCGCCATCTAGCGAGGTAGGATTATTTTAAGGTTGCACGGGTGTGTTGAACCGCCACAGACAGATTAGTTATTTAATGGATTAACTTACCAACGAACGAATCAGTCTTCGGTCAAAAAACAGCGTCGTAGACTTTTAAAATAATCAACGTTTCAAATTCCCTTTCTATTTTGCTTGCGTTGGTGAATTATTTTTTAAAAATAACTTTCATATATATTTCACAAAATACCACAAAACCTTCGAATAAATTTGTTGCAATATATATCCTTGCGATTTTAAATTTTTTATAATAATAGAACATTTTAAAATTTGCGAGCTCCTTAGTAATCTGCAAATCTGAGAATCCATATTCCGGATAACGTTAGCATACGATGTCACTCGAAGTTCCGTTTTGTGCCAGCTCATGTGTCGATATCGTCACTATACCCTGGTTCTAAATTATAGTCGTAATTAGTAGAGCTAAAGTTCCTAACTGAGCTTAGAAATAGACAGCTTGAAAATATTTTAATCTAAGAATCTGCAAACATTCTACACAACTTTTATTATTCTTAACTTCAACAGCACCATCCCCTAAGTAACTACGCAATATACTTAAATCTTCATTACCATTCCAGTAATACCTCGGTATCCGACTGTGCGAAATAAAATGTCGTTCAGATTACACCACATAGACTGTCCCCAGACATCTTAATTACAGCGACGCTAATTCTGCGGTATTTAATCAGTACTGTCTAAACCAGTATTCATCTGACGGTAATTGCTATTGCCACAGGGCCCAACATATATCGCACCACCTTGCGCGCAAAAGTGGCGTATACTGAATAAATGACTTTTCGAGTGAAAGATACTAAAATATTAGAAATTAGAAGATCTTGATCTTAGATCTTAGGAAGAAGAAACATTAGAAATTAGAAGATCTTAAAGAAGAAGAGTGAAAGATACTGAATTAATAGAAATTAGAAAATCTATCGAATAAGGGGAATGGGAATGGTAGCCGCGTCTCCAACCCGAAGTCTTCTATCTATGTTAATCTGATGGGGAATAATAATTTTCTAAACCAAATTACTCTAGCTGTATTGAATATTTTTACAAACTGTTTTTTAATATGATAAATGTAGCTGGCTTAGAGCTCTATAATCCCCCTATTTTAAATTGGTTTGAATATTTTTTTTTGCTTTCAATAAATAAGTTTACAAAAAAATATTTCAACCAATTTCACAAAGTGGTATTACAGAACTCTGTAAGCTAACTGTATACATTTGTTATAAAAATTACAACGTATTTTGTATAATTAAATAATACAAAGAAAAATCCAAACTTCAGAATATTGTCTTAGTTAATTATTTCCTTGTCATTATGCCACTTTTCCGCTAACCACCTTACGCTCTAAAATGTGCCGGATTTTTCGTATACAAGGCGAGGATATCAGTTTGATTTAGATAAATTTTGGAAAGTGTGGTTCGGATAACTTAATTTTGTCATCACCTCTAGTTTCGTAATTTGTTTAGTTTGGGAAGTAGGTTTTCGTTGGGAATTAGACATGAAGATATTTTCTGATTTCCGAGAGAGAGAGATAGTTTGGTCATAAAATAAATAACTAGTTTTGTAGTATGAAAAGAACACATCAGAAGCAATTTAAAGTAATTTTCTTAAAAATGGAATTTGTATAATTAATAATAATCATCTAGCTTTTCGCGTTATATTTTTCATGTTTATATGTGCCATGTTCTTAGAACAATGTATCTCTCTTAAATTGTATTTAAAAAAATAGCGAATTTTTTAAAGTTCTTCGTAACTTTCTGTGTTCAATTAATAATAATTAAAAATATGCACAAATTTAAGATATATTTTATAATTATTAAATTATTAATAAAAATATTTTTAGGCAAAAGACATTTACCTGTATGCTGTATGGTCGAAAGCTATAAAAGAAAGATACAATCGACCCATTTCCAAAGTGTCATACTTATGTCATGTCTGATTTATAATCAAAATTATTTTGTGCGCATGAATGTATTTAGCATTAAGAAATCATAAATAGATAACAAGATTTTCTATTCATCCGGTATTGTTAAAAGGCCATTGCATCAAAGGTAGAACATTGATTTTGAGTGTGGTGAAAGATTACTTTTCTGTTTTACCCTTTCAAACTGTTCCGTCAACTCACAACTTGCAATGAAAAACTTCAATAGAACTGGCGTAAAGAAATTCAAATCTAAAATCATCACAACAAAAATTTTGTTACATGAAAGACCTTGATATTATCTCTAAAAAAATATTACTATCTTTAAAAAAATAAGTAACAGAAAAATATAGAAAATATGTCTTAAAGGGACCCAGAAATCCAACACCACACTGTTTCGATCTGTGTATTCCAATTTCAAAAATCAAGAACTTCAGAAGATTCTTCAATTTCTTTTTATGACGAAATTCCACTTCGTAACATGAAGCGAAGTGAAAAAGTATCCCTAAGGAAAAGATGGCGGAATATTGATGGCTTCGGATCGAATGTCTTTGCTCCACTTACCACTTTTATCTACTCAGTTACCGACGAAAAAAATAACAGATAAGCTCGGGGGAAAAAAAGTTTATACCCACTTCAGATTTTTTTTTTTTGCGTATCAAAGATTTTTTGGAGTAACTAAGCTCTTGTGCCCATGCATAATTCACTAATAAAATCATTCATTATTTTTTTAGTTCAAATTTTTTTCTAATTGAGTTCCAAATTTAAAGTTATTATCGGACAAAAAGGGAGAAATATATTTTGGTGTTAAAATATAAAACGCGTGTTAACTGGTAGCACCATAATATAACCAAGAAAATTATAATTTACAATACAGTGGTGGTCAAAATTATATAAGGAAAACTGAAAATTGAACAGAAAAAAACTATTTCTGAATTAAATGAAAATGTATTTAGACAAAAATTACTTCTTTATGCTACAAATCATTTCAGAACAATAAAAAAAAACTTAAAATACAAAATCGCTAGATCTTTTCGACAAATCACGGTTGAATTATGCAAATTTTATGTATGTTAGCCAATAGTACACTAAGCATTTTAAATGATTTTTTGCAAATATACATAAAATTCATAATTATAAAATACGTTATAAATTTTAACATACAGCGAAACTGGACAAATTATAAGGACATTTAAAATTGTCAAGTCAAAACAATTAATACTTAATAAGTTCACCCTTATTTTCAATTACTTTAATTAATCTTGACGTCATAGAGCTCGTTAGTTACTTTAGGTTGCTCACAGGGATATTTTTCCATGCCTTTTCAATTGATGATATCAGTTCTCGTTTGTTATGGTACTGAGTGCCATTTTTGTAAACTTCATGCGCCAAAATACCCCACAAATTCTCGATTGGGTTTAGATCGGGACTTTTAGCTGGCCAATCAGTCAACAGTTTTACAGAATTAGCGTCAAACCATGATTTTGCAGCTGCGGACACATGTATTGATGCATTGTCCTGCTGGAATAAATAGTCACCATGGTTATCAACGGTGCTTCTGGCAAAAGATTGTCAACCAGCATATCAACATAACTATTTTGAGTTCGTTTTCCCTTGAAGAAATACTACTTCTGTAGTTCCAGAGGCTGCATAAAATGCACAGACCATTACTGAGCCACCACCATATGAACGCTTTGAAAATATTTCTTTTTCTTTGCGAAGATCATACCAAAAATACTTAAACACATCAGGTCCGTCTAGGTTAAACTTCTTTTCATCAGAAAATACAACATCATTCCATTTGTAACCCATAGAAATGTACTTTTTAGCAAACTCCATCCTCAGTCTCTTTTGGGTTTTTATAAGAGGGGGTCGTGACTTCAGGTTTCCTTATCGAACCTATTTGGCATTTTGTAAAACACGGCGAACGGTTCGAGCACTTTAGTTCAAGTCCAGTTCACGCTTTATTTCCGTCGATGTTTGCTTTTTGGAGCAAGCTCTACTTATAATTCGTCTTTTATCTCTCGAAGACAAGGAAGATGGCCTACCTGAGTGTTTTCGTTTTCCATAATTTCCAGGATTTTTCAAAAAAATATATATATTAGTCTTTTGATCTATTCAATTTCAATGCTATTTCACGTCCAGTAAGTACAGAATTTTTATAAGCGATTAATTTCTCGTTTCAAACACCAAAATTTTCGTACCTCGTGGCATGGTTGAAGATAAGTGTAATGAAGTTTTCAAACACTCGCAAAATATTTATAACACCATGGAATGACGAGTACAAAGCAGAAACTTTGCTAGTTTTATGTAAATGTATGCTTTAGACTTACAGAAATGTAATTGTCCTTATAATTTTGTCCAATTTCGCTGTATGTAAAAATTTATAACGCATTTTAAAATTATGAATTTTATGTATATTTGCAAAAAAACTTATTTAAAATGCTTAGTTTACTATTGGCTAACAGAATAAAATTTACGTAATTCAACCGTGATTCGTCGAAAAGATCTAGCGATTTTTCCATTGTACTTATAAATCTGACCACCACTGTATTATGTTACAATATCACATAAAAAAACTTAATTTAACTTAAATTCCTACATTTTAACGACTTAATTTGTTTCATGAATAGTGGAAGAATACATTTAGAAAAAAGGTATAACGTATAGTATAGTTGCCGATTGTACAGCTTAAAGAATACTGTCCACCTTCGTTCCGTTTGCTGTATCTGTTTTAGAAACAGTAACTGGTCCACTATCCAGACGTCATTATCTAGCAATTAGGAGCTGAGATCGGAACCGGGAAAGCGCCGTTTTTATTTCCAAACATCAACTCATCAAAATTGTGGGACAAATCCTACACCCCAGGTCGTTGACTTTTCGAACTTGATGAAGTCTCAAAAATCACACATTTAATGAACGTCGTCTTAGCTCACTATTTTTTAGTAACAGGCCGGTCATCTGGATCAGCATCTGTATGAGTGCAGCAGTACTTTTCAATCGCCTTCTTTGGGTTATCAAAAATATATATATTTATACACATTGAAAAGTCGCCAAATTTTGTAATTCGTCGCCGGTCTGGACGATAACATTTTACCATACTCTCTTTCTCCACAGGCCCTGCCAACGTGGGAAGGCAGCAAGACAGGGTCCGTCGCCTTTCGCTTCCGTACCAACGAGGCTACGGGGCTGCTCATGTACAACGGGGGACAGGGCGGCGATGTGTTCGCACTAGAGCTACTCGACGGACACGTGTACCTCGTCTTAGGACTAGGCTCTGGTATCGCAAAAGTTAAAGCTTCTGCCAAGCGATGTGATGATGGTCAATGGCATACGGTGACGTTGAGGAGGACTGGAAAGACAGGAAGAATTGCTGTGGATGAGGCGGCCTATGATTTCACTACTCCAGGTAAGAATGGTAGTATTGCAAGTACCAAAATCATTGATCATTTCGTCTTATGTCACCTAACCGGTATGGTGGTTTAAACTTTTGGTTGTCAAGTGAGTGTAACCGGGTTCGAATACCGGGTAAGACATGGATATTTGTCCCTTGTACATGCCGAAAACATTAATTTGTGAGTCCAAAAGTCTTGTGGGTGGTCATGTCACAGTTACAATGGGTACAGGTTGTCTGGAGGAAAATGAACTTACCCCTCCTGCGACTTGCCTATATAGAGGAGGTAGCTGTGGCTCTCTCTCGGAGCAGAAGTCAGACTTCCACCCTAACTGTTGCTCAAATCCTTGTGCCAACGATTTGTACTGCACCCTGTTTTATTCCAGACTATGCCTTGGAGACACAGATAACAACAACATTTTGATCTCAAAATTTTAAATTTTAATTGTAAAATCCTTAAGCCTCACCGGCGCTGGAAAGACATTTACTTGGCATTGTCGGACTTACATGCTTTAATAATGTATTTTAGTTCATAGTTAGTCTGCTTAGTTTATGAGAATTAACAGGTAATTTGATATCTTTTACGTTCTATACAACTTTTTTTAGGACCAAAACAGGAGTGCTGAATAAAAATTATGACTTAGCAAAACCAATGGGAATTTGTGACTTTTAAGCCATTTATCTATTCTTTATAAATTAATTTTCAAAGGAAAACGTCCTTCTTTAACAATTTGATTTTTAATTACAGGCACAGCCAGCCAACTCGACTTAGAAGGCCCGCTCTTTGTGGGGGCCCTTGCCCCCTCTGACCAGGGCCCCGGAGTACCCAGCGAAGTGTGGACGGCCAAACTGAACTACGGATACGTTGGCTGCCTCAGACAACTGGTCGTCAACGGAAAGACAGTGGACTTAGCCGAACAGGCAAGAGAACAGGACTCGGGGAGCCTGAGGCCATCATGCCACACATCGCCCTCGCAGTGCGACAGCCAGCCCTGTCTCAATGGAGGACTTTGCTCCGAAGGCTGGAATCGGTTTGTGTGTGATTGCACGAGGACGGGGTTCACTGGACCCGTGTGTGCTAAAGGTAAGTAGGATTGGAACTTCGTGTTTTCTTTTGTGAAACGTAATGTTTTGCTTGGCATACAAATATTTAATTTTAACCCTTTAAATGTATGATTCTTAAATTATATACAAAAATATATATATTTTGATCTTTGACGGTTTTACATGTTATGGGGAAAATATTTTAAAAAATCTCTTTGCTCAGGATTTTAATTGTTCAAATGTTTAAAACATGGGCATTGTCATAGACTTAGCATTGTGGACGATGCATTAAATTCAAGAAAATTGTATCCTTTCAATTGCATACAGCATGAAATAATTTTTTCTTAAAATTATTTTATGCTGTAATAGTAGCTTTTTCGTGCTAAAACATCTTTATAGCTTTCAATGGATGACAAATCGCTAAAGTTGCCTAACATCAACAATAATATAAAGTCATTAAAGTGGCATGTTTCCTAATGAGCATTGTATGCAATAGACTAGACGGTTAATTCTAGAAAAGGGGGTTAGGTAGTTCTTAGTATCGCAATGATGAATATTATTTTTTCGTTCATGCAAATTAAATGCAAAATTTGTCTGCAAATGTTTAGTTTTAATTCTATAGAAAGATAAGTTGAACTTGGTAATCCTCCATCTCTAAAACATACATATTTTTTTGTCCATGCATATTTATTAAAGAATTTGTCTGATGTTACATTTAGATTTTATGTATGGTACAATTAGTACATGATGGTATAATTGTAGACTTCAAGTCCTCCTTCTCCCATGCATGAAGATTTTGTTTTAATAGTGAAGAATTATGTCGGAGATGATACAGATTTGACACAAAAAGAGACGCAAAAAATAAAATCTTGTATAGCATCAATAATTTTTCTACGGAAAGTCGGCGAAGCAGCTGAAAATCAAATACAAAAGTGGCCAAAATGAGCCAGAATGCTCCTATTCAATTTAAAGGGGTTATGGTTTCTCTCTGTGCGCTTTTTAGACGAGGGCTACTTATAATTTGACCTACTATTAAGAGCGATTATGGAGTGAACTTTCAAGTCATAAATAGAATTTTAACTTGTTTTGTAGGCTTCGGTATCAAAGTTAAGCCTCATTGTTTTTTATAGTTCTCTAAAATTTAGAAGGTCCCAAGGTGTTTTAGATGCTAAAAGCCATTTTAGATTGTTTGGATTGCTCCATTTTCATACGAAAGATCTTAATAATAATCTGAACAGAAATATCTAAACCTCATTTGGACAAACTACTAAACCTGATTGGGAGGACCCTAACCTTATCTGGAAGTTCTAAACCGTTTAATATAATTTCCTTACCTACCACAGACGCTTCGACGCTGAGCTTTGACGGCAGCCAGTACCTTCAGATAGACGTCCCGGATGGTTCACGGACTCAGGCCGAGGACGTACAATTGAGGTTCCGGACACCACGTCCGGGTGGACTTCTCCTGGCCACAACACCACACGAGAAGTCTCCGGGTTCGTATCTCGTCGTGGGTCTCGAAGGAGGAAAGCTGAAGATAATCGTCAACCTCGGGGACAAGGACAAGGTGAGATTCAAGTCATATATGGGATTGGAACTTTCTTGTAGTTTTCTCGGTTAGGTTAGTTTGAATTATTGTCGCACTAGAGTTACACGAGGGCCATGGGCTTGTTTCAAAAATTTGCCAAATAAAACAAAACAACCAATGAAATCGCAGTTCGGAGCGCGTGATCTTTTTTAAACCAATGCAATGAGCTGTTTCAACACTTTTCAAAGAAAACGAAACAACCAATGAAATCAGTTTAGAGAGCGTGACGTCATAAGAAATATTCCCATTGGCGACTGGCGTCATAATTTAGAACCGCGGTCAAGTGACGAGCTGACACCTGAGTAGGCTCCAAATGCAACCGTTAAGGACGACATCATACGCAGTGTTGGGACTTTGGAGCATATTTAACGTGCACTCCCTCTACACGGGATATTATTCGTTGGATATTTTTGGTTGCACGGGCCGTTTATAGTTAGTTATTTTGTTAGTTATTTTGTAGATGCCCGGACCCGAACCTGTTACCTTCTGCATACAATGCGAACGCCTTATCCGACTGGCTCCCCAGACCCTCTTGTAGGATTCGGTATCAAAGTTCAGCTTCATTGTCTTTTAGAGTGTTCTAGAATGTTTCAAAAGATCCAAAAATCATTAAAAATGTCCAAAAAATGTTGTAGATATTTTAACTTTATGAATAAAGAAATATAACGTTTTTTGGCTTGCAACATGTCACATCGCTAATGTCCATACTTGATGTTAAAAAAAATAGGTGCTTGTATAAATTGAAAAATTTCTTTTCCAGCTTAAACTGAAAATAATAACAAATAGATTCTACATTTCAAAACAATTTTGGGCTGTTCAAACAAACAAAAAATAGCAATTGGAAACATTCCCACATTTTTCATTTTGAAACTACACCCAAAAAAGTTTTTTTAAGGAAATCCATCATCCAAAAAATGAATTCACAATCCAAACAAAGCCCCATAAAGCATTTTTTTTTAAAAATGGGCAAAATATTATTTACTTTAAACCACGTTTCCTCCATTATTATTAGTTCTACTTTTCTTGGCACTATGCCGGCGATAGAGTTAAACCCGAGGCTATTCCAATTTTTTTTTTTTTGTTTTGTCCTTCTAAAATAGTTTTTTTTATTCTTTTAGCTTACCTCAAATTATATCCGGGGGTTTTAACTTTTCACTTCCTTCAAATGAATGTCCTTCTTTATTTTAGGTCATCGACTTAGGGCAGAGTTTGAACGACGACACTTGGCACACGGTCCACTTGCGGAGGAGGGGGCACAAAATGGACGTGCACTTGGATTCGGACTCGAAAAGCTATGGTAAGCTTCGTAGAGTTGTATATACGACATTGTGGATCTTAAATCAGTGGTACATATAAAGATATTAAGTCTGTGGAATGCAACTTTAAAAGTTCAATGACTATAAAAAATTTGGTTCAAGGTTGCACCAAAATCGTGGACTTCTAGTTTCTACTGCTGCAAGGATTGACCAATTTTATGGTAACCATATCTTCGATACACTGCAAAAATGGTAAATCAACGCTCCAAATAGCTAGAAAGTTCCAACTTTCCAGTGATCCAACTTTCCAGTCCACCAAAATTTTTAACTGTTTAAGGATGAATATTTTCAACTATATGAAAGAACATTAATACACAAAAACAAAACGATTTTGAAACTGCGTTTTAATGCATAAGATTTCCTAAGCATTTGACGTTCTTTTTATAAAATTACGGATTCTATTATCCACGCAAAATTAATCTTGCGAAATATTTTAAATCACCGTGACTTAAAGGCCATGTTCTACAAGATATGTGTACTAGATGAAGCGGACAGCTTTGACGACGAATTGGTTTGTAGAACTGCAAAACAACCAACAAAAGCTGTCTGTGTTTACGCGGACAAGGACTGTAGAACAGAATTGAGGGCAATGCGAAATTGAGCTTTCTGCTTAAGTTGATCGGAATAAAACATGATAAAGGAATGAAGACAATTTTTACGAACAATATATATCAGCAAATTAAGCTACACGAAAAGCGAGTTTTTAAAACTTAAAATAAACTTTTTCATACGGAAATGAAGATCTCATTGCTTTCACGAATTCGTCGTTGATGGGTTAACAATGCACTCACAAAATGTCCTTTCAGATCTGGGCGAGGTGGACTCAATGACTCTCGACATCCAGACTCTGCACGTGGGCTCAGTGCACCCAGGGCACCTAAAGCCACCAGTTCCCGGGATGTCCAACTACGTGGGACATCTGCAGCATCTCGTCTTCAACCGGAAACACTACCTGGACATGGCACACGCGGGACAAATTGCACACTTCAAGGTACTACTACACAAAATTCATATTAATAGTTTGAATGCAATGTCTCTGTACTGCGCACATGTCGAGAACCCAGTTTTCTCGTACATAGTTAATGTAACTCAATGATGCTATTTATATGCATTATTAATTTAATTACCGACTGGAAGCAAAAGTCATCAAATAGGGTAGAATGAAGAAAAATCTTTAAGGAGGCCAGAGAGACTTTCAAGGGCTGCAGTGCTAGTGATGATGATATTTATATACTAGACATTTAAAATCAAGGTGAAACAAAAAAAACTTTCATCTCAAGCGTGCTAAGGATCAATGTGGCAATTAGTATATCCAGTTTCTAGATGGTACAAATACTTATTAGTTTTTTTAACGGTTTCTAGATGGTAACAAACTAACTCAAACTAACTTATTCAATTGGTCCAGATCACTCCGGGGAGCTCTTGTTCATGTTAAAGTTGACAAAAAAAATTATATTAGTATTTGGTTCAAAAAATGGTAAAATGTTAGTTTGTTTCGTTATTTTAATGGGAACTCAGACAAAACATCAGGGTAAAAAGGACTAACTTAGCTTGAATTATAATTATCCTCATCTCTATTTAACGCCTTTCTTCAATGTTATTATCCTCCTTCTCTATTTAACTTCTTTCTTCAACTTTATTAATCCGCTTCTCCATTTAATGTTTTTCTTCAACATTATTAATCATCTGCTCCATTTAAGGTCTTTCTTCAGCTTTATTAATCCTCTTCTTTATTTAACGCCTTTCTTCATCAACATTATTAATCCTCAGCTACTTTTAACATATTACTTCAGCGTTATAATTCTTTGCTCCATTTAACCTCTTTCTTTAACACTTCCAATCATCTTCCTTCTTTTCCAGGTCACGGCCAAATTCGGCAAGAAAGACAACATCGTCCACCACCCTGTGACCTTCAAGTCCAAGTTTACCTTCCTGGGCCTTCCCCAACTCAGAGCCTACTCAACCCTCAACCTATACTTCCAGTTCAAGACCATGGAGCCTAATGGGTTGCTACTGTACAACAGTGGCAAGGGACAAGACTTTATCGCAGTAGAGTTGGTGGATGGGCATCTGCACTATGTATTCAACCTCGGGGATGGTCCTAGAGGGGTGAGGTCGAACACCAAAGCGACTCTCAATGACAACCAGTGGCATGCGGTGACTATAGGGAGACCGTCGCCGCATCAGCATACACTGATGGTGGATGATATGATAACGAAGGTAGGTCTAGTTATTTCCTGTAATAAAAATTGGCTCTATTGTAAAAAAGTGCAGCAAATTTTGCAATTTTTTCGTCCAGTGTTGTAATATTTGTTTGATAGCCAAGCTACATTATTCGGACGAAGTGTCCAATACCATAATCTATATACTCACTTTCCTTACTCTTCAGTGAATGAGTCACAGACCCAGGGCCCAACCACCAACCTAGATTCTTCTCAGGGCCCTGTTTGTTACATCGGAAGGGCGTACGTCCGCCCATATGTAGTAACGCCCCCCTGTCGGCCTGGTCCGAGACTGGTGGTGCACTCGCGGCAGGGATTCCAAGGCTGCCTCGCGTCCATAGATCTCAACGGAGAGGCGGGCGATCTTGTCAAAGACGCCCTTATACCGTCGACGCTGGTCGCCAGAGGCTGTGCAGGTAAGGATTGTAAAAAAAATTGAAGTCTATTTGAATACGAAAAGCCAACATCTTCTTTAAAGAAGGTTTCTGCGTTAAAATCCGATCTCGTTGAAGTAGACTTTACCCATTACTGACGACTCTTGTACGCCACTAACACCGGCATTTCCGCGTAAAAACCTTGAATAAAAAAATAATTAATTTGTTCTTCATGTAACTTAATTGGTCCTTAATAAATTAAGGATAGTAGTCTTTATTTGTTTTACTTAGTTTGTCTTTCTGGCCAACTATCGTCAAAAAGTTAATGACTAATAACCTATCCTGCATCATAACTTTTTGAAGGAAATAATTGGTCGGACGAAACTATTCTCACTACGTTCCCCGTAAAATAGTAAACTGTACGGAGACCTACTTTATAGGAAGTAAGGGAGTATTGCTAAAATCCTCATCTAAAGAATGATGCAAAATTAAAACGTTTAAGTTGGCCCGAGCCTACTGGCTCAGAAGACGATGCTCGTCTTTGTTCTCTTGTAAGATGAATCTACAGAGCGTTTGTCCTTGGGAAAAGTTCGTTGACGAACCTCCAGTTAATTTAACAAACATACTAAGCACTCATTTATTGATACCATAAGGATGAAACGCCAGTGGATCCCGTTAATATTTTCTTGAAGATAAATCCATTGACAACGTTTTACAATAGATATAAATAGTGATTGCATAGTTAGCTCAACTAATTCACTGTACTAACGAACGATAATTCTTCAAACAAACCATGCTCATGCCAACGTAATTAGAAAAAGTATTTAATTTAAAAGAAAATTTTTACACTATTTTCTAATGTTATTACTAGAATACTAAACGAATTTATGTGGTTAACTCCAATAAAATAAGTATTTCTTTTTTTTATATACGTTCAGGTCCCATCACCAAATGCAGCCACTCTGCGTGTGCGAACCATGGGGTATGTGTCCAGATGTGGAACAGCTATGCATGCGACTGCGACATGACTTCATTCTCGGGACCTATCTGCGCAGACGGTAGTGTGCCATTTATTTTATATTAAGTTTAGAATTTCACTATAATTAGGGAAACCACGAACCAGTATAAATAAAACGCTATTTACTCCTAATTTAGTCAAAATAAGGAGTATAACATTTTATAGATTTACTCATACAGAACGCAAACTACGTTAGAGACTGCAAGGGAGAAAATATGCATCACACTGAAAGAATTATTCAGAAAACTGACAGATGGAAATGCAGACGGATCCTATAATAAGGATTCGGAAAATTTGAATCCTGAAGCATGCTTTTGAGATATTCAGTATAACATTTAATTTTATGTGTGTAATACTAGTAACTCATGGACAAAATTAGACGATAAAATCATAGCTTATTCTAATTCTAGTTTATTGAAAGAACACTTGCCCAAATGGCTTATACCTCATTATTGAATAATTAAGAAGAGCGTATTCAAATAGTGGTAACAAGATCCCTTTTATAGATATTTGAGAGACTTCCTCATGCGGATACTTCAGCAGTTTCAAGAAAAAGATCGTATACAAGTTACTATATTAACAATACTGTTACTTAGTGTCCTATAGCTATTTAAAGGAATTCATGATCTTATAATATAATAAGAAAAATCATTTTAACCGTTTAATGGTGGTAACATCTTTTTATATATATTTTCAACAGAGAGCATTTCGTACGAGTTCGGTCCGGGGACTGGGCTGGTAACATTCACATTCCCACCGAACAAGCAGCCGGACACTAAAGCTGACCTGGTGGCCCTAGGATTCATCACGATGGCCGACAACGGTGTTCTGGCTCGCATAGACTCGGGCACTTCCAACGACTATATGGAACTCGAGATAGTGAGTGATTTTGTCCTATACCTACCACTTCTTCGTGCAGTAAAATATATCTGTAATGATGGAAATTGCAAACACTATCAAACTTTCTAGAAAGTATCCGAAATGCATTATTTGGAGGAAGAAAAAAATATCTGGGTTATGATTTTTTGCAAAGCATTCAATTGCTTAACTTTAGAAAATATCCTGCAGAAAAATCAGGTCATTGGGAATGAGATCTGAGATTCCTATGTCACATGTTAAAAAAATCTCAATCGTCAGAAATCGCAGATTCCGTCCCATCCTAAACTCATGCATTTTATAGTAATGATGAGCTAAAACTGTAAAAATACGTTCTAAATTTTCTAAAAGTCTAAGGGATAAGGACGTTTATTTAGTGAATAGTCACCCATCAAATAAGGCCATAAAAATTGAAGGGCTCGTAAATTTACAGGTTTTGTTTACAGTGTAGACCCTAGTTGACACATTCAACTTCAACTATGGAAGGACCAATAATCTAAAATAGAGTATCTAATATAGTAAAGAGAAACAATTGGGTAGATCCAAGTCTGAACTCTCTATATAAACCCACCAAGAGGTGAATCAATAATGAAACCACTCGGCTTCGTTTAATAAAGGACGCGACATACTTGCAATTGATGGACTCGCCACTTTTAACCGAAAATGTTTCTTTGCATCTTGAATACTACACTGTCAAAAAAAAGAAACTTTTCTGAATATATGGGGCAGCTACGGTGCATGTAATTTTCAGAAATGTTACAGAGTCAGTAATTCAGAAACCTCTTTCTTTAGTATATTCAGAAACATTTATGAAGCATTTAAAAAAAACTTTTTCCACTGTTTTCCATCACATATCCAATTTATAGCATGACTAGAAGTATGAGTGTTTACACGTGTATAAATCATACGTTGTTTTCAGGTTGACGGAAATATCTACATGGTATACAACATGGGAACGGAGGATCATCCCATAGGAGAGCACAGTGTCCACGTCAATGATGGGCAGTATCATGTGGTCCGTTTCACTAGGTCTGGACCCAACTCAACCATTCAAGTGGATGACCACAATGTCAGAGTCAAGCAACCTCCAGGTAATTTAGATGCTGAAAACTTGCGTGTCGATATCGACGAAGCTGTGAGCAAGAAGTTTGCATGCATTTTAAATGTAAGAGTTCTTGTACGAATGAAAATGAATATTGAACGGAATTTCAGAACACTGAATTTCGTAAATTAGTTCGATATACGATTAATTATTACACTTTCTCCGGACTCTATTATACGATATAAATAACAGAAATAATTTGTGAGCTTAAAGTTTGGAAATAACCATTAAGAAATAAATGAAATATAAAGTATGGTGCAGAAACGCATGAAAATATATTAGGTCGATGCGGAAGACAGGGTAATCATTCCCATTTAGCAACAAGTTTAGGGTAAGAAAAACCTTCACCTCCAATAAGGCTGCTTTTAGTAGTTTAAACTTCAAGCCGTCACAACCATGTATCCAACTACCAACTAATGGAATCAATCGGCAAACACAGAAAGGCACAGCAGTACACAAAGTGGCGGGCCTATAACTATGCAAGATTAACAACAGCCTAAAATAATTCTAGATAAACCACCCTATGTATATGTCACGGTGAATATCCGAAGTCAAGAAAATGCCCAAAATATTTTCTTTGTAGGCGACTTAAAGTACTCACAACTAATAAAAGCCTAAAATAACTCAAGATAAAACCAAAGCGACACTGTGTTAATCCAATAGAAAATAATGATTTTCTAAGCCATATTTCTCTGAATGTATTGAATACTTTTAAAAGCGGTTTTTTTTTAATGATAAATATAGCTGACTTGCAGGTCTCTATAATCCCACTTTTTGTTATCGATTCGAACTTTTTTTTTAATTTTCAATAAATAATTTTACAACAAAATATTCGAAACAATTACCAAAAAGGGGGATTATAGAGACCTGTAAGTCAGCTATATTTAACACAAAAAAAACGTTTGTAAAAATATTCAATACAGCCTGAAAAATATGGCTAAGAAAATATTTTTCCATTGGATTAACACAGAGGCACTTTGGTTTGGAGAGCAGCTGTCATTCGGGATCAATTCACCCTTAAAATCAAACTTTCAGTGAAACAAACACAACATATGTATCTTGCTTCACAGGCCGACAGCTGACGATGTTCAACAGCTACTCCACCATACAAGTCGGGGGCAAGAAGAACCCCTTGAGAGGGGGGATCGAGCGTCCCTTCCAGGGTATCATATCTGGCCTGGTCGTGAACGGGGATCGAATCCTGGACATGGCGGCTGAAGATGACCCAAGGATATCTGTGCAAGGGGATGTCGAACTGTTGATGTCGCTGCCATTGAGTTTGCAACAGAGATCGGTGCCGTCGGAACACCAAATGCAACAGGTTGGTATAATGACGATTTGTACTTTATAAGCGTGTGTTATAAGCTTTATAAGCGGGTGTATTTTGGGAACTTTTTAAATGGTCGGCATTTTTTTTGCCTTACCAATCATGCACCCATTACAAAGCAAATTAAGTGTCGGACCATCTGATAAAACAATTGTGTATGATGAGAGTTATTCTTTTTAGGTGTAAGTTTTTTTTTTTATAAAATTTGGGAAATATTTTTTTTAATGGTCGGCCATCCTTTAGAGTCACTGATAATGCGCCCTGTAGCAGCCAGATTGAAGGTACAACCAAACTACGAAATGCAACTTCTGGCTACTGAGTTAGTTTGCTTGAGACGAGTTTTTTTTTAATACTTTAGAATTTTTTTTTAAATGATTGACAATCTATCGTAGTTATTAATCATGCACACTTTACAGAGCAAAAAATTTTATCGGAACATATGATGAAACAAATGGGTGTTCTGACGTTGAATATCCAGCTGTCCTACAGAAAATCGGACTAACTCTTAAAAAAATTTACCGAGGCTACAAGTTTGAAACTTTACCAAACTCGACTGCCATTACGTTTAGTCTCTCAAGTTAGTCTCAATAAAACGCCCTACTTTTTGTAAGTTACGTTTTTCTGGTGTTTCTTTACAGCACGCAGGCGCTTCCCCCCAGTATGAAGGTGACGACCTCGTGTATTCTGGAGGAGGCGGATCCGGATGTTGGGACGACGAAGATGACTGCGGGGAATCCGATACCACAGGCAGAAAACGTAAGTCCTTTCGTTTACTTATTGCTACAGAAGAACTGTAAAATATTTTCACGATAATGCACGAGTTATTTAATAAAACTGTTTCCTAAAGCGTGCAGATCGACTCTTTGCGATGCCTTTAATTTAGATATTTAATTTTTAGAAGCTTTACATATTTATAGTAAGATAATTATCATAGCTTTGGGGGGTCGTACAGGGGGGTCACGCAGTAGTAAACGACCCATTCCTAGATTGAAACAGACTCCTGAACTCTACCTTGTAAACTTTTTTGAACTTGATCACTGTCCCCGAGAACAATCTACTTTAATCTTATACCATATTTATTCTGCATGTTCTTCATTTTGTAAAACGTCTTCCATAATAAATAATGACTAGAACTAAACTATTAGTGTTTCCTTAACCCTTCTTATTGAATCAAAACAAAAGCGGGCTTCAAACCAGGCCCTCACAACCTCTTATAAGATGCAATTTTACATGTAATTTGTCTTTGTAGGCAGTTGGGAAACGAACGACGTTTTACAATTAGTCAGTGCGTAGCGCCGTTATCGTAAACCTTTTTGGGCTCTACTGGGAGGCACTTACTATGGTGATGGAATGATAAAGCAATACAATTTAGCTCTACCTATTAGAGCCTCTATCTATACTGATGCTGCTTGGTTAATTACCCATTGCTTATTTTTGTTGTTGGGTTAATTACCCACAGCTTAGGTAGAAATAGGAACCCAAAGATTAAATGATAATAAATGAGCCCGTATTTTATAGTAGACATAGACATCCTATTATTAGAGACAAATATATTAATATGCCTTGTCTTTATCGAAGATGTCCTACCATGTTAGAGATCGTTAATTGCGATGCTATATCGGCAACTCTAGAGGAATTGAACCAGTAACTTCTGCTCACATGCCAACTCAATACTAAACAGTCTGTGCTTAAGTAATTCTATTGTTATAGCTTGAATTGAGTATTTTGATGGAACATCTTATTCCAACAGGTGACGACCTCATCACCCCCGTGTACATCCCGCCCACACCTCGCCCCAACCCCCGCACCACCCCCAGCATCTCCGGGGGCGGGCAAACGTACGTGCACGGGCGGTCGTCGGCACCACCCCGTCACTTGGGCGGCGGCGGATTGGAGGACACGACCTGTGACGACGAGGAAGATTGCGCCGAAGGTGGCGGATCGGGAATGGGAGAGGTGACGTTTGCACTTAACACCCCAGCCACGCCACCTGCGTTCATTACGACTACAGGTAATATTTTTTATGGTGAGATGTACTGCTATTAATAGTGTGTGTGGTTTTTGGTGTCGTCAATTGAAGGCAATATTTCATATTTGTAAATCGCATTGTAGGAAAAAAAAGCGACTCAACGTTTTAGGTTAAAAGTCCACTGAAATATGCAAAGTATATGGGTCACACTTTGGCATGACTCTCGGTCACTTCAAAAGCTTTTTTGCTATAACACGGTTTAATTGAGTTTAATTTAAGGGAAAACATGACTTCAAATACCTCAGAAGCCACCTCACGATCAGTGAGTAATCTTTGCTAAGTCTTTAAGCTTAATCTAGTCATCCACACACCTTACGTTTCAGGAAATATCAAGTTAAACTTGACTTTGCATGAGGCCAGATGAGCTGCATTACATCTCTCGCTGATTCAATACAGACCATTGGCGTCATTCCGTTGTTGTAATCTTACTATCATGTTTGTTGGGTAAAAGAATGACTATGTGATAGTCAAGCCACAGATCCGCGCTGTACGGCCAGAGTCATGCCACTGTAATATTGTGTGTTTTCAGTAGTTTACTCAAACTTAGTGTTATAAATGGTTGTATATCTAAAGATTATTCGTAAAATAACTATTGAAGATGACATACACCTGAAAAATATTCCCTAGTATCACCACGGTGGTACTGTGCAAATTAACCACCAACAAAAAGCTTCACTTGGGGGAATGGAATTCCATTTCGACAAAATCAACTAATAAAAAAAAGATCTTGTTGTTCTTTGACCGAATGGTGAAGGTATCCAATGGGGTGGTAAGAGATCAGAAATACGACTCATCTTCTCCTTTTTCTTGAGCTTCAGGGCGATTCTTACCATGTAGGTTTGTAATTCTGTGTTCAAATGCACCATCATTGCTTATTGATACCCAAAGATAACCCCCACTCCATTTGAGAAAGGAAAAGCATCAACTAGTATAGTACTGTAGGGTTTATGGCACTCAGAGAAAATGTATGCGTCAGATTGCTGACTTGTTAACAGTAGGGTCGTTTGAAAACTGCTCTGGCAAATTAAATGGAAGACTCCTTACGTTTAAACCCTCCATATTATTTAACATTGAACTTTTTCTCACTGTAGGCAGTCACCAGGACTTTTCCGAGAACTTTGTCAATCCTCCACCAAGGGTCATCCCACCCCCAGACGACGAAGACGACATGAACATGATCCAGCGGATCGTCATCACACCCCCTTCCATCCCGACTACCCCGATCTACCGCCAGCGACCCCCGGATGACGTCATCGTGACCCACCACCGACCCCCGGGACACCCCGCCCCCCCTTTGTACCCGGTCATTCCCCAGCAGACGCCGAGACCCCCCTACAGGACCACATCCCGAGCTCCACCCTCTGTCTACGGGGTCCCCATTCCTGATCTACCGGTCCAAGGTCGCGAGAGCAACAAACCGCCACCGAAGGTCAAGACGTCTTCTGCCGCTGATAATACGGCCATGGTGATTGGTATCATTGCTGGAGTGCTGATTGTGGTGGTCATTGTTGCCCTGGTTGTATACAGAGTCAGAAGCTGGACTCTGGCCGCGTCCCCTGGGGCAGCTGGGTACAAAGTTGATGAGACGGCCAAGCGGTACCACTTCCCACCGGCCGGTACAGCACCGTACCAGTCCCAGCCACCCTCGGCCCAACACATGAACGGGACCCTCAAGTGCGACCAGCAGAACAAACTCATGAAGCAGCAGCCCAACAAGAAAAAGGACGTGAAGGACCTAAAAGAGTGGTACGTGTGAAGAAGCAGTGTTCATGATGCCGAGAGAGAGAATAAAAGATCGCTCGTTCCAACTATTCTTTGGTCTTCTAGTCTCTTTTGCATGTGTTACGGGCCTAAAAACATTTGTAACGGGCCCCAAAAAACACTTGCGGACACTCGTGACCCCAACAGAAAGAGATTGACAGACGAAAAGCCATTGAACTGTTCAGGTACTCAGTTCCTTGAAAGAACACAAAGCTCTCGTTTGGACAAAAAAAAATGAATACTTGTGTTTAGCATTATTATTGGAGATTTTTTTTCTTCTAAAAGCGCTAAACTGAACATCGAAAAAGGTTTATGGTGTTATATCTTGTAAATCAAGATAGATTTGTTTGTGGTAATGCATTGACATTTTCTTGTGAATATGGCTACTGTGTTTATACATAGATTTACTAACTGAATAAGGAACTGTTACAAATACGGTAACTAACGAAAAGAATCTTCGGAATTCTTTATAGACATTTCTGTACATTGTTCTTATCATAGGTCGGATGCAAGTTAAAGAATTCGTGAAATTATATGCAATAAATATCTTAGAATTAAACCACTGATACAAAGTGGCAAATGTGTATTGTGAAAAGAGTATGTATATGAGACTTATATATTTGATTAATCTTTAAAAGCATAATAATTTAAACGTGTTAACGTTATCATACCATGTGTACATATTATGAAACTTCTGCAAAAGCATGTTAGGACAAAATAGTTTGTATACTCTGCATTGCCGCAGACCAAACATTCGTTGGAACGAGTCAAAAAAGGAAATGGTGCGTCCTCTTCAAGAGATTCTTTTGATTGAAGACACCATTTTGTTTTTTAGAGAGAAGAGAACGAGATTAACCAACCCAGACAGCACAAGACGTCAGAATATTGTCACAAATTTAAAAATGTAGTCCAAGTCGAAAGAAGTCCGTCAAAAAATGGATTACTAGATGAATATATTTGATGCATTTATTTGGTTGTCAAATTTACTATTAAACAAAATACATGAAGTCAGCTACTAGACTTGAAAATTTGACATCGTTTTTTGACCACTTTTAAAACGTCGAAAAGACGTTACTTTTACATTATGATTAAATGTGATGAAAAATTGACATCTTTTCAACGTTTTCTTGTTTAAAAAAAAGACTGGCTTGCGCTATCTGGGTATGCCTTTAAGACATCAAAGTGTTTTCAAATATAGAGCGTGCTAAAATTACACAAAATGATCAAAACGAGAGTATCCAAAGAAGAAATCAAAATCATACATTAATTTTTTAGCTTTGTTAAACATTTTTATGAACGGATTGGAAATTCAGCACACACAACTGAAACTGTGCACTTTAATGCATTTGGATTCAGAATCCTGAAGATGGTAAAAATTTGTTAATTTTATGACTTTTTAATTTCCTTTATGAAAACTTTCCACTGAACTCAAAAGCCTTATTTGGAAATGCAATAATGAAACCGAATCGAATTATATTTTTTAAAATTGGCAATGTACGCGAGAAAATGATGTAATTGGCAAATTTGACCTTTCAGCAAAGAATAAATACTAAATATTGGAAATTAACTAAAATATATAAAATTTCGAATTTGACGGATTTATACAAGTGTCAGTTTAAAATTGATATATTTAGACTTTAATTATCAGGTTTCACAACCTTTTTCCAGAATGAAATAGGATAAAAAAAAAACTGATATGTTTCACAAGAAAAACTATCTTGCCAATACGTTACTTTTTCTGTGTACAGAGATAAAATGTTTTTAAAATTGCAATTTTCTCTCTAAAATACTATGGAATAGTAGTTAGATTGTGAAGCAATGCTCATTGCATTTTATTTTAATTAAACACTTAAGGTCTTTAAAATATATGGAAGCATCTGTTTAATAGCTTTATTATATTTTAGTCATCAAACCAGAGTTCAGTGGAAAATGTGGTTGCAAGAGACCGTAGTTGACCAATTAACTTGTTGGACTAGTTGTCCACATGAATTGCTTAATTTTCATGATTTCGAATATATTAAAAAAAAAAATTCTCAAATATTCTCGCATTTATAAAGCTTTTTTTTTTTAAAAAAAGCATTGATTTCGGGTTAATCAGAAAACGTTTGATAATGGCTGCATTGGTTTTGATGTCGCTGTATTTGTTATAATGTAAATTTTGAAACATTAATGTGAATTTTAATATTTTTATCGCAACAACTTAAAATGATTACTTAGAAATGCACCCCTGATTTGCAGTCTGCATCCTGGAGCCGCCAATTTAGTCAAAAAACAATTTTTATATAAACTATTAAAATTGTATTTAAATCTAAACTAAATAAATATAAGAAAAAAACAATAACGAATATCCTCTAGCTATATAAAATAAATGTATTAAGCAAAAAACAACTATAGAGGGACAGCAAATGAAAATTTAACTTATTTATAAAGCAGCATACTCTTAATCCATCTACACTATTTGAATCTAATAATCAAAGCACAATATTTTTTTAATATATTAGTACAATATTTTGTACATTTTGATTCGGAATAAGCATTGCAGACAAACCCAAGTTGCTTAGTATAACCTGGTCTCTTGACATCCACTTCCGAAAAGAACTTGCATCGTAATTTTTTGGCCGTTTTTTCAGCGGCATGTCCAGAGAGAAATATTGCTCCACATAACTTACCAGATTGAGAGAAAATTAATGCTTTGACATTTTCTGTACGTTAGGTCTGATGCGAAATATTGTCACAGAATGATATAAAAAGGGAATTCGTTAGAGCATTAGCCTAGTGTTCAATTAAGTAAAGCAAAAATAAAGGTATCCCAACCTTATATGTGTCATGTTTTATTGTATTCCTAGATACACAAGTGGAGACCTGCCAACACTAATTTACACCGGAAATGCCGGATTTTTAACAACGTTCTGAATTTCTGTGTCCTATGTCCCAACTGCCGGATTTTCGAAGGTGCAAACATTAAACTTTTGCTTGACCCCGGAATATGGTTATTACCGAGTTAAATTAGAGTTGGTTGGTTAAATTAACGTAGCACTAGCTAGAGTTGGCAGGCCATCGTGTCTAAACTTTCCCTAATAAATGACTAGATAGAAATTTAGTTTTTTGAAAATCTAAGGTTAAAACTTTAGGCTAGTTGCATATGCAACGACTTTTACACCCCCTCGAGTCCTGCAGGCCGCCTCAAAGTGGCGAGGGGGTGTACCTGGGCGGAATGGGTGAAGTACGTCTGGAGCTTGCTCCTGGTAGGGTCACCCAAGGCGTGAAGGCCATCCCATTATGCTCAGCTAAGGCCTGCAGGCAAAAGAGCAGAGTCAGACTACCACCACCGGTGCTCTAGTCGCAAGGCAACGGAAACTGCAGTTTCTCCCCATCCATGAAGAGTTCAAAACATAGATTACATGCTGCCCCGGTCGTCACGCAGTTAAAAAAGGACCGCGGGCATGGCTTAGGCAGAGGGCCTTGCTCGAAAAATGTGTTACAGTCTCCCAAATCGCTAAAGATCTTGCAGTTAAATATTAATGGAATTGCTACAAATGCATCTAGAGTAAAATTAGATCAAATTTTAGAGTTGGCTCATAGCAAAGGCGTTCAGATCATTGCTCTACAAGAAACAAAGTTATCAAACAGTACCTCTCTTAAGATCAATGGGTACAGCATTCTACGGACAGATAGACAGCATAGGAATGGAGGAGGATTGCTCTTCCTTATTAGAGATGTTGTTTACGAAAGTATTAATATTAGTGAGACACTTACTGATAACTCCAGCCTAGAGATTCAAGGTATTAAGATTATTTGGAGAGGTAAACCACTCAATATCTTTAACATGTACAGCTGGGGGGAAAAAACGATCCACCCTTCGTTTTTCGGCTGCTATTGATCAGGGAATTTTGTGAAAGGTGTCATTTTTCAGGAAATAGCGTAAGGAATTAAGAACTGGCCACCAAAATTGTATAAGGGGTCGTCTACATATTAAAATGAGTACCAACTTTGAAAATTCCAATGGCAACAACCAATTTTTTTTATCTAAAAATGTTTATCATCTTTAAAATACCCCAGATCCAAAAAATAAATTATTAATTTGCATTACTTGTTGAGATATAAGCATTCGAAGTTGAATGCCCATTATGTTAAAAAAGTTTCACAAACTTTTATTCATACCTCCACAAATAAAATGAATTAAACCAACATTTTTTTTTCATTATATACTTCTTAATCTTCCAAAAACAAATCACACAAGTTTTTTCATCAATTTTTAATTTTTTTTTTTTAAATTTAAATAAGAAAAAATAAAACATGAATAGCAACCCCAAATTTTGGTTACATAAATCGATAAAGTAGATCAAGTAGAACCAAAATCCTGAATTTTTTAATTCAACAACAATTATTTTCCAAGTTATTGTAAAAATACTGAAAAAAAACGAATTTTAGGGACCGTGTAAAAAATTACTTAGCAAATTGGATCCTAATTTGCATTATCGTTTGGTGGTTGAAAACCGTTTTTGGTAAATGTTTATTCAAATTATTGATGTCCGTCAAATGTCTAAACTACTCGAAATTGGAGAGAGGCTATAGTCGTTCCTGTTAGAAAGCCTTCTAAAGAAGCTGACTCTCCCGAAAGCTATAGACCGATCGCCTTGACTTGTATAGCTTGTAAGATTATGGAACAATTGGTTTTAAAGCGACTAAATTTTCACTTGAACTCTCACGATCTTCTCCCAAGTGAACAATTTGGTTTTAGAGAGGGACATAGCACCACAGATCAGGTCCTCTATTTTTGTCAGAGGATTATAGATGCCCACAATAAGAAGCCCACAAATCCGACTATATGGCAGCCTTCCTTGACCTATCTAAAGCCTTCGACAGAGTCTGGACCCAACGGCTTATCGTCAAACTTTTTGAAACCTTTGGAGTATGTGGTAAGGCCTTGCCTTGGATCTATGACTTTTTAAGAAACCGACTCATAAAGGTGAAGTTTAATACTTCTCTGTCAAGAAGCTTCAAACTATATCAAGGGGTTGCTCAGGGATCGGTTCTAAGTCCAACCCTTTTTATGCTCTTTCTGTCTGGAATCGAGAGGGTTATCACTAAAAGGTGTGTCTAACTAAAAGTAGGTCTTTTTGCGGACGATATTGTTCTTTGGGACTCTGGTACTGACTTAAAGAATTTGGAGGACAGCTTAAACTTAACCCTTGGAGATTTATGCATATTCGCTAAAAATCACAAATTGAGTTTTAATCCAACAAAGTCTACGATAGGATTCTTTACGACTAATAGAAAACTGTATAACTATCATCCTTGCGTTGTAATGAACAACCAACCTCTATCAGTGGAAAAACATCCAAAATATTTAGGGTTTGTATTGGATCCAGAAATAACGTGCAATAAACACATTGAACATCTTGTTCTTAAGGGTAGGAAACGGCTCAACCTTTTAAAGTACATTTCAGGACGAGACTGGGGAGCTGACGCTTGTACTCTTAGAAGCACATACATCTCTCTCATAAGACCCATCTTAGAGTACGGATATCCTGTTTACTGTTGCGCATCCAACAGCAATCTACAGAAACTAGAACGAGTCCAACTTAGCGCCGCAAGAATTATCACTGGACTTCGTAATACTTGCCCTAACGACATAGTGCTTGACGAGGCTGATTTGCAACCACTTAGCCTCAGAAGAAATGCTTCTTTGGTGAAATATTATGGCAAGCTACGCAGTCTTGGAGACAAAAATCGAACCTCTGCTTATTTGATGGATTGGCGCAATGCTCAGAGGCTTAAGAGAAACAGTCCATTCAGCATGGTGACTTCTGCTCGGCTTCTGGAAGGTTTTGTGGAACAGCAAAATCTGGTTCAGTGCATAAACCCTTCTGATGGCCTCTCTAATGCTTATTTCCACACAGCCTCCCTGTCAAAGTTAACAAGCAAACTGACCTTCCTATTTTTCTGAAGCAACTGGCGCTTGAAATTATCAACAATATCCCGGCTGATGCTATTAAAGTGTCCACTGATGGCAGTAAAATCGAGAGAGGCGGAACTGAAAGTGGTATCTATATCATTTCTAAAAATAGTGATCCCATGGAGATTCAGAGGAGGAATCCTGATGGCTGCTCTGTTTTCCGTTGCGAGCTTGTAGCTATAAACGAAAGCTTGAACCACATTGCGACCTTTGGTTCAGGAGAAGAGGTCTGGATACTAACTGACAGCAAGAGTTCCATACAGTATCTGGCCAACTGGTCCAGAGTAAGAGACAGGGTGGGAGTATCCATCCTCAAAAGGCTCAAACAACTTTCTTTGAATCATCAGAATAGATCCACATACAGTGGATCCCCTCTCATGTCGATCTTGAGGGGAACGAAATAGCAGATGCATTGGCCAAAGCGGGAGCTAGTGAGGTATTGGTTCCACTTGAGCCTCTTACCTACACGGAGATTTTCTCGCAGGCTAAGTTAAGTGGAAAAATAACTTGGTCTACTCCTCCACTACATCATTGGTATCGGGGCCATCGTCCTGGCGGTTCTTTGGCACTAAAATGTGACAGAGACAAACCGCCATCTCTCGTTTCCTCAGTGGGCACCTCAGAAGTATGACCTTCTCGGGTGGTTCAAGAATATTTGACACATGCTCCAAGTGCTCTTCTGAGCAGGCTTCACCATCTCACATCTTGGAGTGCCTGGGGCTCAGCCATCAAGATCTACTGGGAAGTCCGCTGATGGTCCTGGACTTCCTTGAGATTTTTGGACTCATGGACCTTGTCTAGCTCCGCTGGACTTTGGGGATAGGAAAAGAAAGAAAGACGACTTTTACAACAGTTTCACGCCGCATAGAATACATTATTTTGTCAAGTCAATGATAGCTTGCAGGCGGCATTATAAAAAAAAACTACGGGGAAATGTTGGGTAGGCAACCAAAATACTATCCTTAAGGAACCCTTCCATTTGTTTGTACAATGAAGGCTTGTATTTATCAATACTCTACCTTAAGCTATTTTACTATAATTTATTGATTTAAATAAACTAAGCCTTTGTAACTAGAATAATAGATAGTTTACTTTTCAGTTATAACAATAGACATGGCGTAAGAAAATATTACCTTAGACATTTCAACAGAAAGTTGTCCATTTTAAGGTCAGACCCCTTCAGAATACTAAAAAATTATGTCATTGTAAGGGTCACGCTCAGATTAAATAAATAACCAAAAACGTGCAGACGATTGTGTAAAAGCATATGTGCGGTGGCATCAGTGGTTTTGTAGAAATGGAAAAGATTTGTTTTCGTATTGGTGTAAAAAGTGAAGTCTGTTCTTGGAAATAAAGTAGTTAAGAAAATAAATAAGTTTTTTTTTAAAGTTTATTAAAATCCATCATCGGCCACTACATAAATGTGCGGAGAAACGGCCCAATGGATTTCGAATAATTTTGAAGAACTGTGTGAAGATTGAGAAAATAGCCAACGGCTTGATAGTGAGTGAATCATTTTGAATATTTTAACAGTTGTTTTAAAGAAGTTATATAGTAATGGAAGTTTAGTTAACAAAGTTATTTTGAATAGTTCGAAAGTTGTTTTAAGTTTATTAGAAGTTATTTTAAAGAGTCGTGAATGAGAAATGTCGTTTTTAGCAAAAGCAAAGAAAGTAGATTTGAAGTGTTTGGCGGAAGAATTAGGTGAAACTGTAACGAAAGATATGAAAGTTGTTGAGTTAAGAAATATAATTTTAAAGAATGTTGAGTATGAGGAAGGATTTGTGAAAGACTTATTAGAAAGAATAGTGAGTGAAAGAGAGGAAGAAACGTTGCGCCAAGAGGAGATTAAGCGCCAAGAAGAAATTAAACGCCAAGAAAACGAGTTTCTATTGGAAAAGTTGCGCCAAGAAAATGAATTTGCATTAGAAAAGTTAAAGATTGAAGCATCGATGTCCAAGAATGGTGATGCAAGAGAAATGGTCTCTCAGAATGGAGGAGTGCAAGAACAAGCTCAAGTTGGATTGCAAAAACTAATGCGTAAGTTTGATCCTAAAGAAGGCGATATTAGTTTTTTTCTCATATTATTTGAAAGACAAGCACGAAGAGTTCAGGTAAAAGAACAAGATTGGGTGACAAATCTTGTTGGACTATTGCCGTTAGAAATGGCGAATTTGATTGCCAGGGAACCAGAGGAAAAAGCCAATGACTATGAGTACGTGAAGAGTATGTTATTAAAAAGATTTAAATTGAGCCCGGAAGCGTTTAAAATAAAGTTTAAGAGGCACTGTAAGTCATCTGAAAACACTTGGCGAGATTTTGGATTTGAATTGGCGAATTATTTCAATGAGTTGTTTATAGGACTAAAAATCAACGACTTTGAAAGTCTAAAACAACTTGTAATTACAGAGCAGATGAAGGAACAAGTATCAAGATATATGCAGCAAAATTTTATTGATGAATGGGGTAAAATTATTACAGTTGATGCTCTTTCTGAGAAGTTAGATGAATATGAAAATGTGAGGCAATATAACCAGTCCAATAAAGCTCCTGCATTTCAACCATACAGGAATGGCTATCAGGGAAAACCTAACATGTTCAATAACAGAAATAATGCATCTGGCGAAGGAAATAGATACGAGAATAACAACCGCGGAGGATTTGATAAGAGAAATTCCTTCCAAAAACCAGTTACATGTTTTAATTGCGGAAGATCTGGGCACTTAGCAAGGTTTTGCAGAGATAAGAATAAAGAAGGAAGGGGAAAGACCGAAGCTAAAGTTTCTGAAGTAAAGGTCGCAGAAGCCAATGTCTCTGAGGTCAAAGTAGTTGAAGAAAAGGAGATCGAAGGCAAAGTGGTCATCGCAAAATTCAATGGCGAAGTTGTACTGGAAAATAAGAAAGGGAATGCAGTTCAACCAAAAATGTCCGATCGGAAAATAGTAAAAATTTCATATGGTGGAGCAGAATACGAGGCAGTAGTAGATTCTGGTGCACAAATTAATGTATTTAAAAGCAATGTAGTAGGGAAAGAAGTTGATTACAAAGGACATATAATGTTACAACCTGCGTTTGGTGATTGTTTGAAGGCTGAACTAAAAGAAGTGGAAATTGGTTTGGTGACAAGTTCGTATATTACACCGGTAATTAAAACGGTTGTGGCAACTGTGGATGGTTTGAATGCTGATATATTATTGGATACTGAGACTTATGAAGCATTATTGGAGCAGGAGAGAATATATAGTCCTAGATTCCCAGCCACTATGAAATTAAGGTCGGATTCGCAAAAGGAAAAGTTGGATGTTACTGTGAATATTGAAACAGAAGAATGTGAGCCAAAAATAAGAGAGTATGATGCCAAGGACGACGAAAGCAAACCAGATAATTTCAGGAAACAGCAACAAACTTGCAGTACTCTTCAGGAAGTATGGAAATTAGCCAAACAAAATAAAAGGAGGGTATGTTGTAGAAGAAAATAGCCTTTACCATGAAGAGAATATGTGTGGAAATAAAATAAGACAGCTAGTGATTCCTGAAGTGAGAAGAAGCAAAATACTGGCGATTGCTCATGAATCAGTATTCGGAGCACATCTAGGAGCCCATAAAACGATTCAGAGAATCAAGTTTTCCTTTTATTGGCCGGGAATGGTCAGGGAGATTAAAGCATATTGTAGTTCTTGTCATGGTTGTCAGTGCAGAACGGTAATTTGTTCTGTCGACAAGATTCCGATAACACCTGTGTCTCGTCCGGAACTACCGTTTCAAGTGGTGAACGTAGATCTAATTGGTCCCATAGATCATGTATCATCACAAGGACATAAGTACATACTTTGTTTGATGGATCAACATTCCAGATGGCCAGAAGCTGTCCCGCTAAAATCACTAACGGCTAAGAGTACATGTGAAGCATTGCTAGAAATATTCAGTAGGACCGGAGTACCAGAAGTAATCGTGATGGACAATGCAACGAATTTTACAGCTAGTTTAACACAAGAATTTCTGAAGATTTTAGGAGCTTGTCCACGATTTACAACACCGTATCATCCGGAAGGAAATGGTTTAATTGAGAGATGGAACCAAACTTTGAAGAATATGTTGCACCATATTATTAGAGAAGAGGGTAGAGGTTGGTACAGGCACATTCTTTTTTTATTGTGGGCTTATAGAGAAGTTCCAAATGCAACTACAGGAGTACCACCTTTTCTGCTGATGTATGGAAGAGAACCAAAAGGTCCATTGTCTATACTGAAATCAGTTTGGACTGGAGAAGTATTGTTACCTGTAAATATGAAAGGATCAGTAGAAAACTATTTGGAAGAACTAAGAGAGAAGTTAGAAATTGCAACGAAAAATGCCAAATTAACAAGTGAAGTACAGCAAAGTAATTACGCCAAATATTACAATAGTAGAAGGAAATGTCGAGAATTTGTACCAGGATATCAAGTGCTTGTGCTCGTACCTGATTCAACCAATAAATTGTATGCTAGGTGGATAGGTCCAGTTAAGGTTGTAAGAAAGGCGAAACCAAATTCGTATTACCTGCAGATGCCTGAAGGTAATTTAAGGTTACTTCATGTAAACAAGATGAGAGAATACAGAGCAAGAATTCAGACTGTTGGAGTTGTTTATGACGAAGATGAGGAATTTGGTGAGCTATATGAAACACCAATAAACCCTGTAGCTAAGAATGATGAAGTCTTAAAAAGAGTGAACTTGGACTACCTGCCAGAGGTACAACAAAATCAACAGAAGAATATTTTACTGCAATACAAAGCGTTATTTTCTGGAAAAATTAAGAGAGCTAAAGTAGGAGAGCATGTGATAAAGCTAAACACTGAAGAGGAAACCATTAAACCAAAAACTTATAGGATACCGGAAAACCTAAAGAGGAAAGTGGATGCACAAATAGATGAACTGCTAGAGTTGGGACTGATTGAACCTGCAGTGAGTGAGATAGCGCACCCTGTAGTATGTGTTCATAAGAAGCACGGAACAATTCGGTTGTGCATAGATTTTCGAAGCTTGAATGCAGTGACTATACCTGATGCTTATCCAATGCAAAATATGATGGAGTTGAATTTCTTGGTAGGAAAGAAGAAGTTTATTACTGTTCTCGATATGCTAAAAGGATATTGGGCGATACCGATGGAAGACAAGAGCAAACATCTCAAAGCTTTTCGAACTCGAGGCCAGTACCAATGGAATGTAATGCCATTTGGATTAAAGAACTCTGCTGCAACTTATCAACGTGACATGCCCCAGATAGAGAAAGAATAGAAGCGGTCAGAAACCTGAAAGCACCAAAGACAAAGAAGCAGCTGAGAAGTGCTTTGGGATTGTGCAACTTCTACAAACAGTACATCCCGAATTTTGCAAGAATTGCCCTGCCAGTAACAGAAACTCACTAAAAAGGAGGTTTCAAACAAGATTCCATGGTGCAAAGAGGCTGAAGGTGCATTCGAGGAGTTGAAGACAGCGCTATGCTCAATTACAGAGTTGCAAGTACCGGATATAGAGAAACCATATTACTTACATACTGATGCTTCTCAGACGGCAGTTGGATGTTGTTTAGGTCAACTGGATGAAGAAGGAAACATTTACCCCATAGCCTTTGGAAGTCAGAAGCTGAATCAAACCCAACAAAAGTGGTCGACAAGTGAACGCTAAGCCTTTGCTATTATTTGGGCGTTGAAGAGATTTGAAACCTTGCTGTGTGGAGTAAAGATCTACTTACTGACGGATCATAATCCGCTGGTGTTCCTCACGAGTGCTGCGCCCCAAAGCCCAAGATTGCAGAGATGGGCGTTGGCGATCCAACGACACGACATCATAGCAAGCCATATAAAGGGATCAAAACTATGCAATGCGGACGGTTTATCAAGACTATGACTGTAGTGGTACTGAGTATAGTTATGTGTGTAGATAGATATTCTAATGTAAAGTGTGACCCTTTATGCATTGTCACCATATTAGATCTTCGGATATATGATTTTAGGGGGGAGGTGTAAGGGTCACGCTCAGATTAAATAAATAACCAAAAACTTGCAGACGATTGTGTAAAAGCATATGTGCGGTGGCATCAGTGGTTTTGTAGAAATGGAAACGATTTGTTTTCGAATTGGTGTAAAAAGTGAAGTCTGTTCTTTGAAATATAGTTAAGAAAATAAATAAGTTTTTTTTAAAGTTTATTAAAATCCATCATCGGCCACTACAGTCATAAGGAATCAGGCCATTTGATTGCTACTGATTTAAAGCACACCAGTCCCTTTGATGAAGCATTTAAAAGTTTAATCTTGAATGTTTTACTCTGTAATCAGTTTAGAAGATGATGATAGGTCACTGACTTGATTAAAAAGGAGAGGGGGGACCTCTGATATCTTGATCTGAATGCCCATGAATTATAAACTGAGCTCTCAATTTCTTAACCATTCAACTTAAATAATTCAGTTATCGTCATATTTACGACATCACAAATAAGTTTAAGTAAGCATCATAAATGAAAGATAACTAAATAGCTACAAACTTTAAAGAAATTAATTGGGTTATTTAAAAATAAAAGCATATCTTTATTTGCTATTTCCATCTTTTAAGGTTCAATAAAATGTAAAGTACAAAAGAAAATACTTAATGAAATAGAGTTGCACATCAGCATCATCAAAATAATTAGACACTGAACAAAACGTGAGTGGTACTGCTAGCGTATTCAGGCCGGTCTCGGTTTGGCGGCTTAACTTTTGCAGCCAAGTAGCGGAAACGTACTTAATTTGGTAAACATTCCAGTTCAACTCAGTAGATGTTTACATCAATCTTGTTGCCAAATCTCAAAAACTAATTTATTTTGAGTTAGTTGGTTTGTTTGAAAATACAGTAATATAAAAAATAGTAAAGCGTGAAATGGGTTTATTTTGAAATTTCGGGTTTTTGTGTGCATGTGAGTATTTGTTCGAAATGCAACGTGGGTAAGGTTTGGTTGGTTGGTTGATTGGTAGACATATATATTCAGGTTTGTGTGCTTGGTCAGTAAGGTTTGGTTTTATAAAATGCACTAAAATCGATAGAATGGTTTAAGGCTTATGATGTATTTCAGTGTTTGGTTTGCTTTTTGACAAACGCTTTAATCGAAACTACCAAATGTTAATTTTGTCGTTCTTATCTGTCCGATGTTTCACAATAGTTTTTTTTAATGAATTTTTTAATAGTTTTTGATGAATTTTTAAATTGAAAGTAATTATCTTATTATTATCTTATCTTATTAGAGTAATGATGTAACGAAATATGTGTAATTAAATTCCTTTTTTTAAATATAGGATTTTTTTATTAATAAGTATTTTTGTATATATTATTTTATTATTGAATGAATAATATTCGATTTTTTTTATTCAGTGTTGGATTCCCTTTTTTATTATCAATGATATATTTGGATAATAATCGGCCGTAGGCCGATTATAATTCAAATATATCATTGATAATCGGCCGTAGGCCGATTATAATACTAAGATTTAATTGGTGTTGTATATTAGTGTACATTCATTAATGATCAAAAATCCCTCAAAATTAAAAACTTAATTAATAACTTACTAACAACTTTGGATTAAAAGTAATTAAATAAATTATAATCAAAACGTAGTTTCACATGTCTAGTTGCAACAATAGGGTACTTGACTAAAAAAAATTTATTGGCTTAAAATATTCTTATGCCAAAAATATTAGACCCGTATTTTTTCTTTTTTTGAAATACTCCATAAAAAGGCAGAAAAATGAATTTTAAAATTAGGACGAAAAATCACTCCCGAAAACGCTTCCTGGCTGTCACGTGGTATCTGTGATGTCACTAGTGACTATAAACAAACTTTGAAACACCACATTGGAATCGATTTTAGGCAAATTTGAAATATCCGCTTCTGTAAAAAGCCTTACATTATCTCAATATTTATTATTTCAAGAGTAAATTAGATTAAATCAAGTTTAATCAGAAAACAAAAAACATCACGCCGGTTTGTTTATAGTTACTAGTGACGTCAGCTTAACCGCTGTGTTTGTGATCACGTGATGTTCACGTGAAAAAAATGCCTTTTTAAAATGATTTTTTTAATGATTTAAAGATTTATTTCGCAAAAAAAATTATATGCATTTGTTATTTTTAACTTTCAACTATAATTTAAATAATATTGGAAGGTATTTTGGCGATGCAGTCAAGTACCCTATTGACCCCAGCGGTTTTTTTAAGTATATCACGGTTCGAGTGGCCACAATCGACGGCCCTGAGGATTGCCGAGTAGCCACAATCGACGGCCCGGAGGGGGTACCAGCGGTTTTTTTAAGGATATCACGGCTCGAGTGGCCACAATCGACGGCCCGGAGGATTGCGGAGTAGCCACAATCGACGGCCCGGAGGATTGCGGAGTAGCCACAATCGACGGCCCGGAGGGGGTACCAGCGGTTTTTTTTAAAGTATATCACGGCTCGAGTGGCCACAATCGACGGCCCGAAGAGGGTACCATCGGTTTTTTTTTAAGGATATCACGGCTCGAGTGGCCACAATCGACGGCCCGGAGGATTGCCGAGTAGCCACAATCGACGGCCCGGAGGGGGTACCAGCGGTTTTTTTTAAGGATATCACGGCTCGAGTGGCCACAATCGACGGCCCGGAGGATTGCCGAGTAGCCACAATCGACGGCCCGGAGGGGGTACCAGCGGTTTTTTTTAAGTATATCACGGCTCGAGTGGCCACAATCGACGGCCCGAAGAGGGTACCAGCGGTTTTTTTTAAGGATATCACGGCTCGAGTGGCCACAATCGACGGCCCGGAGGATTGCCGAGTAGCCACAATCGACGGCCCGGAGGGGGTACCAGCGGTTTTTTTAAAGAATATCACGGCTCGAGTGGCCACAAACGACGGCCCGAAGGGGGTACCAGCGGTTTTTTTAAGGATATCACGGTTCGAGTGGCCACAATCGACGGCCCGGAGGATTGCCGAGTAGCCACAATCGACGGCCCGGAGGGGTACCAGCGGTTTTTTTAAGGATATCACGGCTCGAGTGGCCACAATCGACGGCCCGGAGGATTGCCGAGTAGCCACAATCGACTGCCCGGAGGGGCTACCAGCATATTTTTTTAATTGTGTCATGGGCCGAGTTCAGTGTTGGACATTCAATTAATCAATTGACCTGACCGACCAGTGTTGGTCGGTCGGTCGGGTAGTCGGTCTTGAACGGTCGGGTTGTCGGTCTCGGTCGATTGGTCGGGTTGTTGGTCTTTGTCGATTGGTCGGGTTGTTGGTCTTTGTCGATTGGTCGGGCTTCGGTCTTGGTCGGGTCGTCGGTCGGGTCGGGTTGTCGGTCTTGATCGGATCGTCGGTCTTGGTCGGATCGTCGGTCTTGGTCGGATCGTCGGTCTTGGGTCGGGTTGTCGGTCTTGGGTCGCGTTGTCGATCTTGGTCGGGTTGTCGGTTTGGTTGGATCGTCGGTCTGGGTCGGGTGGTCGGTCTGGGTCGGGTCGTCGGTCTTGGGTCGGGTTCGGTCTTGGTCGATTGATCGGATCGTCGGTCTTGGTCGGGTTGTCGGTATTGGTCGGGTTGTCGGTCTTGGTCGGATCGTCGGTCTTGGTCGGGTCGTCGGTCTTGGTCGGGTTGTCGGTCTTGGTCGATTGATCGGATCGTCGGTCTTGGTCGGGTAGTCGGTTTGGTCGGGTAGTCGGTCTTGGTCGGGTTGTCGGGTTGTCGATCTTGGTCGGGTTGTCGGAGTTAACATTAGTTAATTGTTACAACTGCAATTAACAATTCATTTCCACAATTACAATTGATTAATAGTTAATCGCAGTTTTCCACAATTACAATTGATTAATTGTTAATTGCAGTAGTAACAATTAACTATTAATTGATAACCATTAATTGCTTTTGCAATTAAAATTTGCCCAACACTGGCCGAGTTTCTACATTCGATTGTCGAAGAATTTCCGAGTTTCACAACACGCTGCGCAGGTGGGATAATTTCGTAACGTATATGTTATATTGCGTACAACATTTTACGTTTCGACAATTAAAACATTACTGAGATTTCAAGACATGTTAAAAACAAAAAAAATCATATGAAACTATTTCCTCACGCTACCGACAACACCACTCCGTGAGCAAAAGCAACGAATTCAGAAATGCAACCGAGAGATTTACGTCACGTAAAAAAAAGCCATACCACAATGACAGGAATAAGCCCGCATCTGGAAAAGCAACAAACCAGCTACGAAACGAAAACAAACAAGTAACCACAAGCCCATAAAATATATGTCTACCAACCAACCAACCAACGAGCTGCGTAATTATTATTCTAAATTAACTAATCTTAATAAATTTTCAACGTTTTGAAACAAATATTGATGTTAAAAATTAAAATAAACAGTTTTCCGAAGTGAATTTATTGATGCCGTACCGAAATTAATATAAATATTTCGTAAAATACTACTAACTGTAGCAACCCTGTGTTTACTTTTTCACGAACGCCAAAAGTCGCCAAATAGCATTCCGGCCTGAATACGCTAGGTGTTCCACGTGAGTGGGGACCACAGTTCTAGTTTCAAACAAATGTGACCAAACTTAAGGTCAAATGTGAAATAAGAAACACAAGAGGCAAATTCTAACCAAGAATGAAAACTTTATTCAATGAGTGATACATCATACGTCAAACCCCACATCAAAATTAAAAAGAATAACTTTTTGTTCAGAGAAAAATTATACATCGATAAACAAAACAATGGCAATTCATTACAATCCAATTTTTGTGTTGATATAAATTACCGGAATGTGGAATTGGAATCAAAGTGAAATAATTGGGGTTTTTTTTAATGCTTGACCAATGAAAGTAAAATTACTATTGTATTTTTTTAGAATTTTCGTCCAATTTTAAACAAAAATGACAAGAAACTTTTACAGTGATGACAATAAAGAAACTAAAAATTCATTAAATCCCCTTTCCTTATCGTAAAGAGGTTAAAGATAAAAGAAAATTATGCGGTGAAATTATGCATCTTCACAAAGGGACTTGATACAAAATGGTAAAAAATGCTTTTTTGTCTCTAAAAGTGTCAATAGAAGGGACGACGAGTTGCGGTTGGTGGAGCGCTTCCGGGAGACCTAAAATGAACAAGCAAACCAGTGACTGGAGGGAACTAAAATGCATCCGTCAAAATTTAGGTTTAGTAACCCTATGACAAAAGTGTAAACTTAAAATCTTATAAAGTTTTAACTTAACTACAACACAAGATTTAAAATTTCAACTCAAGATGAGGATGTGCGTCAATTAACAACAGATTTGAAGTCTGATTGTTTTCAGTGGTTAACATTGTAAAAGTAAACAAGTTAGGTTGTCAATTGATAAAGATTATTTAGTGAAAAGTTTTGACCATTTTGAAACAAAATAAATAGGATTTGAAATAAACCCCCATGTGTGCTTGAATGTTAATTGGAAAAGTTATAAGATATTCTAATGCTGTTATTAAATAGCATTAATCTATTTCAGAATTAAAATCCTGCTAAGTTTGGAAATTACTAGCTACATAGTTCTCTGATTCAATGAAAGACATAACCCAATAAGGTCAAGAGGAAACAAATAATTATTGGATTAGAAAGTTTTTCAATTCCCCAAAAAACTTTTTAGGAGCATTTTAATCTTTCTTATCAAGATCAAAATCGAATAAGAATAATCCATATTTATGCTCAGATTCAATGTCTTAAGAATTTTGAAGCAAAAGTTGACTAAATTTAATTGGAATTCAATAGAACATAAGTAACACAAAAACTCGATTTCAGTTTGATCTTTCATACACTGTTGACTGATAATACATTGACTTTAATCGCTTTTTATGAGATTCGATAAATTAAATATACCATACAAAAATAGCATGCGAGAAAGAAAAATATCACATTTGGCAACAAAAATAATTGCAATTTCTTTTGCTTCAACTCAATATTTAAAAGCTTATTTCAATTTAGCAATTTTATACATACCCTACACATAGTGTAGTTAAAAGCTGAAATAAAAAGTACTCATAATTAATCTCTATATGAATTGTCTGTTACACATCATATTGAATTCGCAATATACCCAGAAAAGTTATGTATCTGAAAAAACCCGATTTTTCAGAGGAATTGTCTGAGGTTCTATATGTTATTACATTTCATTTGTAGGAAAGCAACCAATTTGCTAATTGTAGTTTAAATATTAAGATTATTCCAATTGCTATGTTTAAATTTTGGATCTTTTCCCTCTCCTTCTAATATTCAGTGAGATCTAGCATTTTTTTTAGTTATCCTAAATTTGATGATTCATCAAGCATTAAAAATGTCATAGGTGGTATTAGACCCTATCAGCAACATATATTTGCTCTGAAACGTTGCAAAATTCCAGCAATCCAAAAATGAAGAACTTCATCTATCTTTAAATACCTTTATCGTTTAGCTTTTATATTTGAAACGATTACAATTTAGAAAAAAAGCTCAAATGCCTAAAAAGAACTGTTTAATTGCATTTTAAGTTGAATTTTAACATATTGTGATATGACTGACAATTTTGAAATTTTTTTAACAAACAATTAGTTACTAGAAAGAACCGCCATATTTATTGATTAATGCAGGTCCTGAAGTAATCAATACAATTGTGTCGTCAATCATAATAAACAAATCGCTATTTTTTCCGAATACAACAGAAATAGAAAAACTCATGAAAAATCTTCATTTTTAAAAAGTGATACATTACTTTTCTGTGACATAAAAGAAAAATAAGTTACTTACGATTCTCCATAAGAGTCACCATACCAGTAGGACCTAGAAAATATTACATTTTTAATATGGATTGAACAAGATTTCTTACCTATTAGAATTATTATCAATGTAAATATTATTCATTAGGACATTTCACAAGTTTAGAACAAAGGAATAATTAAAAATAGTACAATTTATTTTAAGTATCTTTTACTAAGTGAAATAAATCAAACACTAGTAATTAATGTAAATCTAACTTTAATAATATACTGGTTTTGTTTCACAACCTAGAAATGCTTTTTAACCTTCCAAGCAACCTGGAAATGGGCAAAAATTAATGGCTGTTATCACTGCATGAATTTTAAATTTCAAATAACCTTTTTTTTTAAATAACTAAATTTTGAAGAGATGATTTTAAAATCACCAAATGAAAAAAGTGCATAATGAATGAAAAAATTATTCATGAAATTTTTTAATAGGTTATGGTAAGATGAAAGACCGATGCACAAAATACGGAAAAGCCGGATCCAACAAGGTTAAAAAACATCAGAATGTACATAAAATTAACAAAAATATGAAGCAACTAGAAAATAATCCTAGATCTTATGTAACAGTTTCCTTTTTCTTCCAAACTGTCAGTAATTAAATTGAAATATATAAATATAATGAAACACTGAAACCTAAGAACACAGAGTGCCAATGGGTTAATCACCTGTTGACGCTGGATTCCTGAAGAGGGGGCGACCGGCGTGAGTAGAGATAGTCGTTGGTGGAAGGATAGGCGGTGGCTCTCCTTTCGTACATGTCCCTCGGCGGGGCAGAGGGTCTGGCGTAGGGGTCTCTGGACATGCCGCCGGAATAGGGGGAGGACCTGCAAGGGAAATAATGAAATTAGAATGGTAAATGATTAAGAAAATTAATAAGGAACTAGTTTTCAAATATTATTTCTAAATATTATGTACAAGATTCAATTAAGGTTCTAGAATATTTTAATACTAATATAATATATATATATATATATTATATATATATATATATATATATATATATATATATATATATATATATATATAGTATATATATATATAATATATATATATATATATATATATATAACATACACATAACCATATGATGTACGTAATATATATTTTCTTAAATTTCTTTACAAAACATTACAAGAATTGTAGATAATTTGTTAAATAGTGAACTGCCATTTATATTCACAAGTGCATTATATACAGGTACTTGACTTATTATAGTACATGGTTAATTTTTCCTTTTGTGTAATTCCAGTTTACATAAATTTAATGTTTGTTTTTACTTATGTGGTCAGTACTACCTAATTACACACATAACAAGACTACAGTAGTCAGGTAAACTGAAGCATCTGGACTAATGATTAGGTCCATTGCTGTAAGCACTTAATAACTCTGTCGTATGGGGAACTTATAAGAAATTATGCTAAAAGACTGCTTATTTCAGGGTAAAAATTGACAAATTCATTGTTGAGGTTACTGCAGTTTACAGACAGAAGAAGAGTTTACCAGCTAACCCCTAATTGAATAAAGCAATTTATACCCATATAAAATTATGATTTTATGAGGGAAGGGACAGGCTTGCGATTCCTCACATTTTGCCTCAATTTTTTTTTTTAAACATTTATAAATACAAGTACATTTAACAAGCAATAACAATAGAAATTCAATGACATAAAAATCATTCAATCCCTCCTCCCCCTTTAACATACTGAATCATACAACCTAATCCATACCTAGGGTAATCATCCCTGGGAGGCGGCATAGACGGCCTGTCGTATTTTATTTATTGAATTGAAATCTTTTAATTTTTTTTGTTTCTGAATTTAATTTAATTGATGTTTATAAATGGTAAGAAGTGAAGATATTGCTACAATGTATCATAGCAGTAAAGGCGATTACTATTCTAGATGTGATGAATACTTCCAAGAATGTTAATTCCCTCTATGTATAGCGTAAAAACTTTACGTTTATGAAACTTTCAATTTGGTATACTGTACAGCTATGATATGGCCAATTGAATGTTGGCTGGCGGCTTTTGGCGAAGTTAAAAATTTAGCGTAGGGTAGCTATTCCCATCCAGTTGTATGGGTTAGGGTTAGTTTGAATTATCGTCGCACTAGAGCTATACAAGAGGGATATTGGCCACAGGCATCTTTATTTAGAACCACAGTCATGTGACGAGCCAACAACTGATTAGGCACCCAATGCAACTTTTACATTGTATGCAGCGTCGGAACTTTGAACAATATTTAATGTGCACTCCCACCACATGGGGTATTATTCTTTGGACATTTTTGGCTGCATTTGCCTAGGATCGATGGATTTTGCGATCAACCTTCAATTACAGTTCAATATTCATAGTAAAGACAAGACGTCTGTCGGGTCAGCTAGTATTTAATAAATCCCAATTAAATACCAGTATATTTAGCAAGCAATAACAGATATTCAATGACACAAAACTCATTACAACTACAAATAGCACCCTTAAACACTAAACAAGAAAACCAAATCCATACCTGTAAGGATAATCATCCCTGGGTGGTGGCATAGATGGCCTGTCGTATGGGGAAGGGTATGGCCTCATGCGACCACCCATACCACCGCCATACCGATCTGGGTAAAAGTCGCCGCGACCTCCAAAAGGTGGTCCTTCGCCACGGTTGAAACCATTTCTGTAACCACCGCGGGGTGGCCCATAGCCTCCACCGTATCCACCTCGACCCCTGCTGGAAATAGATGAGATATTAATTGTTTAATATAGAAAAATATATATATATGTTTTAGTAATTATGTAATTAATAATTAAATTAGTAATAATTAATTATAACATTAATTAAACAAATTAAATGCATTACATTTCATTTGCATAGTATAGATATGAATATATTATATAATAATATATATATATATATATATTAATATAATATATACATATATATCATATATACAATATATCAAATATATATCATAAAATCAATAAATATATCCTTATATGTCTCATATATATGTGGTGTAAAATAGTGACACGACATAAAACTAAAAGAAATGTCAGCGTAAAATACTAAGAACTTATTTAAGTGATGTACATCAAATTTAAAAGTAATATACTACTTTCGCCTGCTTCATTATATTACTGGATATTTAGCATTAGACATAAATCTAAAATATCTTAAAGGAGGAATAAATATTGTCCATAGATAACTCAATATTATTTTATAAAATAAAAGTAATTAAAACAATGTGAACATTTGACTCTAAGAAATTACATTGAACAACAAAATTTCTAAAAAAATTTGCAACTGAGATGAAAGTACCCAATTCTAAATGATTTCCAATGAATTCTAAATGATCCACCAAAATATGTTAGTTAGCTCTAGTTTTTGAGTTACGGTCGTTTATTTCATTTCATAAGATACAGCGAAAACAATGGGCTCACCAAACGCAAAACAAATTTCAGTCATTTTTTTTTACAGAAACCCTCCCAATTTTTGCACATACAGGCTTTATTTGATATTATCAACATAAAGGTGGGAGGAGATAAGTTTCAAGGTTTTTGCACCCATATTAGCAGCTCAATACTTCTTCGTTAAGTAAGATCGTTCTTGCGTGAAGAGGTGCAGAAAAAAGAGCAATGAATTCCTTGCATTTCGTCTTTAAAATCTTTAGAATTCGCTTGTAGCGATACAATTTTGGTGTAACAGCATATTTTTGCCGGCTGTTTCATCTATCTAGAAAGAAGATAGATGAAACTAAAATAATTAGCTTTAATTATCTAATAAATAAAGCTAATTATGAGTTTTTCTGTGAAAACAACTGTTTTGTACATCGTGCTTCAGGTACTTTGCCGCAAATATAACCAAAGGTATTAGCACTATTAATGCATTTACAAGGCATTACCAGTTTTAGATTTATCACTAACACTAATATTTGATATTCTACAGCTTCTAAAACAACCGAGGTCGACGTAAAAGGCAACGCAAGGACTTTAGTGCTCTTGTTTACTGTGCCTCTTGACGCGAGAACGATTCTACCTAACGAAGGGGTATTAGGTTGCTAATATGGGTGCAAAAACCTTGAAACTTATCTCCTCCCACCTTTATGCTGATAATATCAAATACAACCTGTATGAGAAAAAATTCGGAAGGTTTCTGTAAACAAAATTGACTGTAATTTATTTTGTGTTTGATGCGCCCATTCATTTGGCCGTATCCTATGTAATGAAAAAAATGACCGTAACTCAAAAACGAGCTAACAAACATTTTTTAAGGTGATATGCGTGTTTAGGATGTTAAAAATCATTCAGAATTGGCTGCTTTCATCTCAGTCGCATTTTCACTGTTGACTGGTGTTATTTATTAAAGAATAGGAAACTAAGTTACACCAGTTACACAAAAGATCAGTGTTAAAAATTTTCAAAATGCTAGAAATTGAAACAAAAACAATTATTGGCAAAATTGAGTTAGAATTTCAGAGAAAATTAAATCCTTAGTATTATTTAACTAAAAATATTTTTTCGGAGTTCTAGAAAAAGTTGACATACAGATTGCGTTTCAAAGTTGACATCAGCAACCTTGAAAACATCATATAAAAACTGTCAAGCGAAAAACCTTTACATATTTTTTGTACCTGAAACGCCCTTTTTTTTACTAACTGGATACTGGACTATTTATATTAAAGCAGGAAGTAAAAATAATAATTACCTCATCATAGGCATTCCACCCTTAGCTCTGCCAGGTGCACCAGGCTCAGGATGAAGTTTGCTTTTGGATCGCTGAAACAAGTAAAAGTTATTAATTTTCCTGGGAAACAAGCTAAAGAATCAAATGTAAGAAAAAAATACAGGCGAGGGGCAAGTGAAGATTAATTTTTTTCACAGTTTGTACATGTACAACTTGAACCGCAACAAAACTCTTTTCTTATTGAAACTTCCAAAAACTTTAATTACCTTATATACTCGTGTATAAGCAGAGAAATTTTTGACAAATTTAGTGCAGTAAAAATCAGGGTCGACTTGTACTTTCATTTTTCAATAACAAAATAGATCATACTTTACTTACTTCTACACTTAGAGAAGATCCCCTAAAGTTAGAATTGTTTAAACCTTTGATTGCTTCTTCAGCTTCGTCAGGGCTGCTCATGTGCTAAAAATATTCAGATAAGAATAAGGTTTAGTTTTGTAAATAAAAAATATATATTTAATAGAAAAGCCTTTTTCTTTTTATAGGGTATTTTACTTTGCAACAAGAATTCAAACGAATTTCAACGAAATTAAACTGGTGATACACCTACAGATAATTATTCTTTTTAATCAATGGAAGACAAAATTCTTACATTACATTAATTTTAAAAACATCAAAATTCATTTTTTTAAAAATCCATATTGATGATTTAAAAAAAATTATTTGACAATTCAAGAATTTCTAAATTGTGAGTTTATCAATATTTGATTGAAGATGAAACAAAATATGTTAAACACTCAACATTTAACAAAAAGGTTCAATACCAATTGCATGTAAAGCAAAACTTACCACAAATCCATACTTATTGATTACATCACATTCAGCCACTGTTCCGTACTTTTCAAACAAAGTTTGGAGTTCTTCATTTGTACACCCGTCAGGCAAGTGGCCCACAAAGAGCTTCGTACGCTATACAGAAAAAATTTTAAGTAAAAATAAAGTTCTTAACTTGGCACGATTTTTTTAAGACAAAAGCTTTTACTTAAGACAAAAGTAGCCCAATAAAAGAGTATTCTTCAATTTAGAATTTTTTATAATAATAACTAAACATATATTGCAAGATAAATTTTTTACACATTACATGAATGCCAACTAAATTGAAGAACAAATTAGTTATCAAGGCATCAAGTTAAAATATTTAAAAAAAAAAAAGGTCATTTTAAAAATGCAGTTCCTAAATAAGCAATTTGAATTATTGTATACAAAAAAATTATGTTATTGCCATGGAACACATAAACAAAAAATTCTAAGTAGCCAATATATTACTATAAGTTCACATATTTTTAACTATTTGCAGGTTTGATATATGAAAATTGGGTTTACAAAATGCCCTAGGCCACTCGTGGCAATATTAATTTTAGAAGATTATATACACTTATACAGGATAAGATTGGGAGAAAAAAGTACTTACAGGAGCAGCCATAGATATTCAGGAGAGAGAAAACCTAAAGAAAAATTAAATTTATTATACAATTGAAAAACTGATATATAATTTTAAAAATATCTTAAAATAATTTTTTCATTTCAGTTAGGGCTCAATTGATGGCTCTTTTTGGCAGATGCCGATTGTTCAAAAACTAAGTCGGAAGATGGGCTGTTTTTTTCAATCTACTAATACAAAATTTGGTTATCTCATGTAACAACAACAAAATCTGTTTCAACAGCGACCCTCTACTATTTTTTGTTAAATATTATAATTTAGGATTTTATCTATGAATTGCCTGTCATTTATCACCCTTCAAACTTCTAAGTAAGAAAACAGCTACAGATTTGATTGGCAGATATCTGTCATGAACTTGAAAAAAAGGAACTTGGAAAAAAAGGACCTTACTGCATGTTTATGACATGAACAACAATACGAGGAATCAAGGTTTGTTGCTCTTTCATCTTGAATTATAAAAATAACGGACCTAACTGCGATCTTGCAGCAAATAAGCAAAAAGAGGCATCAAGGTTTTGTTGACCAATCTGTCCTGAAGTAATAACAGATCGATTTTGCTGCAAATAAGCAAGAATTCTGAGATGTTGAGGACTGGTTGATTGATCCAAAGAAGCTTGGAAGTACATGACACAAGGAATCATGCAGGAATAGACGAAAAAATTTATAAATATAAATAATTAATGTATTGATTAATAATTCAAGAATACATTTTAGGGTTGTCATAACGATCATATACAGATGAGCACATGGTTGCCAGAATGAATTATTTACCACTTATTTACTGTCGCCAAATTTCCAAAAAAAGTTGCTGTTTACCAATTCTAGGAATTACTTAAGGAATTAAATGGTTATCTTTTAAAAAACATAAAAGATTTCAGGTTTAATCCTATTTGCTGGCCTAGCGACTACTCAAAATCACATTTTCTGACTTACCATAAAATTTGAGTCGTATAACTTCTGGATGTATGCAATGACAGTTTAACATTCTCTTATTTTCATTATGATTAGTGTATATGTTTTGCAGAAAAAAACTATCACTCTTGAAAACTCGCCAAACTATGTAATTTGTCGCCGGATTTTATGGTTTTTAAATTAAATTTCATTTTTTAAAAATATTTTTACAATTTTATATTGAAAAATTCACTTAAGACAATTTCAAGAAAGTTATATAACATTTTTTAAAAAAATCCCGTATTTCAGTGTACTTGGCGAACGCGTAAGCGCATCGAAATGTAAACATAACGGTTCTACAAACTTTGGCTTTAAATAGGCTTAAGTCAAAAGGGGTAATCGTAACTAGGTGAAAGCTGTAACCTCATAAATTGCTTAAATATTAATGAACCTTACGAAATTCACTGATAATTCTTATAGTAGCATAGAAATAAGGGTAAATATTGAGGGGGGGAATTGGTTAGGCATAGGGCATGGCAAGTAAAATCGAAGAATCGCAGGTAATGATATGTTAGGTTGTAACTTTTATTCTTAAAGTAAAATTTAATATTTTTAAGAAAATTGTACAAAATTAAGGTGAATACTTGATTTTTTTCCAAAGCAAAGAGGTGTTCCAATTCAAAATGCAATAATTACACAACATTACATTTCACTTCGCGCCTCATTTGCCTCTACCACTTTTCAAAACATTAGTATGGAGTTAAACTACATTAAAAATGAAAGACATTGCAAAGATAAATAAGAAAACATTATATTGAATTTAGAAATAATTAAAGTTCGTAAAATTATTCAAAACTTACTTAATTTGATGAAAAACCGGTGAAAAAAAATTGGGAATTTTACTATTATCATGAATCTAAATTCGCAAAGAAAGTATTGTGTTGCCATATATTTTTCAAATATATTCTAATAGACTACTTGGCTGTATCTCTAAAATACCTTCCTAATAAAATTAATTATATTTGAACCCTAAAATAACAAACGCATATATTTTTTTGCAAAATAAATCTTTAAATAATTAATAAAAATCATTTTCAAATAGCTTTTTTTCCATCGGTACGTCAAGTGATCAAAAACACGTCGATTTGGGTGACGTCCTAGTATATATAAACAAACCGGTGTGATGTATATAGCTTCCACACTACGTTTATAACGTAAAAAGTAGAAGGTATTATAATCGTTCAGTCCGCCCGTCCATCTGTCTGTCCGTCACCCACTTTCACAGAACGAACCACAACTCCCACAAACAAATGGGATGCACGTCATTTTGAAGGAAAAAATCAGGCTAGGCTACATTCCACATTTCGTTAAAAAAAATTATTTAGAAGTTTATTTAAAATTTAAATAACTAAAAAATTTAATTTACATTGAAATAGCATGCAAATTCCATTTTTATTCAATATTTTCATTGTTGCCATTTCGTCAAACGTACAAAAAACTTTTATTTAAAGTAAAAATGAAATTCTGGAAAAAATATTTATTTATGTGATATAACCATAGATATCATAATTAAAGTATTAGATTGGCTGATCACGTGACCTCCAATGTTAACGACGGGACGCGCATGGAGGCTTTTTTGGTAGGCATAATGGCCAGTGTTGCTGCCACTTTAAGGAGAAAAATACTACGAAAAAAATACTATTTAATTCTAAAATTACAAAAAAAAATACCAGAAAAGGATTTAAAGTCACTATAAATATTCCAAAATGCAGCTAGTATTTTTACGATATTTTTTTTGTAATTTTAGAATTATTCTAAAATACTAATATGCTCTTTAAACTTTATAACTAAACTTTTAACTTAATTTTAGAATTTATTTTAGAATTATTCTAAAATTACAAAAAAATATCGTAAAAATACTAGCTGCATTTTGGAATATTTATAGTGACTTTAAATCCTTTTCTAGTATTATTTTTGAAATTTTAGATTTAAATAGTATTTTTCTCCTTAAAGTGGCAGCAACACTGGCCATTATGCCTACCAAAAAAGCCTCCATGCGCGTCCCGTCGTTAGCATTAGAGGTCACGTGATCAGCCAATCTAATATTTTAATTATGATATCTATGGATATAACTCATTTTATACTGTTGTAATATCACAATCGAGTTCTTTCGATGGTTCATTATATGTGTATGAAGAAAGATACATAAAGAATTCTAACTTTGCATAAAAATATGCAACGTTTCGCTTTTATTTTTAAAGCACCAATTTTACTAATTATTTATTTCTTGAACTGTAAATTAATTTAACAAACGATAAATATTAACGAAATTTTCGAATGAAAATGGGAAATGTGGCGACTAAAATATATTTATTAAAAAATATTACATCATTATTCTTCGAACTTTAAACAAATTACCAAACGATAAAGACTAATTATTAAATTCTGCGAAAGAAGATGCATGAAAATAGTTAATTATGGATTTTTAAAGTATGAATTGGAACTAGCTAAAGGGTTTGGCGAATTTCTTTCTGAGGTGTACTATTAGTACTAAATGTCACTTTTTTTTTAACTCATGCCCTCTGAGACGAACGCTGTAACGTTTTTTTTTTTTTTGCGTTAAAATGTGTGGGTGCATTGCATCCAGGGGCCGACCACACAGATAGTACCCGAATCCAGGCTTACCCTGCCAATTTTTAAGGTGCCCAAAAATTAGGTTCCGACAATCTTTTGCCAGATATGTATACTTATCTAAAAAATATATTTATCACATGTTGAAACTAATTACATGATGACTATATATTTTTATTTCAACTTTTTCTTCTTTATTTATTGAATTTGTTTAAATTCAGTCCAGAATAGTTCGATATTATAGGAATAATAATTCACCATTAGTTAAATGAAATGTAACGAAAACATAAATTAGTTATAATTTAATCAGCGCCATTATGCGATAAATAAGGCAGCTTTTAAAAAAAATTTGGTTTCCCTTGAAACCGCATGTTTCATGTGACGTACATCATCCATTCCTGTTTTCATTCCAAGTTGTGATTGGTGGTATGGCGTGGTAAGCTCCACCCACAACATTGATTAACCAATCGAGATCTTATTTTCATTCCCGTTTAACTGTTGTCACGCAAGACGTGAAACATACCCATTGAAGTCTAGATCGGAATCGGTGTCTATCATTATCATAGAAACTGTGACCAAAGACTGGCTCCGACAATCTTTTATATTTAAGTTTATTTCTAATCGTAACTGTTTAACATTAAAAAAACCAATGAAACGAACATATTCCTTTTGTGATATTTATTAAACATTATTATAAAAAATATGATTTGAGGGCTGAGACACCAAGAATAAAGTTTGTTTAATAAGTCTATGAAACCCTTTATTGTCATTTGATGGCCATTCCGATGATCTGCGGGCTGTACGGATGCACGAATATCCCAGAAATAGTGACGGGATCCATTTTGACGTCTGAGAAACCAGTTTTCCGGATGCTGGTGCCGGAATCACGGTCCAGCACACACCCGTTGAAGTACAGTTTCCAGAGGGGACCAGCAATCTTCTGCAGCCAAGAATTAAAGCCGCCATCTTGGAAAAAGATGTGTTCCAAGAAAAGGTATTTGCCACCCTATTGAATTGTAGTAAAAGAAATGCATGTCAAAGATAATTAATTTAAGACACACCATATCAGAAGTGTATTGGAATTATATTGGGAATGTAACTAAGAAATTTCACGCCAGTTTTCCAACCATAATATAAATTAAAATTAAAAGAGCAAATGATATACATATGTCTTTGGTTTTGAAAATCTCTAATCAAATAAATTTAACAATAATTATTTAAGAGAATTCAATCGTCTATTTATTTCTTTGATACATATAGCTGAGTACTTTATTGATTAAAAACATTTTTAAATTCTACATTTACAAATATAAATTCTATATATTTACATTTGTGGTGCTGCCATCTATGAAGCTTTTAGGTGGCAAATTGTTGGTGCTGCCATCTCGTAGATTTAGTTAGAAGTTATAAATATTTAAATTCAAAGTTCGTAAATTAAATATTATTGGTGAACTGGGATTTGAACAGCGTTTGAAAGCAAACTAAGATCATGTGTACGATGAAATGGCCTAAATAAGTCTTAAGCATAGGGTATAAGATGTGTGGGAATAGAGAAAAAAACTTACAGGTTTTAGAACACGTTTAACTTCTTTCAGCACTTCGACAGGGTCCTTACAGGAACATAGCACGTAGGTTCCAACTACAACATCAAAAGAACAGTCCTTTACCTAAAATAAAAAAAGTATATTATAAGTCTAATGCTATATACTTTACCAAAGACAATATTGTGCAGAAATATATCTTCAAAAATCTAAACATTTTAACGAGAGGCAAAAAGTTTAATTAAAATTAAATAACAAAATTTGTCTGGGAAATTACATGCATAGGTTGTTTTAATTATTATTGTTCAAAATATATACTTCAATAGTTTTAAGCTGATGCCGCCACGCCGCCACACTTATTAGTATAACATCATTAATACCAGAGGTGCCGATCCCCCCCAGAGCTAACGACGCACCCCCCCTAGAATTTTTTTAAATCCCCCCCCCCCCCCAAAAAAAAAAACCCGGTGTGGTTTTTATATTTATATGGACTTATGGAGTACTGAACCTAAGTAATTTACACCACATTGTGTATAGATAGGAATCTTTATGGTGTATACATGAAACTTTATAGTAAAATGATATTTTAAGTACCATCGAATGGGGTAACTTTGTCCTAAGAAATAAAACCCAAGTACTGACTTTCTTCTTGAATATTTTTCTACTGATAGGTCAACGCAGAGTTGCCCCTAATTGAAAAGGGAAGCACATTTTTTAATAGCTTTTATAATCCGGAATTGCAACTTATTTTTAATTCTCCTTTAAATAGATTTTTTTACAGCAAAAGCTATCGGGAATCTAAATAATCAGTAAAAATTCCGCTCAAAATTTATGTAATTATATTATTTTTTAAATCAATAAAAATAGCCAGATACGTGATCCAAAAACAGCTTCCTTCTATGCAACACATTCGACATTAACAAACAAATCAGAATAATTCTATTATGTTTACTGATATAGTTTCACTTAAAAATGTTACTATTTATTAAGTTACTAAAATTAAAATTAAATATTAAACAAAATTCTTACCCTGGAACTAGGAATTGAATTTTCTTAACTATATTCAATCACCCACACATTTGACACCAGACGCAAGTATCTTCCTACTTTTTTCTAACTAAAGCAATGGCGGAAAATGGCTTGGGCCTGAGTATGTAATCTAGGCCAGAAATATTACCCGAAGGTCATTCATTCATGAACTGTTAATCACAATTTCTAAATTTTTTTATGATGTTCTTCAAACTATAAACAGCGATTAAAAAATGTTTATGAAAATAATTGTCAGCAAAAATTGCTTTTTTTTTCCGACGCCGGGCCTCTTAAAATAGATTATCTTTTGCAATTGGATTTTTAAAAGATTTTAGTTGCGTTTCCTGTTTTATTATGTGATTTTTAAAATTAGAAAATTTTCGGTACTTTTTTGTTAAAAAAAAAATTTCAGTTTTTTGTTTTTGTTAAAATAAACATGAAGTTCTGTTTATTGTCACGACTTTTTAGTGCCGTTACTGTTATTGTTCAAATCAACTTCACAAACAAAAACAAAAGCAATGCTCAAAAACCCATAGACATATAACTCTCTTTTAAAACATCAAAATCGCCAATCAGATAAACGTAAGATTCCTTTATGCCCTACTGTACCACACCACATGCCTTTTGAAATTCGATTCATCATACTATTTAAAAAGCTGAAACCCTTAAAACAGAAATTTATGTGCTGAGTGAATGGTTAAATTGGGCAATTGCCAAAAACGAGGCTAGCCTCATCTAAATTTAAAACCAAAGATATAAGGCTTTACTGACTAATTAAAGATTTATTACATTTATTAAGACGACTAATTTCAAATTAGTGTGCGCATTTTGGTTTTTAAATATGTTGGACATAAAGTGTTGATTAATGAAAACCAAATTAAGGGTTTTTTTAAATTAAATAACTTATGGGTGAGTTTAATTATTAAAAAGTGCAATTCTGAAAAAAAATTTCTTTAAAATAAACAATTTAGAATCACTTGTCGGGAAAAAGGCCCCGTTCCCTCTTTGAGGTCTTGCGTCTAAAGACAGCTTAAACCTAAACATTATTTTATAGTATCTCAAAATAATATCTGAAATAGATAAAAAAATTATTACTATCTCGAGTGCTTTATAAAGGGAAAGGGGGGGGGAACATTTTAAAAATTTAATGTCTTGAAAGTGCCATCTATTCCCTTGGAAAATGGAGGGGAAAACTGATTAACAATCGAGATCTATTTCATCCCTTTAACCGTTGTCCTAAACTAACATACCCATGAAGTCAAATCGAATCTGTCTATCATTATATAAAAGGACCAAAGACGGGTTTCCGACATTTTTATATTTAAGTTTATTCTAATCGTACTGTTAACATTAAAAAAAACCAATGAAACGAAACATATTCCTTTGGATATTATAAATTTTATATAATATATGATTTAGGGTGGACACCAAGAATAAAGTTTTTTTAATAAGTCTATGAAACTTATTGTCATTTACTCCATTCGATGATCTTGCGGCTGTACGGATGCACAATTCATAAAAATAGTGACGGGATTTTTTGACGTCTGAGAAACCATTTTTCGGATGTGTGATCCGGAAAATCACGGTCCACACACACCCTTTAAGTGAAGTTCATTTAGAGGGGACCAGCAATCTTCTGCAGCCATAAAATTAAAGCGCATCTGGAAAAAGATTGTTTTCAAGAAGAGGTATTTGCCACCCATTGAATTGTGTAAAAGAAATGCATGTCAAGATCATTAATTTAAACACACCATATCAGAATTTTTGGAATTTTTATTGGAAAAGTAACTAAGAAATTTCACGCCAGTTTTCCAACCATAATATAATTAAAATTAAGAGCAAAATGTATACATATGCTTAGTTTTGAAAATCTCAATAAATAATTTAACAATAATTATTTAGAAATTCAATCGTCTATTTATTTCATTGATACTATAGTTAGTACTTTATTGGATTAAAACATTTAAATTCTACATTTACAAATAAAATCTAATATTTACATTTGTGGTGCTGCCTTATGAAGCTTTAGGTGGCAAATGTTGTGAGAGCCATCTCAGATTTGTTTAGAATTATAAATATTTAAATCAAGTTCGTTAAAATTTAAAAATTATTAGTGAACTGGGATTTGAACGCGTTTGAAAGCAAACTAAGATCATGTGTACGATTAATGCCTAAATAGTCTTAAGCATAGTGTATAAGATGTGTGGGAATAGAGAAAAAACTAGGTTTTAGAACACGTTTAACTTCTTTCAGACTTCGAGGGTCTTACAGAACATAGCACGTAGGTTCAACACAACATCAAAATAACAGTCCTTTACCTAATAAAAAAGTATTATAAGTCTAATCTATTCCTTTACCAAGACTAATAAATGTGCAGAAATATATTTAAAATCTAAACATTTTAAAGAGGGCAAAAGTTTTTAATTAATAACAAAATTCTGGAAATTAATGCAAGGTTGTTTTAATTATTTTGTTCAAATATATACTTCAATAGTTTTAAGCTGATGCCGCCACGCCGCCACACTTATTAGTATAACATCATTAATACATAACAAGTAGGTTTGTTACAGAATCTGTCACTTAAACCGCTTCCACACAGTATTTGTGCTCAAGAAAAAACGCACTATTTATACACCTCTGAAAAAAAATTGCCAAACAGGGCCTTCAGCTTATAATTTATTTTTAATTCAAAATTTTAAACGCCAAAATTAACTATTTTCATTAATCTTCTTTCGCAATTTAATATTAATTCATTACCGTTTGTTGAATTTGTTTGAAATTCGAAAAATAATGATGCAACTTTTTGAGATAAAAATCTTTTAGTTGCCTTAATTTCCCATATTCATTAACATTCAACAAACTTTCATTCAAAAAGAGAATAATAAATAATTAGTGAAATTGATGCTTTAAAAATAAAAGCGAACTTTCGCTTATTTTTTTTTTATTCAAAGTTAGAATTCTCTATGCATCCTTCCCCATACATATAATTAACCATCAAAAGAACTCTATTGTGATATTACAACAATCCAAACTAAATTATATCACATAAATATTCTTTCAAGAGTTTTATTTTTATTTTAAATAAAGTTTCTCGTACGTTTGACGAAATGGCAACAGTGAAAATATTGAATAAATAAAAAGGCGCCAAACACATCATTAATTCTATATTAAATTTTTACATGCTAAATTTGGCTAGTTTCATTTATTTTATTTCGAAAATTCAATAATTATTACTTATCGTTTGCAAAAATTAATTTATATTTCAAAGAATTAATATGTAATATTCCTCGCTTTTAAATATAATGAAAACATTTCATATTAACGTACAAAGAATCTCGTAGTGAAATATATTTGATGTCATTTCAAACTGATCGATGTATCAAAAATAAATTTATTTTAATTTAGTGTCTAAAAGAGTTAAAGTTTATCGAGCGATTGTTGCGAATCTCAATAGTGATTAAATTCTAATAAAAATTGCTTCCTATGCTTTTTAAATAAGCATTCAATTTTGCAGTTTTTTAAATAATGGAAGTACTTCGAATTCGAATTCTTTTGTGATTTTTTCAATGTATTCTAATTTCGATGACCTGAATTTTTTGACGTATCACACTTGTCCGTAGCATTTGTAGTTCGGGCTATGAAAGTGGGTGATGGGCGGACAGACAGACGGACTGAACGATTATAATACCTTCCACTTTTTACGTTATAAACGTAGTGTGGAAGATAAAATACGAAAATTGAAAACGCTTAGTTAAGATCGTATGTAAATGTAAGGTATAAGGCAATCTGCTAAATTTTTCCATTATGAATGACGAAAACCTGTTCGTGTTGTTGAGTTGTAATAGTTTACTTTGAACTTAAATATGTTTGTAACAGAATCTGTCACTTAACCCGCTTCCACACATTTGTGTTTAACAGGAATAAACGCTCCAAACACAACATTAATTCTATATTAAACATTTACACGCCAAATTTGGCTAGTTTCATTTACTTTATTTCGAAAATTCAATAATTATTACTTATCGTTTGCAAAAATTAATTTATATTTCAAAGAATAAATATGTAATATTACTCGCACATTCCTGCACATTTTTATGCCAAGTTAGAATTTTCTATGCATCTTTCTTCATACATATATAATGAACCATCAAAAGAACTCTATTGTGATATTACAACAATCCAAACTGAATTATATCACATAAATAAATATATATTTTTTTTTCAAATAAAGTTTCTCGTACGTTTAACGAAATGGCAACAGTAAAAATATTGAATAAAAATGGAATTTGCATGTTATTTCAATGTAGATTAAATTTTTAGTTATTTAAATTTTAAATAAACTTCTAATTAAAATTTTTTAATGAAATTTGGAATGTAGCCTAATCTGATTTTTTGCTTCAAAATGACGTATTCCACTTGTCTTTGGGACTTGTGGATGGCAAAAGTGAAATATTGAATAAATATGGAATTTGCATGTTATTTCAATGTAGATTAAATTTTTAGTTATTTAAATTTTAAATAAACTTCTAATTTAAATTTTTTAATGAAATTTGGAATGTAGCCTAATCTGATTTTTTGCTTCAAAATGACGTATCCCACTTGTCTGTGGGACTTGTGGTTCTTTCTGTGAAAGTGGGTGACGGACGGACAGACGGACTGAACGATTATAAAACCTTCCACTTTTTACGTTATAAACGTAGTGTGGAAGCTAAAAAATAATTAAAACAAACTACACGTCCTTTAACAGTCAAATTTAGTTATTAAATTCAAATAAAACTTATTGGCTCATGTAAAAAATTTCAATATTTTTTTTTAATGTTTTGTAAAATATAGCATTACCCTATGGGGCAAAAAAAAAACACCTGACGATCACCCTTATAGACCACAATTAAAAGAAATGTATGAACAAATACTGTGTACTAAGCATATTGAGCATTGAATCATTTAGTTGTCAGAATATTGACCTGGACAATTTTCTGAAGCAATCTAATCGGCATGTCCTGAATTGAGTGCTTGTGTCCTTAATATTGTGCTCCTCCCACGCGCATGCGCTGGAGAGCTATGTCACTTCTTCCTCCGTAAATATGACGAAAGGAGGGTTCGGAGATAATCTACTGAGCTACTTTATTAATGAAAAGACATAACAGCACATAATTACAGCACATACACAGAGACAATAGAAAATATGGAGCGCCCAACGGCATGTAATGTCAATACGTGTGGTAGCAATTTCAAACTGAACTCTTCCGCGCCAACCTTGCTGACAATCCGTCAGTAACCATGTTAAAAAATTGGATTATTATTGCCCTGAAATAACGAGTCTTTTACTAAACTTTCTTATTGTTTAGAGTTATTGAAAATGCTTACAACAATGGTTCAAGACATTAGTTTAGGTAATGAAATTTAACTGTCCACGACAGACTTACTTCTCGCATGTCCTCTGCTCCTGATATAATAGTCCCTTTGTACTCCACCTGCTTCCATTTTTTAGAATTTCTTCTAAAGTACGATTCGAAGTGGGCATTCACGTCCAAAACTGTCAGGCGACTGCCTTCAGGGTAGAATGGCAGATTGGCGCCGTCTCCGACACCAATCTCCAAAATCTCCAGATGATCCTCGACGTTTTCCAAGCTGTCTTTCAATATCTGGAAATAATTGAAATTGCATTTTGTAATTAAAGTACACTGCTCAAAACAATTAGGGGAGCACTTTGCGTACTTTTGTTGACCCTTTCAGTTCCAAATTTATTTTTATTCTAAAAATCTAAAATTTGTGAAATAGATTCATTAGCATCCAGAATGAAATGGTTAAAAGAGGGAGGAAAATCTAATTTTTTGACTAAATTTATGGGGGGAATTGGAATCATAATTTGAATAATTATAACAACAATTTTTCAAAATTTATTTGTAAAAAAAAGGTAAAATCAATTTTAAACATCTAAGATGCAACCGTGAAGAATTTAGGTCATTATTTCATGAAATTTGTTGGAGGAATTTTATTTTACATGTTTTCTTATTTTCATTTAATTAAACAAACTTATTTAATTCTTCAAAAGACATGATTCTTCACTATCGAAATAAGTGCGAGATTCTAACTTAGTGAGGGAAAAAAATCGCAAGCTGATAATTCCAAATGGAATCAGTAGGGTTAAGGGTTTAAACCATGCGCTCCCCTAAATGTTTTGAGCAGTGTATAACATTCTAAAAAGTGTTATTGAAAATCCATTTAAGAGTTTTTAACAATAGGGGCGACATACAGTGTTGCTGTTTCATAAAAGTCAAGTAACAGAGAAATAAAAGTAGAGGGGAAAATCGGTATTTTCACAATATTAGAGTTTAAATTTAATAATTAAAACCATACGTTGAAAACTTGAGATAAAAAATTCTATTATCATCGAATTCAAACCTAAATTCTAACTCCTATCTTAACAATAGAAAATTAATAAAACTTGAATGCGTTACTGACATACGTTATAGTGTGCTCTCTTTACACGGAAAATACTAATAAAATGAAACTGAAATAGTATTGAACTTACTCATACTAACTTTATATTGCAATATTTGAAAAATAGCGAAACTATGTCGAAAAGACGTGTGCTCTCTACGAGTGTGTGTTATTGTGTGCTCTCTACGAGGGAAATTTCTAATGAAATAAAATATAAATGTTATTCAAATTACACGATTAAAAAATGTTAGTGCAAGATTGCACCGGAATTCTGGTACTTTCTAGCTGCCGCCCCCATTTAGAGCGTTGATTTACCAGCGGCGTATTAAAGTTATGGTTTTACCACGAAATTGGTAAATTCATGTTCAAATAATGATGGCTGCTAGAAAGTTCCAGGATTCCAGTGCAAGCTTGTGCATAAATTTTAACAGTGTAATCATATTAACTTTTTGTCGTAATATCAGAATGATATCTAAACTATATCGAAATGACATACGTTATTATGCGCTCTCTACGAAGGAATACTAATAAAATAAAACAGTGTGGCGGTTCACCACACACGCAACCTCAATATGCCATCAACAACTAGGTGACGCTGATTTACCATCTCGTTCGGTCGTTCCTACCACTATTCTTAATTACAAAGTTAATAGTAGTATATAGGCCGAGGTAACTCATCTCCACCTTGAGGATCCTTTTGGTAGACTGTGGGTTACTAGGCAGCTACAGTGGTGACCCGGACGGGATCGTCACCCACTCCAACGACGCTCCTGCTACGATGCGCTCAACCACGGTTAGCTACTCGCTGATAATGCACTCAACGCTGCACGCAACTCAACGCTCCCCGCAACTCAACGGCCAACGCTGGCACACAACTCAACCGCAGCACAACGCACAGCGAAGCAACCTGCGCACGGTTCCTTACCTCGTTTCTAGGAGGGGAGTGGTGTGGCGGTTCACCACACACGCAACCTCAATATGCCATCAACAACTAGGTGGCGCTGATTTACCATCTCGTTCCTACCACTATTCTTAATTACAAAGTTAATAGTAGTATATAGGCCGAGGTAACTCATCTTCACATCGAGGATCCTTTTGGTAGACTGTGGGTTACTGAGGCAGCTACAACAGAAACGGTATTTTTTTACTCATACTAACTTTGAATGCCTTCTTCCTCAGTGGGGTCATGGGAGGCTGGAAAAGAAACCCAAGGTTTCCGAATAGAAATGTCTGCCATTTGCTCGCCAACGTCTTGCTGAGAATGAAGCCAATGGTAACTGGTAAGAGGACCGTCAGAGAACATACCCACCAAAGAAGGATCAGTGCCATGGAAATAAATTTTAGCATGGTGGAAGTTTGTGAAAATCGAGTTGAAGTCAATCAGCTAAGGTAAAGAAAAGAGACTATAAACCAGTATTCTATAAAATTACATAAACATTTAAAAAGCTTTGAGTGGCAAAAAGTTATTTTTGTTAAATTCTATTATCAAGCTTATGAGTGCTTGATAATAGAAAATATCAGAATCTCAGATATGTCAATTTACACCTTACGCGAAAAAGTAACATTTGGCCAAAAAGATTATATTTTAAAAGAAAAAAACTCAAGTTTTGGGTTTCAATGAATTTCAATTGATGGATAGTTAAGAATTCTGGCACCGGTTATTAGGCAACTAAAATGTTTAGAGGATATTTTGCGCGTAAACCCAATTAAAAACAACATAATTTTCAACAAGTTTTGAATGTTCACACCTTTTGTATCTTCAAAAATATATATTTTTAAAGCCGTAATTTCGTTTTTTGCTTCCGCTCAACAGTAGCCTAATGTGCTTCATCAGTTTAATTTACATCCAAATAAATATTCCAAAAAACAAGAGAGAAAAAATATAACTTACCTACCAACGTCCAAAACCACATTAAATGATTTTCAAAGTTTTAAAACCACTGCACACCTATTTTTAGCAGCCATTTTTAACGCAAACAAACTAAAAATAAATAAATGTAAAATCTACGATGATAATACATTAACGCTCAAACGATGCACCACTGTATAAAAGTAAGTAAAATGCAGATTTCATAATTGCATTCTAGTTTAAGGAAAAATACCATGGAACCTACATCGATTTGAAGTTTTATTTTTATTCCTATAAAGAGTTGAGTGGCTGAAATTTACAGCTTTAGAAAGGGTCCCGCTGGGTTGATGACCTAAATTGGGTCATGCAGACTTGCTTGAATGGATTTCTACTCTGAAAACATCTTACACAAATACACGCTAAGTGAAAAAGATTATTGTGATTACAAATGGCTATAACTCTTTAATGAAAAACTAGGGGTGTGTAACGCTACTCGACTTTCAATTGCCACTCAATAAATCCATGCAATTAAAGGTAATTATATATACCCCGCAAGGCAAATACAATAACTTTAAAACCGAAAACGTTCTAACACGATAGTGATTTTCTCGATAACCATTATTATGACGCCCGACAGGTACTGGGAACTATAGTGTACCAAATTTAAAGTCCGTAGCTCTTTTAGTTTGAGCTGTAAGGTGGTTTCAGACAGACGGACCAATGTTCAAAAACTATTTTTTTAGAATATCATTTCCCCTCCAAAACGTGTGAAAATTATGAAATCTCCCTTTCGGATTTTCGACCCCATTGCAATACTTTCACTACCTTATATTTCATATTATGTACCTAATTGAAATAGAGTAGAATAATTCATTGATACGGTTAACAAAGGTGGATGGAACTTTTAAATTTTGTATACATACGTCATAGAGGTTCTATGTGACTTCCCTTGATGACACGGACAATATATAGATGGTAGCAGGTAGTCCCTTCATCGGCAGCCTAGGGCACAATTTTTTGTGGACCTTCGCTCCTTTAAAAAAAAACCAAATTTAAAAGATTCTCTAAACACTAAAAGAAAAAAAATCTTTAAAAATCAAAAATGTTTCAAGCAAAAATTTTTCCTTGTATCTATTTTGATATGTGTGATGCTATCTTAAAAAATTATGAACCCAGGGCCCAGGCCCCTTAAAGGCCCAGGGCCCCTAAAGATGTAAGTCGGTCCCTGATCAACACAACATCGAAATGAAACAAAAATTTTATCTAGTTATTTAATTATATATTTTTGAAGTTTTAAAATGCTAAAAATATATAGCAGATATGGCGACACAATTTTAAAACTTTATCACTAAATAATTAAATAACCGGATGTTATTTTCTTTTCTATTTTGTTTTAAATTGATATTATGATGATTCCCGTGAAAATGGGATAACACGGCAAAGCAATTCTTTTGCAATAGTTTTATTTTAAAAACTAATGCATTAGCTCTATGGGACTGACAGTCCTTCTGTAAAGAATATACTCAAAAAAGTATACTTTTTCATTGACAATTGACAACAACTTTAATAATTCTTAAAAATTGATTTGTTAAATTAATTTTCAAGACATTTTTATTAACCGTTAATAAGTTCCTTTTACAGTTCGTTCGAGTTCAAATCGGAACAAGCCCACGTTTAACGTTTTGACTGTAAGAAGTTACTTTTAAACATTGAGCTAGAAGGGAAACTGGAGTGGTCAGCGAGCCGAAAACCCACTCACACCCTTTTGAGCGAACAGGGCAGAAAAGGACTATTTTCCCTACACTTGTATGCAATGCTTGTATGTGCCCCTCTATCATATTGACTTGGGCTCCTGTATTTTAACATTTTTAGTTCGAAAGAAATTCCTTCTTTAACTTTCCAACTTTTTTAAGAAATAACCATGTGGATCACTAACTAAGAACCAGCGAAGACGAACCCAATAGCGAAATAGGCAAGTTTCTACGTTTTCTGCCCGGTTTGTTTCTGTTGCAGTGCCGAGTATTCCTCCGCGTTTCGTTATTGAACCGGCTCGTTTGCTGCCCTGTTCAGTAAATCACACACCTCACTCCACGTTTATTCTAGCTCAATGCTTTTAAATAGTTTCATCAGTGACAATGTAAAAGAACGAATGACAAAATGATTTGGTTAGTTCCTAAATGGAAAATGGCATTTGTTTCGTCCTTGAACAGAGTTTTATATTAAGAGCTAAATTCAACAGTGTTAAAACTTCTGAAAGGTCAGAAATAGAAAACCGGAAACGTTTCAACCTAACCTTGTTGGCTTGTTGTTGTTGTACCTTGTTTTGATTTCTAAAGTTTTTACATTTTATATAAAATGTAATCTTTTCTTAAACTAAAATGCGCAGAGTTTCTTCCAGAAAACCGATAACTTCTTCAAGATGTGAAACATTACTAAAAATATTCTTTGGGTGCTTTATATTCTCAAATATTTTGTGTTTTTATTACCTTTTTGACCGATACCAACAACCCGAGTGCGTTAGACTCGGCGCATGTCGCCCAAACAACAATGAAAGAATAACTCCACGCGAAAAATGGGGGCAGACGATTTATTTCAATGTTCTATTCGAACACTTCAGACAAGATGGGGACGAATGGAGACTAATATCGTCCCAAAATAATTTGAGGGATCTCAATTGCTCAGCTCTGCGGAATTTCGAAAAAGTGAGATTTGTCGCTGCTGGATACACAAAGTCAACTTTTAAAGTGAAGCTGGACAATAAAACCATTTCGCTGAAGACAGTTAATATAGAAGGTCATGACATTACCTCCTGTTTAAAAGAGCATGGTCGATTTTTGTATGATTGCTATTTAATAGCAGCTTCTAAACTCTTGAAGGAAATATCAATTTTGAGATCTATATCTCACACTAATATTGTCAAAGTAAGTTCAATATAACCTTTGAAGGAATACTTTTTTAAAATTCAAAATAGCAGGGGAATTCAATGTTAAATTTTGTTTATCAAGTGTCAATCTATTTTCTGTGCTAAGTTCAAAATAAATTGTTTATGGTTTTGCAGAGGCATTTTATAGCTAACCTCATGAATTGAAAATTGTGAATTTGCATTTTTTATATTCAATGCTTGTTAAAATAAGGGTAAAATCCTAGCCACTATAAATTACAAAATTTGGCGATAAATAACTTTTTCTGACAATCATTTATACTAATAAAAAAAAAGGGATGTTTAACTAATGTTACACACACAGAAGCTGATCGAGACTAGTTTCAGGGTTACTGGGAAAAAATCACAAGAGCCTTCGGAAAAAGTCACTGGTATAGTGACTAAGATTAAGCCAAAATAAGTTTACACTGAATGCATGGAACACTGAACTAAATTATATAAGAGACTGTTCCAAAAGATTTTAACAGTGTTACTTCACTTAAGTGCACTTCAAATTGCAAGTTTACATTCTATCTCAGAAATCTTTCTATTGGCCTTTATGTTATGTTTTAAACACATCGACAATGCTTGACTGAAAATTGGTGTTCTAATCAAATATTTTTATGCACAGATCCTTGGTTACTGTGTTCCTGTACAGCCTGATATTGCTGATCCTCGACATACTATCACCATATTTGAAGAATATGGTGAACCTATCGAAGTCATAAAACTACTTCAATTATCCTGGGAAGATAGGCTTAGAGTAAGTTATTATTATTTTTTAAAGAGGAACAAGCTAAGTAATATTTTGTCTTCTATAACTTCCGATATTTCTATATCCTATACATCTATACTATAACTACTGATTACTTGAATCTAGCCAGAAGTATGACGAAATGTAGTTGTTTAGTTGTTAGTTGTTAGACTCTGGTGTGTAAAGGTTGTCTAGAGACTAGTTTTTATGGTACAAAACTATTCCTTTAGGGGATATCTGCATATAAAAGATACATACTATTTATACAATTAAAATAAGGGCCAATAATAATCATATTTAAAAGAAAAAATTAAAATGGTAACTTTGGATTATTTTAGTAGCCAAAAAAAGCAAGTAATGTTTCTTCAAATTTATCCATACTTTTTTTTTAATATTAATAATAGATAAAACACAAAAAAAAGCTGATAAGATTATTCTAACATCAGTTTTTGAAGCTAAGTAAAGATCTTTGCTATTTCATTTTTACGTTATTTTTTTATGCTGCATTTGCAAAATGGGATATAAATTGAACATTGTTATACTATGTATCTATGTAATATTTTTATTAAAATAACAATATATTCAAATAACTATAACTAAAACCCATAACTCCAACAATTATTCTTTCAGATAAGTTTAGGACTATCAAGACTTCTCAAGCATCTTTCATCCTTCAACGAACCCATCGCCTTAAACGACTTCCGAAGACAACAATTTATTGTCATTGATGGAGAACCTAAACTAATCGACGTCGATGACGTCGGATTGCAAGAACAACGATGTAGCTCATCTCCTTGTTGTTCCCCATATGACACATCAAACTCATCCAAATGTATCCCTTGCATTAATAATTTGTGTCGTGGGTATGTAAAATCATTTGAATGGTCTAATAGTGAAACTAGTATTCTCCAAAGATAACTAAGATTTAGGGTCCGGTCCGTTCATTGATGAATTTTGATAATGGTAAACTCCACGGATTGGAGTATCGTGTTACTTCTTGTGATAAGTATGTTTTTTTCAGAAAAGCTGAGTAACAGCGTTAGATTTTTTCAGAAAGTTAACTGTAACTTAGTTACTTTTACCGGTAACAAAGTAACAAAAAATTTCGTTACTTTTCTGTTACTTCTCACGCCCCTCTTCATGGATCTTTTCTGTAGTTCAAAGCTCCTCTTAAACTTAACTGTTTAAAATTTAACTTTTAACAGCATTGAATTTTAATTATTAGCTTTTTTCTGTTGGTCACTAGTTTTTTAGCTTCCACACTACGTTTATAATGTAAAAAGTGGAAGGTATTATAATCGTTCAGTCCGTCACCCACTTTCATAGCCCAAATTACAAATGCTACGGACAAGTGTAATACGTCAAAAAATATTGCGCATCGAAATTAGAATACATTGAAAATTTCAGAAAAGGATTCGAATTCAAAGAACTTCAATTATTTAAAAAACAGCAACATTTAATGCTCATTTAAAAAGCATAGGAAGCCATTTTTATTAGAATTTAATCACCATTGCCATTCGCAACAATCGCTCGAGAAACTTTAATTCTTTTTGACAATAAAGTAAAATAAATTTATTTTTGCAACATCAATCAGTTTGAAATGACGTCAAATATATTTCACTACAAGATTCCTCGTATGTTGATATGAAATATTTTCATTCAATTTAAAAGCGAGGAATATTACATATTTATTCTTTAAAATATAAATGAATTTTTGCAAACGATAAGTAATAATTATTGAATTTTCGAAATAAAATTAATGAAACTAGCCAAATTTAGCATGTAAATGTGTAATATAGAATATTAATGCTGTGTTTGTCGCCTTTTTACCTGGTAAACAAGACTGTTGTGTGGAAGCGGGTTAAGTGACAGATTCTGTTCAAACCTACTTGTTTGTATATAAAACTGTAGTGTAAATTTTCATGTTTGTGTTAGGTTTTGAAATATTATAGTACGACAAAAATTGAAAATTGCACACTAAAAATATATATTTTTTTTTAAATATATTTTTTTTTTACATACCAAATTAATGTACAAAATATATTAATTATTCAATCAAATAAAAGGTTTTTATATGTTAATTAGCTCAATATGCAATATTGTCAAACATTTTTGTATGCCCACCATCATTTTTTAACACTATCTAAATGTGTAATATTCTTGCATTAGGTACAATGAAAAGCTGAACATTATCCGGACAGGAAGGCATTTCATCAAGCATATTCTTCCGCATGGAGCTCCACACGAGCTAACTGTGACTGCTAAAAAGATCGCAAGAGCGTTTCAAATTGGATCATGGAATGCTAATAATATTTGGGTGCAGATGGAATACTTGTATAGAGCTTTTAGGGATGGACTGTACAGAGCTAAATCAGACATTCATTATGTGTCAGGTATTTTGGTGTTTTTTGTATTTGTATTTAAATGTTTTTTAGTCTGTTCTGAACAACAGTGGACAAAATATTAATATATGGATTCACTGGGTGATTAATTTATATTTTTAATGAAAAAATTTGCTAGTAAATTTAATCTACTAACACCAATCTGTGTTAGATTTAATTTTGTGTAATAATGGAACAGACCTCGTAAGAAAATGAACTCGTCAATTTTTTAAAAAAAATATGGCAATTTTATTTTGCAAGTAGGTGTTAAGTTGCCACACATAACATTCTTTCTTTGTCTGTCATGTTAGTTTATTCTTTTTTCAACCTTTTCTTTTAAGGTTTGAATGGCCTATCTCAGTTCTATGGTCTTTACAACCATTTCCAAATATTTTTATTTTTTAAAATAACATTAAAAAAATGGTATTTTTGAAAGTTACAGGTAAATGCATTCAGTTTTAGGTAATGTTTAGAGGTAAAACTATTATTTAATGGGTAGAAAAATGCATGATAGGGAATGAATTTACATTTTCTCAAACTATTATTTTGCATACTTAAAGACAATTTTTTTTAGGGATTTGTAATACAAAGTTTTAGGTTAACACATAGAATTAAAAACAAATTAAGGGCTGTTTTTAATTAATTAACATCATTCAATTAACTTCTACATTATAATATGAAGCTTTTTCCTACAGGTTACAAAGAGTACAAGAAGAAAAGTGTCTCTTCCAACTTTGACTACAGATGTCAGTTAACTGTATCTGGTTACGGCTGCATGACATCTGTAATTGACGCCGAAGAGGCGGCTGAAATTTGCTGGATGGATGCAAAGTGCAAGGCTTTTGTGATGACTAATGTTACAACATGGACAGGTAGAAACACATGTATTTATGCTTATTCTAAAATAGTAAATTCCACAAAAAGCTTATTCTACTGTGACTAATATAGCAATCAAATTAACATTTGACTCGAATCTTAAAGAGTAACAAGAAGTTCTTAAAGAACTAAAAAATAGCCTACTTTCCTGTTACATAAATACTTATTGAAATTCTAATTGGGAAACAACTAGGTTCTTAACAGTACATATAATCAACAACCGTTTCTACACTAGATTTATACACATTAGAAAAAAAATCGCTAAACACAGCATCCAGCTATAATATAAACTTCTAAGAGCCAAAATCAACTATTTTCCTTAATATTCTTTCGAAAATTAACTTAATATTATTTATCGTCTGCTCGATTTATTTGTAGTTCGAAGAATAATTAAATATTTATTAATAACAAAACTAATGAAACTACTCCAAACTGCATTAAAAAATATGAAATGTAAATTAAAGCTAAGCATAATTGTATGCAAAAATATGCCTTGTCGCTTTCTTGGTAAACAATAAATGAACAATCAAAGAATCGCATTGTGCTACATTTTATTACGTCATTCCAAACTGATTAATGAAAAATTTATTTTGCTTCAAATATTTTTAAATAAATAAAGTTTCTCATGCCATTGTTGATTTGGCAACAGTGATTTAAATGACTCAAAATTGAATTCCAATGCTAATTAAATGGGAAATTCGCCGACAGATAGTAGATTTATGTCCGTCCGGACGTACAGACAGACGGACAAAAAGTATGAAAGTAGGGTCTCTGAGGTCATAGCTTTCTAACAAAATTTTTTTTTTAAGATCAGATGTATAGAACCGATTTTGGAAGGGGGGTACGGACAGACAGACGGACATCGACTGCATGTCAATACCTACTTTTTAATTTTTTTAATTCTTTCGAATTAAAAAAAAGAAAAGTAAGCTAAAAACAATATTTACTACTCAAAAGTTTACGGCATATAATTGTAATGCAATATTATGCAATTATATATTTTTCTATTTACATATAAAAAGTAAGGTTTCATAAAAAACAGTTTGTAGAAGAAAACTAGTGTATTGCTTCGTCTGCAGAAAGTATTTTCTATTTAAATCTATTCTTCTTTGGTCGATGGTTGAGAGGTTATGGCATTATAACATAATTCAGGATAATTATAACTCGGGAATGATTGACCAAAAGATGAAAAACTTATAATTTCCAATTGAAGAGCTTAGTGGAAGAACGTGCTAAGTGACATTTTTGAAAAAATTGAGATTTTCGTGTTAATGAACAGATTGTTCCATCCTTCAAAGGGAACAAGATTCTCCTCTTTCATAAATTTTAACGTATCTAAAGGCAAGCGAAAAACTTTAAAGCTCATTTTCTCAGTTTCACCTTTTTGTCACTTAGCACGTTCTTCCACTAAGCTCTTCAATTGTAACTTAATGATGGATTTTCCTTACATTTTTTCTATTGGCTATATAATAAACAAATAGTCATTAACATTCTAAAGTTCTTATGTTTGCTTCTCTTATTTCAGGCAGAAGAATAGCAGAATTCAAAAGTGGATTTGGAAATCTTTTGCACAACAATTACACTACCCTGTATTTGAAATTGTAAAGTGTTAGTGTTTAATGTGCCAAAGCACCTGTAAAAAGACAATCACCTTTTCACTTCATAAACTATTTTAGCACAAAACAAATCACCAATTTATTGTCATGTATATTTATTTCATATGATGTGTGCACAATCTTTTTGTTAATAAATTATTTATTGTTAAGATTCTCTCTGGCTTTTATCTTTAAAAAATGAAATGTGTAATAAGATCTAGATAAAGTTACAACTTTTTAAATGGGGGATTCTGTGTCAAATTACTAAAATTCAATTTTTTTAAGTCCCCATATATTTTTTATGCTTTTGCACTATATCACAACATGTGCGGGTTAGTGACATTTAGAGCAAATATCCCTTTTTCATGATAAAAATGCTATAGTATTCAAAGTTTTTATATCTAGCGATTAAAGCAATGATTATCTTAAAATCAACTAGAGTATATTGGGACTCAGCATTTTTTTTTAGTTTTAATAGTGAAATGAAATAATAAGCTCAGTGCTGTCCCCTTCTCCAATATTGCAAGAAAAAGCTATGGATAGACTGTATAGCCTGCCCCGTGTGGTGACCGGGGGGTAAGAATCTAATCCCAACGTAGCCCATGCGTGTCGTAGAAGGCGACTAAAATGGGCACCCGGCGTCCGGGGGTATAGCCGGGCACCCTGCCCCTGGGGATTATATCAGGGGACTGGTCCTCCAGGTTGGGGGTTGGGCGTAGGGCTAACAACCCTACCCTGTAAAAAATCCACTGTTCAGAAGTCTAAAGAAGAAAAAACCGGACTGCTCTCACGGAAAAAGACCCGGATACGATCAATGGACCTGAGATTTGGTTTTTGGAATGTACGCACTCTTTATCAGAGTAAGAAGCTACAAATCTTAATCGAACAAATGGATACTTACAGAGTTGATTTGCTTGCAATTCAGGAAATGAGATGGACTGGCACAGGAATACTAGACAAACGAAAACACACCATCTGCTACAGCTGCCACGACACTAAGCACATGTTTGGTACAGGCTTTATTTTGAACCAAAAAATCAAGCACCTCATGATGGACTTTAGAGCTGTTTCACCAAGACTGTTACCTACGGTTAAGAGGAAGGTTCAACAACTATTCCATTATTAATGTTCACGCACCGACGGAGGAAAAGGATGATGATGAAAAGGACAGCTTCTATGAGAAACTTGACCGCCTGATGCAAAGCTGTCCTCGACACGATGTGCAGATTATTATGGGCGATCTGAATGCCAAAGTGGGCAAAGAAGTAGAGTTCTGTGATGTAATTGGTAAACAGCCTGCACAATGTTTCAAATGATAACGGTATCAGGCTTATCAGCTTTGCTGCTGCCCATGGTATGGTGATTGGAACCACTTTATTCCAACACAAAGATATCCACAAGGTAACTTGGAGATCACCAAATGATGCTTCCTTTAATCAAATCGATCATATTTTAATCGATTCAAGACATGTGTCTAACATCTTGGATGTCAGAACGTTTCGAGGGGCAAACGCAGATTCTGATCACTTTTTGGTGATTTGCAAATTTAGAGCGAAGATCTCACTGGCAAAGATTGACAAAAAATCCAACTTAAAAAAGCTAAACTGTAAGCTCCTCAGTAACCCTAAAACTAAAAAGGAGTACCAAACAATGCTGGAGAATGAATTGAGTAAAAATGTTCTCGATAATGATGATGTAAACAAGAAATGGGAGCTACAAAGAAATCTATTTTATCAACAGCTGATGCGGTTTTGGGAAGAGAGAATACACCCAGGAGACAAGATTGGTTCGACGATGAATGTAGGGCTGCTAATGAAAATAAAATAGAGCCTATAGAAGAATGATCAACAAACGATTTACAAGGAATGCGACGGAAGAATACAAAAGTGCTAGAAGAGAAGAAAAAAGGCTTCACAAAGAAAGGAAGAGGATCTACAAAAGGGTTTATTAGAAGAGGTCGAGCGTCTTAGGTCCAGTAATGAAAGCAGAGCTTTCTACAGAACTGTAAATCAAGAGCGCAAAGACTTTAAACCAAGAACTACCCTTTGTAGAGATAAAAACGGAGTGATTATCAATGAAAAAAATAAAATTATTGAAAGATGGGTTGAACATTTTGATGAATTACTTAACCCAGATAGATCAAGCGGATCACTCGCTGAGACCGATGGACCTACCAGAGGGTATGAAGAACAGGACTTGATTGATGTCCCAACTTTCTACGAAGTGCAACAGATCGTTAATAAACTGAAAAATAACAAAGCTGCTGGTCCCGATGAAATCCCTTCAGAATTAATAAAATGCGCTGGTAATCAGCTAACAACAATAATTTTTGCAATTATTATTTTAATCTGGGAAGCAGAAACTTTACCGAATGATTGGAAACGTGGCATATTGTGCCCAATACATAAAAAGGGAGATACCCTCAGTTGTGAAAACTATGGAGGGATATAAGTCTACTCTGCACTGTCTATAAAGTTTTCTCAAATTTACTATTTCAACGATTGTCTCCTGTTGTTAACGATCTTATAGGAGATTATCAATGTGGCTTTCGAAAAGGAAGGTCCACAGTTGACCAAATTTTTGCACTGAGACAAATCTTAGAAAAATGTCGAGAATTTGGAATTGAAACGCACCATCTTTTCATAGATTTCCGGGCAGCCTATGATAGTATCGATAGACTAGAAATTCAGAGAGCCTTGTTAGACTTCGAGGTACCGAAAAAGTTAGTTAACCTATTGAAGCTCACCTTCATGGATACCTCTTCTATAGTGCGTATACAAGGAGAACTATCTAAGCCCTTTGAGATCTGCAATGGTGTTCGACAAGGAGATGCTCTTGCATGCCTCCTATTTACAATAACTTTGGAAAAGGTTATCAGGGATTCTGGCATAAATACAAGAGGAACAATTTTCAACAAATCTGTACAGATCCTGGATTATGCGGACGACATAGATATTATTGCTAGGTCTGCAAGCACACTAAGGGAATCCTTCACTGCAATAGAAAAAGCTGCAGAAAAGGTAAAGCTAAAGATAAACGAGGGAAAGACAAAATACATGTATTGTGGAAAGAACAATATTGGCTCTACTTTTGAAATCGAGGGACATAGATTTGAACGAGTTGGGAAATTTACTTATTTAGGCTCTGTGGTTGAGTGCCAAAATGGCATCAGCCCCGAGATCAGGAAGAGAATTGCTGCGGCCAACCGATGTCTATGTGGACTCAGAAGTCAATTGAGGAGCCATTTAATTAAAAGAAGAACGAAAATCCTGTTATACAAAACTCTTATAAGACCAGTGCTGACATATGCCTCTGAGACCTGGTCACTTACGTCAACGGAAGAAAAAATGCTTGCACTCTTTGAAAGGAGAGTGCTGCGGACCATCTTTGGTAGTGTATTTGACAGGGGAGCCTGGCGGAGAAGATTTAACTTCGAACTGTACAAGTTATACAATGAGGATGACGTCGTCAAATTTACCAGGCTGAATAGAATAAGATGGGCTGGCCATCTATTGCGAATGGACGCAGATCGGGCTGCTTTAAAAGTTTTTAATGCAGTCCCATTCGGACAACGACCAAGGGGCAGACCAAAACGACGGTGGATCGACTGCCTGGAGGCGGACTTCGATCTCATGAAGATTAGAAACTGGAGGTCCCAAGCACAAAACAGAGCAGGATGGGAAAAACTTCTTAAGAAGGCAAAGGCCCACAATGGGCTGTCGGGCCAACTATGATGATGATGAGACTGTATAGCCAAATAGCTATTAAATATAGAATCTCCTAATACAGGTTGTCTAGTGGGAAAGCTTTTAAAAATTCCCTCCAAGTCACAAATTTTTTATAACATAATGGTTTAAAATAACATTACAATTGTTTAATATTTTAAGGTCTTCTTTAATACCTTATTTCAAAGTTTAAAACATGAAGAATTTCATTTTACACGTGCATTGAAGTACAGCTTGGACTTCAGATTTTTAAAGAGCAAATTCCTTAATGAGTTGGCATTATAAGGGTCATTCTCTCTCTCTTCCCCCCCCCCCCCCCAATGCTCCTTAAGTTAGTTTAACATGATCCTTTTAACTCTCTGTTGATGTTTAATTAAAAAAAACATTTTAAATTAAAATTTGTGTGAATCATATTATTATGGAGAATCATGTCTGTGGTATGCCTCACTTAATTTAAGCCATGATCTTAGGAGTTGAAATTCCTATCAAATGAAACTTCGTTATTGTTATGAGTGATTTTAATTTAAGTGATGTTTAACTAAGATAGGCAAAATATATTGTATAAACATTTTCAGGAATATGAATAACTTTTATAAAAAATCATGTCAAACATCATTCCCTTAGACAATATTAGTTTTTACATAAAATCAAATGAAGAGACGTCAACAGTGTTGTTATATTTTAAAGAACAATTAGTCATCTCGAATACTATATCCAATTAAAATGGTGTTCTCTACTGAAGTTAAAGAGTTATTTGCAGTTAAAATCAAGAATTGTGTGGATTAACCAGATTATGATATTTGCTATGCTGTCAAAAAAAACAACAACATTTGTCTTTAAAAGCAATCTGACTAAATATAGAAAAGTTTCATATTCCAATAACTGAATATTTTTATTTTTCCAGCAAAATACAAAAAGAGCTTATGATTATGAGCACAAAAATACATGAAAATGATATAAACTACATCAACAACGAAGAATAAGAAATAATAAAATAAAATTCAATTTTCTGAGCCGCGATCCGAGTCTTGGTCGATGATTCCTTCATCTTCCATTCTTGGGTCATCCTCATCCCTTTGGCGCTTTCTGCCACGGTATTGGCGCCCTGGCGCTCTTGGTGGCGGTTGTTCGGTCTCTCCATGTACCAAGCTGTTTCTGTATATGAAATTGGTTATGGTTAGGAGAATGTAGTTTAGTTTGAATTGAAGTATAGCTGTAAAATGATATGGACAACCATAAAAAAGCGTGTTTGAAAATTTTTTATTCTTTAACTACCTATCACTTAAAAAATCATGGTTTTCCCCTTTTTGGTACCCTATGTCAAACTTCAATACACACTTTTTTCAAAATAGCCAGCAATACTTTAGGGCATTGGCATAGATACACTACCATATAGGGATGCACCGAATATTCGGTTACTATTCGGTATTCGGCCACTTTAGCCGAATATTCGGTTTGGCCGAATAGCTTAACTATTCGGTCGAATAGTCAGCCGAATAGTGAAATTTAAAAATTTCCAATTTTTTTCAAATTATCCTCTTACAAAATGTCGAAAAATTCCCAAACAGGACTTGTTTTATTTTATAATAGACTCAAATTCATTAGTTTTAGTTATTTATAATGTTAAATCAAGCTTTACTCAAGTTATATTAAATAAACATGTCTCTTTAAGTTAACAGTTACAATGAGTGGGCTTTAAAAAAAACAAACATAATTACTATATATACCACAATTGTAGTTTTTTCACTAAAAGATTTTTAAAAAAATAATTTTAATTGTATAATAATATTGTAAGCCGTGGTTTTATTATTTTTTTCTGATTTTCATTCTACACCGGATCCACCTACTTTTTTTTTGTTTTCATACTTCCGTTTTCGTGTTGTGATTTTACCAATTTACACTTTCTAAAAGACTTGTTTTAATAACAAACGAGTACTACTTTATTCTGTGTTGCTTTAATTAAAAATTTAATAGCTATATTGTATTAAAATTATTGTGTGATTGTGTACTTATATGTTTAATTGAAATTGATGAATAATAAATACAACTTACTTAGATCCGACAAAAAATAAAAATTGGTTTAGGTAGGCCGAATATTCGTTATTCGGCCAAATTTGGTATTCGGTGCATTCCTACTACCATAACATACGTATACCTCCTGATAACGAAGGCCTATTTTGTTACTTCTAATTTTTTTTATCAAATGATTATTTTTCAAAAAGGTATGCCATTAATTACCGGTTTTAAGTGAGAAACTAGATAAAATGTAAACATTATAGTGTGTGGAGGCTAACAAAATGATTAGTGACAGCCATTGCCACTTTGTATTTAAACCTTCAATGTTAACAACAAACTTTAACCAAAAATAGATAAGGTAGCAAGTTTAAAATAATATGCAACATTCTATAATGAACTGTTAACATGATTTTCAAGTTCAATTTCATAAGCTTGCTGGTGAACCTTGTGAGTATCTCCAGAAAGGCGAGGTTGGGTGGGGGGCCTAATGGGTCAGCTGGGTTTTCATGGGGCATACCTGTAAAACGGATGCCTTCTCGGTGGTCAATAAGTCACTAATATTGTATATTTAACCTCAAGGAACTCTTTGTTTTTTGGGATAATCAACCACCATGCGATTTTAAAAATAGTATTGAAATTTGAGTTTGACTAGTTTCTCATTGAAGTTGGTGCTACGAGTTTTTTTTTTATTATAGTAAGTAAATGCTATGTGCTCACACATTCGAAGATCAGCTGTATATATTTACTACTTCCTAAACGCTAAATTTTTAAGGACCCATTAAACTATATTGCTTTAAGAAATAACACATTCCAATAGACTGAAATGCCTATGCAAATCTTTTATACAAACTACATCTGTACCTGTACAAAATCAAGGGTTGCCAGTCCTCCGATCTGGTCCCAGGCATGCTAGCCTGAATGTGCCTGTCCAGATAGTTGAGCACAACCCTCTTGTCCAGTTTCATGAGCTTGTTGGTGAACTCTGTGAGTATCTCCAGAAAGGCGAGGTTGGGTGGGGGGCCTAATGGGTCGGCTGGGTTTTCACGGGGTGTAACCGTAAAGAGGATGCCTTCACGGTGGAGAGCGGCCACAGCGTCACGGTTTTTGACCTGAAAAAGACAGAAAATTGGTTGTTGTAAGTAACTGGGTAGGGTGTAGTGGGTTGCAGGTGATTTAGCTACCGTTTTGGCAATATGCGATCCTGTTCTTATTCTTTAATTTTTCAGTAATGAAACTGATTACAGGGCTCATATGCTGTACTTTTTATATCAATTAAGGACAATATTTGCACAAAAAAAGGATGTGTTAATAGTTCAATAGTCATTTATGCAATTTGGGGCCTACTTGTGGTCACTACACAACTGGAAGATATTACATGGATTTCACACCTGTTATTATTGTTGGATAGAATGTTATATTTGCCACCAATAAATATATATTTTAATACCTAAATTTATTGCTTTCTAAGACTGCAAAATTAATAATGTGATCCAATAATTAAATTGTTTTTAATTAAAAAAACAAAGAACTTTTTTGCACCACGTTCAATAGGGAACTTTATATTTATGAAAAAACTTTAATTACTTTAAAGGACCAAAATTACAAACACTTTTGAAGACTTATGAATCATTTTCAAAAATCATTAGCATTTATAATTTAGTTAGTAGACTAAACTTAAATATTACACGCTTCAAAGCAACTGATAGCCTTCTAGCTAAAATGCCTAGTAGCTAGAGCTTGCATGGTTATAAGCATTTTTTTTTACAAATATGCAAAAATATACAATGACAAAATATTTATGGAAACTAAGAAATTATGATTTTCTATGATAAAAAAACTGAAATTTCAAATACATAGTAATAAATAAACAAATATAACATAACACAATACCAACCTGATCCAAACCAAAGGACAAAGCGAATCTTTTTGCCAATTCTTTAATGGCCTGGAAATTCTCGTCAAGGCGATTGACCATTCCATGGGCCTCTCTCAGAGCAACAAACAGAGATTGCAGAGACATAGCCATGGTTTTAGCACAATTTACCTGTGAAAGAAAGAGCCAAAATAAGTACATGTTTTATGAAGTGTAAATTAAAATTGTTTAAATAGATAACATAAAAAAATAATCACCAGAAAGAAGAGAAATAAAGAGATTAACTGATCACAACATATTAAATGATTTATAATTTCATATTTTTATCAACAATGAAAAAAATCTAAATCGCCTGTCACCTGCTGCCAGCAAAAGAGAAATATACATTTCTGACTTGTTCATATTTAATTTTTAATGAGTCTAATGTTCTAAACAATTATAACTTTAAATTGGTATTATTGGTAATCACTTCTCCTGTACTACAATAAATTATGGAAATCAATAAATCTGAATAACTTTGCACCTGATTGAACTGATTACACTTTCACCGTAACCGATAAGAAAAGTATTAATCCCACTCGGCTATGAATTAAAAAATAATTACAACTAATCATTTCTTAAAAACACCATTTAAGCCATATCAGCCACCAAACACCAACCTTATTGATCTCCCTGGCTTTCCCTAGGGTAGCTTTGATGATATCGCCATAGTCATTATAGAAACGCACATAGTGCTTGAAGACATCAGCTGCTTGCTTGACGGAGATGATGTTGTATACGACCAGCTTGCAAAATGACGCCAAGAAATTACGTCTTTTGTGGAGTTCTTCGATTTTACTGTGTTCGTCTTGGTCGTCATCCTCATCTTCTATGAATACCTAAAGGAGAAGGATTGAACTTTTTTTAGTATAAGTTTTATAAATGAAAAAAAACCCACACTTAGTATGCATTATGGCGGATTAAACAATTATATCTATTTGAATTATAAGAATCGACAATATAAATACAGAAAATGGTAATGGGTAAAAATTATGCAATGTCACTGCAGAGAGAGTGACATCTTAAGCCTTACAATTATTTCTAAAATAAATTAAGCAGTACAACAAGTAATTTGTGACTTTTTGTTATTAGAATAAAATGAAGAGTAGGGGGAACTAGGGACATTTGATCCATAAGGATACATGACCCTATGCCTTTTTCTAAGCATTGGAAAAGTTTTATGAGTTGGAAGTGGCATCACTTTTTTCCTTTCATTCAGCTGATCACATGGTGAAAACAACCACCTGAATCATTGCTTACATGTTTAAGCTATACAAAGAAATACGTTTTCATGGACTGAAAGTAAATTTTTGGTGCCGTAAGATTTTTCGGTCTACTTTTTTGGGTTTAAAGGAAAGATTTTTTCAATTAGTTACTTGTTTTGTTCATGCTTTTAGCTACAATTACGTGCATAATAGTGCTAATGTAATTATTCGCAAATGTCTTTGTTTTGGGGTTAATAACAAAAAGTGCAACTATTGATACTTGACCCAAGCCAATTAGGGATACGTGACCAAAGTAAACAACACAAAAGTAGACAGAAGTGGACCAGCAATTTAAAAAAAAAAACCCACAGTAGTCCCAAAAGTAAATGACTGGGTTCTTCTGGGAGTACAAGGTTTGTTGGGAAAGTACAAGGGAATTTTTTTGAACGAGCTTACAATTAAGTATGCAGAAGGAACCGAATGAATTTGTTTTAAATGGCCTGAAATAGATAATACATCCCAAGTTAATATTGATCAAATAGAATATTCTTCAACCACCTGTGTTTTCTCTGCTAAATGAAAGAATGCCCAGTTTTGTATTTAGACGAGATTTTACGTTTAAATTTGATAAATTCGTTAATATAAGCATAATTAATGTGATAAAAATAAGAAGTAATAATTTTGTCTTAAAAAACTATAAAATCTATTTAAACTTTATAATATGATGTTAGTTTTGTTATTAGGTAAAAGTATTTTGATAATTTTAAGTCTTAATACTAAAGGCCCTTACACCCAAAACATAAAATAAGACAACCAAAAATACCTTTTCTGAACAAAAGAGCCCAGCTGAACCTGCAATGTACAATCCGGCTCATACACCAACGGCGTCAACCCTGAATTCTCCGCCAACTGCTTATACATAATACGATCAGCAAATCGCAAATGATGACAAAAGCAGCTTTTCCCAGCGATTCGGTCGGATGTCCCAGCAAACCTTTCATGGTGTCTACAAAGTCTTTGAGTCGGTTTTTTAGACTAGCGACCTTAGCTGGTTACTCTTATGTTAACTCTTCAGATAAACTGAATTTACCAATACATGGGACACATCCAGATTACCTAACGCACAATTGTTTTACAAAAGTAAAGACAATGAAAAGGGTTTCCACCCAATTCTTCACTACATTACATTTAAGAGTCAGTAATTCATCGGCACGAACTCTTTTTCTATCTTTCTCGAAAACCAGATGTCGCCGTGTTTTTAAACTAGAAAAAACACTTTATCGCCCACTTGGCGTAATTGCAATCGTTCAGTGCGCTTTTTTTTCATCGCCAATGAAATTAGATGCCCCCTAAGAATAATTGTCTTTGCCGTGGGCAGTTCAAGTGATTACCATCTTGGTTCAGTGACTGGGTTTACAACCCCCTCACCCCCTTCTAGAGGGGCGAAGAGATAAGGACAACTCTGAAGGAATAAACGAGAATTGGTTGGGGGATTAAGAATTTTTGGATTCTGGGTGGCTTTAGTTGTATTATGCTATTTTAGCTGGTTATTACGTGATTAAAAGTTTATCTTTTGGAATGATTACCCAAAGAAGAAATTTTTTAAGGATCCAAAAAAAATCTTTTCTGAAAATTAATTTTAATAATTATTTTAAAATGTTTTAAAATAAAATTGCTAAAATTTAAAGTATTTGACTACTCAACGAAGTTGATGCATTGGTTTAGTGTAAAGTTTTACAGTATGTGCAGTATAAAAATCGTAGTGGGTACAAACCCCTGAATTTTAATTCTGATTAATAAATTATTTCATCGAAGCAATTTATCGAAACTGAAAAGGTTGTGTTTTCGACAGCTCGATGGGTGGCTCCAGTGGCGCCGGAACGTATTCTTTAGAGGTATGGCAAGAAATGCCTCTATCTAGCCACACCTTCCCCCTCCTCCCACTTCTTCTAGATGTTTTGAATATAAAATTCATCAACTACTTGAAATTATTTTTAAATAAAATTATTTTTAATTAAAATTATTTTCAATTAAAATTATTGTTTTAATTTAATTTTCCATGAAAAATAGTTTAAATAGTTAGTATAAAAAATAAGTTAAATACAAAAGAAAACATCAATTAATTAGCAAATATTTTTGTTGAAAATTTAATGACTTAGATAATGATTTGACTTGGAAAATATTTAGTCGTTTCTAAGAAGCAATTGTTTTCTTGATCCTGATGCAAAGATGTAATAAAACAAGTAGGTTTGTAACAGAATCTGTCACTTAACCCGCTTCCACACATTTGTGTTTAACAGGAAAAAACGCGCCAAACACAACATTAATTCTATATTAAAAATTTACAAGCTAAATTTGGCTAGTTTCATTTATTTTATTTCGAAAATTCAATAATTACTTATCGTTTGCAAAAATTAATTTATATTTTAAAGAATAAATATATCATATTCCTCGCTTTTAAATAGAATGAAAACATTTCATATCAACATACAAAGAATCTCGTAGTGAATATATTTGACGTCATTTCAAACTGATCGATGTCGCAAAAATAAATTTATTTTCATTTATTGACTAAAAGAATTAAAGTTTCTCGAGCGATTGTTGCGAATGGCGAATGTGATTTAATTCTAATAAAAACAGGGCCTTTAGCTATTAGTAATTCAAAAGTTTTAAACGCCAAAATTAACTATTTTCATTAATCTTCTTTCTCAGATTGCATATTTTTTTGTGCCAAGTCAGAATTCTCTATGCATCTTTCTTCATACATATATAATGAACCATTAAAGGAACTCTATTGTGAAACTACAACAATCCAAACTGAATTATAACACATAAATAAATATTCTTTAAAAAGTATTTATTTTTATTTCAAATAAAGTTTCTAGTACGTTTAACGAAATGGCAACAGTAAAATATTGAATAAAAATGGAATTTGCATGTTATTTCAATGTAGATTAATTTTTTAGTTATAAATTTTAAATAAACTTCTAATTAAAATTTTTAATGAAATTCGGAATTTAGCCTAATCTGATTTTTTGCTTCAAAATGACGTATCCCACTTGTCTGTGGGACTTGTGGTTCTTTCTGTGAAAGTGGGTGACAGACGGACTGAACGATTATAAAACCTTCCACTTTTTACGTTATAAACGTAGTGTGGAAGCTAAAAAGTGGCTCGATAATTTTAGAGATGGCAAACTGGAACAGTTCATTTTATGATTTGACTTGGAAAATATTTTCAGTCATTAGAAGAAATTATTATCTTGATCCTGATGCAAAGATTAAAAAAAGAAGTGCCTTGATAGTTATAGAGATGGCAAACTGGAATAGTTCATTTTCTGATTGTGTTAATTGAACTTGAATTGGGTGGACTAAAAAATATGACGATTTTTTTTAAAGTTTCATTCAGAGAGATTTGGGCATCAGATAACTTTCATTGAGGCGTGATACGGCGGCGATAGCAAGTAGTTTCATAAAGCATAATAAAAATTTTTTAGATTTGCTTAAAATCCGATATTTACTTATGGCATTCTTATGCCACTTTTGTCCCACTGTGCACCGTGACGAAAATAGTGGTCATGCACCGTATTTTCACAAAAAAGTACAAACAATGGCACTTTTGTAATGTACTTTGTGCAAATACAATATTTACAACCCATAGTTTTTGTAGTCAAACCAAAAATTAAAATATCGCAAAGCCACTTTTGACAACCTTGAACTCTTGAGCTTTATAACTAGGTACACTTTTCCCATTCATATAGAGATTTTATAAATCTGCTGTTCGATTCAAAGTAGATTTCTTTCTGTGGGTTGGCACACTTTTTCACAACATAATCCATTTATGACTTTACTATTCGAAAATGGCTTTACACGAACTACATTGATGTAGCATACATATATAGATCAGCTTGACATGAAATTAAAATAGGATTTTTTAAGAAACTAATGGATAAATACATTTTAGAAAATAGGTAATAAACCTCATAACAAAAAGTATAAAACCAACACTAATTATGTATCTTAGTTAATATTGATGTCATAGGGAAAACTGTAGCGATAACATAAATGTTCACACAAACAAAATTCAGCTTTGTAGTCTTGTAGATCTTCCACATTTAGCGTATCTCGACATAGCGAAGCTGAAGACAAGTCGAAATAAAACTGGATGCAACACTTACGATATACGAACTACAAATCTGCAAAGATTTCTCATTCTTCTAAACTGTCCTTCTGGCCGAACAATTAGAAATAGGTGTGCCGTGGACAAAACCGGACCTAAACCCATATTCAACCGTTCACTTCTTTCTTAGAATCTATTCAACTTTACCGACTCACACCTGTTCCCTCAAAGTGTACAAACAATGCAAACTTATCTTTGTAAATGTATTTTTGTATTTTAGAAAAGCTACACATTTTTCTGCATTTTCTCTTAAAAACATTATTTTCTGTTTGAAATCTCAATCGCATCTTTTCACGAGTTTTTCCTGTAAAGCATTGAACAAGCCCACAAGCCCAAAATTGACAAGAGTCGTATCTCTAAACAGAAAAGAACTAACCGCAGAGGTTAGATGGGGCGCATTCTACGAAATCACCAGGGGTTAGAGCTCCCCTCCAGCGTCTTTAGGAGGTTCTATTCAAAGTACCCCCCACCATATGTTGACAGATAGCGTAGACCCTAATTAGGTTGGCGACACTTCTTGGCAGGTGATAGCCAAATGTGGGGTTGCCATAATTCGCTTTCCCAAAAATAGCAACAACTTTTCTTAAATTTTTAAAGAATACAAATATTTAAATTAAATTTTTTATTTCGTAATGAATTGAAAAATAAAAATTTCGATTTTGTCCAAAATATAGAATTATTGCAGTATCTTTATTTTTTACTGAGATACATCGTCATACACTAAGGACATTGTATTCTTCACTGATTTTCAAACTTTAAAAAATTATTAAAAATACTTAATATGTGATTTTCAATTTTTTTTTCTGATAGTCTATTTTACTTCTTTTGTTCTTTAAAATGGTGTCAAAAACTAGTGGCCTGTATTAAAATTGTGGCGGCAATTAGTCTGAGAAGATTCTCCATAGGAATACCATTACGATTTTCAAGGGGTGAAATTCGGCTTCATGACTCTTAAGCTTGTTTTTCAAGAAAAATATACAAAATACTAATACCAAGAGCCGATTTTTTCAGGAATTAAGATTGATTCTATTAGTTACTAAAAATTAAACAAATCTAAACATAAAATACCTTTTTCTGAACAAAAGAGCCCAGCTGACTCTGCAACGTCCGATCAGGCTCATACACCAATGGCGTCAACCCTGAATTTTCCGCCAGCTGCTTACAGAACACAATCAGCAAATCGCAAATGATGACGAAAGCGGCTTCTTCCAGCGATTGGGTTGGATGCCCAAGCAAATCCTTCATGGTGTCTACAAAGTCCTTAAGTCGGTTTTTCAGACTTGCTACGTTAACTGGTAATGGACTGGTGTCATCGAGAGATGCTAGGTCCCACATGATTCCCATGGAGCAAGATGACATGGCGTATTTGACGACTTCTTCTGGTAGGCCTTTGTCTTGGATGGCTCCTTTGTCTTGGATGGCTCCTTTGACCTGGTGAGAGATAGGTTGGATATCAAAGATTTTTAAACCATGGTAACTGACAAGGCTGACACCTGATTAAGAACCTAATACAAGAAACCTCAGAGTGAAATCGTATGGGATTTACTTTATAGTGTCTTGACGGATTTAACCTGTTCTAGTACAATATATATTTATATAGTATTAAATATATATTTAACAGTATTTTTTTATTCAGCCTCTTCAAATTATAGGGCGGTTGAAGGCTAAATGAGGATATAGTCTGCAAATATAACTTCTAGGTACCGGCCCTAGAAGCCAGAGAGGCTGAATTCAGTTTAGTTCTGGATTTATTTCAACTTCCTACAAACTTTGTGCGACTAAAGTTGTAAGATTAAGATTAAAATATATGGAAATCTAACACAGTTAAATGCAACATGATTAACAAAATTTTAAGTAATTTCTAGATTCTTTAACGGATACATAACTATCGGAAATGTGAGGGACATTTCGGAAATAATAACTCATTGTATACAATATAATTTTATCACTGTATATACAACTTTATACACATACGAAATGGTATTCATGACTTAAATCAACTTATGAGTATTTATATTTATTAAATAGTAATAATCTTTAAAATTCAGTTAGGTATTTATTAAATGCTAACTTAACTAAACACTCATTAGTTAGCTGTACAATACTACAATATAAGAAATACCATACAAACCCAATTATCATAGATGTTGTCCCAAATAGCCCACGGTCCTAAATTATGGCAGCTGTAGAAAATTGAGACTTTTTTCATGGCCGCTGTTACAGAGAAAATCTCGTCTACATCTACTTCTTCTGCTGCTTGTATGTATTCACTTGAGGTTGACTTGTACTTATGGACTAAGGAGTCGACTAGCGTTCCTCTGGCAACTGCACATCTGGAATTAAACATGGAAAAGTGGCATATTTTTAATAACTCAATTTTTTTTTCCTTTCTAACCTTCTGAGCTAATGATATTAATTAATCTCTTCTATAATTTATGCTTCGGCAATAACTATTAATTTAAAAATTTCTACTTTTTTACCCTTTGGAAGATGAACTTTTAAAGATAAGCTTAATTAAACTTCTTAAACAAAAATAGGCTAATACTACGTAATTGACGCTTTATCCCCTGGTATAAGACCAGTGGATAAATCGTCAATTACGTAGCATTACTTTTGAATGAAGAATACAGCAAGCCTAATGGGTATGATGATTTTCCTGACTAGTGTACATTTATTGGAAAAGTACCCAAATATGTTATTTTTATTATTAATATTAATTTTATAGTCTAGTAGCACACAATATTATGATATTCTTTCAATATCTATTCGGAATAATTCTCAAATAACAATATAAAGTAAACATGGAAAGATGATCAACATTTTATGATATGTTCTGCCACTAAGCATGTATATTTCAAGCAAAGTGAAGGCTTAACTTATTACATAACCACAATAACTTTTAAATAAAAAGTATTAAATAAAACTTTTACATTAAAAATAAATAAATTATAATTAGTTAGTTCAACATTGTCATAAAAATTAAATTTTTTAGCTTTTGAAATTGGTGCAGGTTACTGATAATAATGAAAAAATTAATAGTTAGGATAGATGGCAATTGATTTCTAGCCTTATTTGGTAACTTAAAAGTATTACGTTATAAGCTATAAAAAAGACAAACCTGGAATGAATGGCCAATTCTTCATTACAAAGCACCTCATAAGTCTTTGCACACGCTTCCAACACATCTGTATCATTATGTCGCTCCACAATCTCATGAATAAGTTTCAATAAACTATCCAAGTTCTTCTCCTGGCGACTGGTCGTATAAATCTCCAACTCAAAATACTGGGGAATCAACATCAAATTTGCTATCTTTTCTGCATCAGCAAGGTATTTAGCCAACAAAGAAGGCAAAGTCATGATAAAATGTTCCGTTAATTTAATTTTGTCGTCAGAAACCTGTTTTAACTCTTTAACCGACGGTTGTTTACGGTTTGGGCCCCTACCAACTGGAGGTTCACCAGTAGCTGCCTGTTTAACACAGCAAACCATTATTTCAATTAGCGAGGTTTCTTGTCGGTCATCCAAAGCTTCCTCCTGAGGCCCAGGTTCTTCTAATAATAAGTCGGTCATGCATTCCCAATCCTTCATCATAGGGTTGCTTTCGATTAGGGAATCAACTAAGTACGCGCCATGCTCGTGTAGTTCGGACTCGATGAAAAACTGAACCAGATCTCTGATTAACGGTGTGTTGATAGATCGCTTTTTGCCCCGTTTTGTACGTAATCCTTGAACAGCTTCTTCATCTGGTTGAAATAGGCGTTCGTTTAAAAATTCACCAGCAGCTTGGGCTACAGCTCTGTGTGATGAATATACCAATTCGTAGACATGTTCACAATCTTTATCAGTCAGGATGTCGCGATGGTATTTGTGAATGCTGATGACCAACTTGACAGCATGGACGGCGACGTCATATTCCTTATCAAGGGTCATAGCCACAATGCGGTCCTTGAATTTGTTGGTGAACAGCTCCATCTTGCTGGTGAGTTCTTCAGCCCCGTAAAGTGGCAACAAGGCCTGGAGGCACTTCAGTCTTGTGTCGCCCACTTTGTCATGCAAGGTCCATCCAATGTATTTGAGGTAGCTGTCATCGAGAAAATGTTGGTGAAATTTCTTCATCCACTGCCCGATTTCATACATGCAGATGGACCGGATTTCGGGGAGGGTATCCCTATACCGATGCACAAACACAGACTTGAACATGTACGTCAACATGTTTTTGATTTCTTCCATGTTCTCTTCCAGTTCTTGTCTCTTGCTCAGGAGCATTTCAAGTCGTTCCGTTGCTCGTTTGTCTCTGTTCTTTTGACGTTCGGCTTCGTACTGTCGTTGGGTGTTGTCCAAATTGATGCTGAGATTCAAAGCGACGTCGACCAATGCTGTCATCAGCTTCATAGCAGCCAGGGTGGCTGTGTGTCGGAAAGCCCTGACTTGGGAATCCGAAAGACCAGTCAGCAATGATATGACGTTATCCATCAAGTACTGATCGTAAATGATGCTGTACTGGCACTGCCTGACCATGACCTGTACAAACTCGCAGAAATTGGTGCGGAACTTTTTCCACTGCGGTCCGCTCATTATCAGGGGATAGTCCCCGCTTTCTTCTTCAAATTCTTCCGTCATTTTTCGAATGATTTGGGCATGTTCCATGGTAGCCTGCATCTGAGGCGTGATCCTGCCTTTACACCCAGCACACTGGATAAAAAACTGCATCAGATCCAGCAAAGCGACGTCCCGATCTTGCTTGTATTGTTCGATCCAGTCATCGACGACGCACTGCAAGGCGCTCCTGCCCTGTTTCACAACTTCGAACAAACTATTGGGATCGTCTGTCGGAAATTCGTGGTGGTGGATGACAGACCCCCGGCCTCTCCCTCGACCCCTTCCCCGGGTGGTACCTCGGACCCTTCCACCCCCGACTCGTCTGCGTTTGTGTCGGATCCCTCCTCGAAAGGGCGATTCTTGTTCGACATGGAAATCCAGAGCTTCATGTTCGTGCAGATCTCCGGCGGGAAAAATATCGTCTGCGTCTACTTCGATGTTTTGGTCCTCTTCGCTCAGTCTACCTCTTTTCCGGGACATGATGATTTAATTATGTTTTACTTCATGAGAAAATTGATAATAAAAATTAGAGATTAATAAAGAAAGCAATTATTAACAAGTAATCCACTTTCATAAACGAACTAACTCTTTCAATTCAATAACCACAACAATCAACGTTTCTATATTATGAAAGTTGAAGTCATTAGTAAAAGCAAACGATAAAAAAACTTTTCTCAAACTATATCAAATCGTATTCGGAAAACTTATGAAAACTATTAAAATTATCGTTTCGTAGAGTTTGTTTGAAAAAATACTAGTTTTACTAATACTAAATTGTTAATTTGTATTTTCTTTTGCCAAAAAATAAGTTGTTTTGCTATATTTGAGCCACTAAATCATAATTTTTATTACTTGTTACTATTAAATTATTGGCAGTGATCTTTTTGTTTCGAATTTGAGTTTGAAACTTGTTTCGAAATTGAAATTCACCAAAAAAAAAAAAGATTTTATTGCGAATCTAATACTTGAGAATAGGCAAGTTTTTTATATTGTTATAATTATATTTTCCAACTATATATTAATATATGTATTCAGTTGTTTTACTTACATTTAAAGTTAAGGAAATGACTTATAAAGTTAAGCGAAGTTTAAAGGACACACGCACGCGCGCACACACACAGAAAAATTTCTTTATAACGAATGTCATTACAACGAAATATCCAGTATAACGAAATAAATCCCCAGTCCCCTTTGAAATCCCATAAGAATAACGGTTTAAAATTTCCATTTCAACAAAATTACTAAAACTCAAAGTTTCATTAGAACGAAGGATTTTTTCTTCCGTCAACTTCGCACGTTTCGGTTTCTGCTGTTTTGAAAAGACACCAAACAAGTTTTAAACAGGTTTGTTTATCATTGTAATGTGGAAGGAGAAGGGGGGGAGGATCACCCCCTAACCACCCAAGAAAGCCCGAAATTTCTATTCAATGCGTCAAACTCAAACATCTGTAGTGACCAAGTACAATCCCCTATAGAATTATCTAATGATAGCCTGTCATTATAGATTATGGTGTTTCTGTGATCGAATTTGAAACCCTGTGCACATACAGGGCCATAGAAACTGAATAAGGGATGGTTCACCAAGGTCGAAAAGCGCTCATTTTCGCGGAGGGGCTGTGACGTCACCACGAGGGTGACACTCTCTTTCCCCTTCTAATGCGATAATATGGGAAATAGACACAAATTAAGCTCATTTTACTAATCTCTATTAGATATATCATCTGAATCATTCAAACCTCTCTCTATAATGAATATTTTATTTAATCCTAAACATATTTACAATATTAATACATTTTTATTCAATAAGCATAGATATAAACATAAATAAATAATAATTTTTTTTATATCAATACATCTAGGACAGAACAAGGACATCACAAAAATTCTTGCAAATATAAATATTTGACATGATTAATCTCTTCATACTATCACAGTTAACTTTAGCTTTTTAATTTTGGTGTTTTCCTGCAATAAAGTTAAGACTTATATTTTTACTACTGTAGTATATTTATACAAAAATTAAATAGCCAGTTATAATTAGATGACAAATACTATTTGCTATCTACTATGCCCTTAAAGATTTAATTAAATACAAATTTCATATTTTAAAGAATTCATTTAAAATATGTGAATTACTACGCATGATTTATAAATATGAAACTTTTTTACATTATGTTAATACTTATATTTAAGGAAGGAAGGGAGACTTACCTGAGGAAGGGAGACCAAAACTGAATAGCATATTCCAGATGTGGCCTTTTACCAATCCCCTATACATTGGCAAAATAATCTTCTTCGATTTAGAAGTGATACTTTTTCTAATATATCCCAACATACGATTGGCTTTCTTACTTGCTTCAACACACTGTTTACTCATTTTGAAATCATTGCTCACCAAAACTCCTAAATCTCTAACAAACTCACTATCTTGGATACTTTCTCCCTGTAAAACATAAGAATGTTTAACATTTTTCTTAGTCAAATGCAAGGTTTGGCATTTGTTAACACTGAATGACATGCCTTACCTTGAATTTTGTAACTGTTCGATTTGCTCAACAAAATTGACTGTACTCATCACTTTTAAGTCATCTGCAAAAATACTTAACTTGCTATTCAACCCCCAGCTGATATCATCAATAAACATAATAAATAAAATTGGTCCTAGTACAGAGCCCTGAGGCACTCCACTTACTACTTCATTCCAATCAGAGTACTTACCATTAATGTGAATCCTTTGTTTTCTATTGGTCAACCAATTTTAATCCAACAGACCACGGCAATCCTTAACCCAAATCTTTTCACTTTAAATAACAAAGCTTCATGAGGAACTTTATCAAACGTCTTTTGGAAATCGATGTAAATAACATCAACCATATTGCTTTTATCAATCAATGTCTGTAATGTAATCAATCAGTCTCTGTAACAATGTCATAAAATTTTAAAAGATTAGTTGTACAAGACCTACCTTTTCTAAAGCCATAAGACTTTCAAAACAAAATCCTACTAATACTATCATGATTTGTAATAGAGTTAGGTTCCTTATAAACAATTTACCTAGTGATGATGTCATAGCTGGGGAATCACAGCCCTACTTATTGTGTCCCAGTATTTTTTTTTTACTACTTTATGCATATAGTTGCGTTGATACTATAAATCTTCATACTTAAATATCTTAAAATAATTAATAAGCGGGACAGAAAATCTGAACTCGATTTTCTGTCCCTCTTTTATGCGGAACTCTTTGTTAACCAACCATATCTAAGTGAACATCAAAAAATTTCTCAAAGAAATTCAATCTCATTTTTTCAAAAGAAACCAGTCTAAGAAAGCTACGGCTATTCTAAAGGGATGAACCTCTTACCATTCTGAAGTCTACTAACTTCCGCTATTCAAAAATCGGGAAGTCCCATCGTTTATGAACTGTAGTGATTTTAAAATTAAAAAAAAAACTTGGGCAACTCAAAAAAGTAAAGAAAATTTCTGGCAATCCTAAACTTTCGGAAAACTCTCATTATCTTGTAAAATTGTGATACTCCCAAGTGATATCTACTATAAAACCAAAATTAAGCACTTTTCCCAGAACTCAGCTCAGATATTTAAAAAAATAATAGAAATTAAAAAAATTAGCACTTTCTTTTTGCCAGGAAGTCTCAGTTTCAGAGATAATTAAAAAATAAAATAAATGTTTACAACTGCAAAACCAGCGCGGATTTCGGAGGTTAGCAAATTTGAGGTCCACAGACTACCGGGCGCTTGGTGCTCCCCAGTACTTCAAAGTGTAACTCTGCAAAAGTTCCTCCCAAACACATTTTACACTGTCTTGGTCTGGAAAAACTTGATCTTTACTCTAGTCCCCTTCTAGACTTTGATTTCTTGAATACTTTCAAGCTTATTGACTTGGTCTAACCTGCGACTGGACCAAGAGGAATAAATCATCAACAACAACAACAAAATAACTTAAGTTTACTATGAACATTCTCTATTGTCCAGAATTTTTTATTATCTGACCTACCTTTGGTCCTAATTGGATAATTGAGGTTTTACTGTATATACTTTATTGTAATTTAAAATTACATTGTAAAATGTTGTTTAATAGTTATTTAATCTGATTTATACATTTTTATTTATTTTCCTTTCTAGATGGTCACCATGGCAAACTTCCCAACGCTTTGTTTTTTAAGGTAACACTAAGTTAATATTGTATTTTACTTTTTTAATGAATCATTAACATAGATTAGTGTTTTATAAAGTTTCAAAGTAAAATAGTGAAGTACATTTTAAGATATCACACTCATTTTTCAAAGATGGCAATTTTTTAGCTGCTTCCTGAATCCGAATTCATTTCTTTATAAAAATTTTAATTGTAAAAATGAGAAACTTGCTTTTTTCTGTTTTTTTCTTGTGACTAAGTCTATCATTGTCTGGTTCCGTAACACTAGAGTGGTTAAATATATCGTTGGATGGCAATTGATATGCAAATTTGAAGTCCTGGTTATACACAACTTGATTGGCACTGAAGTTTTTTTAAACCACTTAGCGGGAAGTTAAAATTGACTTTGTATGCTGCTTGAAAAATTGATACAAACGATTAAATTCACAAGGCTGTTCATTTCTCAGGGTTTAATAGGAGTTTAATAATCATATCCTAATTTTCCTAAATTTTTTAAATTATTTATCAGGTTATGGATATTTTCACCAGCATTCTGTGGAAAACCGGCTTTGAATTTTCTTTTGAATTGATGTGTTTCATCGTCATAACATTTGTTTATTCTGCTTCTCAAGACTGCTTGTTTATCAGTTCTCTCTTTTGGATTTGCTTGTACAGATTATCTATGTGAACACTTTTATAAAAACTAAATGATTTTTTTTAATTTGCAGTTTACTATTTTTTTTTGTTAGTTTATCTAAAGAAACAACAATATTAACACTGAAATAAGACATGTGGGTATGAGAATGTAGCTTTTGCCCTTGTCATCCAATTAGTGAATGAATTGTGTCGTATTAAATAATTTCTGAGCAAAGAAGACTGGTGCAAAATCGGTTACAGTCCAATGTTGCAACAGGTTTGGAATATCCTGCTCAGGTGTTTACCTCATTACTTGACTTTTGTTCGAAATTAAGAGTCCTGTCGCCTATAGGGTGTGCTTAGGTCAAGTTTTCTCTATAGGTGGGCGAAGTAACTTACATCAAATTTTATCCAGCAAAGCTGGGTGCACACACAACTCTCCATACCATTCCCAACAGGCATCCTTCACAGTAAGAAATAAACAGTTCTTATTTGGACTCCAAAATTGTTGAAATCTTGCAATGCACAAAATTTTGTCTGAAATCAAAGTTTCTCTTGTTGCATGAATTTCCACTACATATGGATAAGAATAACGGATGACTATTAAATTGCTAATTTAATAATGGATGACTATTAATTGCTAGCTGAAATAATGAAACCTTGACATTTATTTTTGGCCCCTTAAGGCTGGATTCCGCTTGGGCACATACAGTTTTTATGATGATTGATTGGTTACTTGATAGATTTACATGCTCGCCAAACAGTCACTTATAAAGCGGTCAAGAACCGTTTAATCAAGCCCTTGTGCAATTTGAAGTTCATGATAACACAAATTGTTGACAGATATATTTTGCAAATGTTTAAAAATATCAGGAAAATCAGAAGAAATAGGCAGCCACAGAGTATCTGATTAAGTTTCTTGTGTTGTGTGAAAATTAAAATTTTATATTTTCCTAATACATTTTTTATTCCCTACAACACGTTTCGTTTCTACTCTAGCAAGCATACAGTTTATATTTTTAATAAATTAAAACCAATTGAATTAAAGTTATATTGTGGTATTATAGGAAAATGGTAGGGTAAGCCTCAGGCATCACAAGGCCATTTAGTGTACATTCTAGTTATCAGGGACAAATTTGAAACAAATGCAGAGTGGATGTATCATGCAGTAGTAAGGGTCCCTCCCTCCTCACTGTGATGTTTTTTTTTACGAAAAAAGGTAATACAGGAAAAACCCACAGAATAATTTATATTATTTTTATTGTAGAAAATATCCTGTCTTACATAAAGTCCCGCTAAAATGATCTGTAAAAAAAAGAATTTTTATCCTCTAATTTTCAGGCCCAGTATGCATGAAATGGCGATTGTGCATGAAGGTTCGGGCCCGGGAATTACAAAATTACTGCCGACTTTATAAACGGCCTGCACAGCCAGAAAGTCCGACGTTTGGTACTCCGTGTGGAGGGAGTACATGTTAAATATGCCTCAAAGTTCCGTCGCCTTGTACAATGTCCCCCTTACTAGTTGCATTGGGTGACTACTCAGGTGTTGGTTCATCATTTGACTGTGGTTCAAAATTACGACTACCATCGCTAATATTCTCTTGTAGATTTAGTGCGATAATTCAACCTAACCTAACCTCCAGTTTTTCTAAGACAATCTTATTTTTTTTAATTAGACTTGACTTGGGACTACCTAATTATTTTATATTAACCATAATGGATTTCCTGATTTCACCTTAGCGAATAAAAAATCACGTTTCAGTGGCACCCACACAATGATAATGAAAAATATGACAGAGGATGCTTGGGGGTGAGACATGGACTTGCCCGCACCCGCCACGTTAAGAAATGGTGTTAAAGAAGTAACAACTCCTTAATTTTCACTCGATATATTTATTGATCATGATTGGGAAAGTCCTTGAATACTAAAGAAAGGAGCTCATTTATAAAATATGTTTTTCAATGTGGTGACAGATCCAGACTTCAGTACAAAGGAAGCCAGCTCTTTTTCCGCGCTCCCTTATAGTCGTCGCAGACTAAAATATAGCGTATTTGAATGTTTTCTATGCATCTAACTACTAACTTTGGTCAATTGTTGTTGTTGACTTATCCTCGGTCTGCCTGACGGAGTCAGACAAGACCCATTAGACTTGTGACCTTTAAAAACGGTAGTAGTACTATAGTGTGGTAATAAGCAACTTCTGATGATCCGGAGGGCCATGAAGGTATATAATAACTCTGCCTTGGCTCCTCACACTCCTAAGCCGCTCCTAACATGGAGAACAGACTTTGTATAAAAATCCTATATGGACTTAATATGAAAAATTTAAAAACAAACATATACAATCTTCAAGTAATTAATGTTAGCATGTCTAAAAATAGTAATATCAGATTTTGAGGCCACTTGAGGAAATGTAGGGTTCACGAAATATTTGGTGGTTCTGCCTTGGCTCACACACACACACACACACAGCCTGCGAAAACGGAAAGTCAGCAACTTAACCTCTTCAGTGATTTCAGAAATTCAATTTTACTTTTGCCATTTTTGTGTGAGTTTTGCAACATTTAAAAGATTATAAAAGCATTTTTAATTTATAATTTTGGGTATTTAACCTGATTTATAAGGCGAATGCCAATATCATTCGACTGGTTATGGTGATTAAATTGGTAAGTATTAATGGTCTTCATTTTATCTTGTTGTTTCTTAAAACGATTGGATAAATGCACACATTAAATCTTCTAAATTGTTTCTCTGACTGATAATTATTTAATGATGAATGATTAATTATGTTTAATAAGGAATATAATAATAAAAAAATATTGGGTAATAACTTAAAATTAAAAAGGTGGATCCTATTATATTGAATCAAGGCAAACTACGTATTTTCTTTTTAAAAGCAAATTTATAATAATATTTCTGTAACTACTTTCGGACAACTGTCAAAGACGACCCGAAGCATTTCTCAAAGAAAACTTTTTAAACAAATACAAAACATAAATTGTTTCACGAAAAGAATATGCATTTTGCATCCTCATGTCAAGGATAGCTCTTTCGAATCACCGCGTAAGGGAGGGGAGGGAGCCAAAAATATCTCTCCTGTCTCGTCTCTAAATCGGGACCCTCACGTAAAAATCTCTTTCACGGGATGCAATTCCATTTTGGAATCTTCTTTGCCATCTTTCCATCCCTCTGGAATACACGACTTCGCTGTGTGTCGCTGGAATAAGTTCTACTCTTGGTCATTTCACCATAAACAAGGTAGGCCTGAAGATTTTCTACTTAGACTTGATAAAGGTCTTAGAATTTGTTTAGTGTCTTATTTTTTATTCGGGTTAGTGAGTCACACAGGCATTGCAGTGCCAATTAGTTTTTAATGTGAAATCGTGAATTGATACTTATTAAGGGGTATTAGTATTGATGTTAACTACTTTGACATTGAATTTTTCTGATCGTTATAAACACAGTTTGTTAAATTTATTAATTTTATACTCAGTTTTTAACTGGGCGAATGATAATCCGATTTAGTTGGATGTAATGCGAATTTGGAAAGTAATTTGCTTCTTGTATACCATTTCGGTTTGTCCTCCTGGACTAAATTCCACTTTTGGTCATTTTTCCATAAACAATGAAAGCCAATAGATTTTCTACATTGGCTTTGTGAAGACCTTGCCTTTTGTGTTTTAGAATTTCGTATGTCTTAATTCGGGTTCCGTGACTCATGTACTTAAAAGCCGGCTGTGTTGTAACACAGGATGTTAGGTTATTGCTTTTTATTTGATGTAACCATTGTTTTGAATTGAAACTAATACAGTTACTTTTGTAAACATGGCTTACTGTATATTCATTTAAATTTTTAATTATTTTCTTCAAACCGCACACTCAGTCATAAAGTAGATATTTTGCATTGATTTATTCTTTTACCTTTGTAAGCTATATTATTCTTCACTGGATGTAATTCCATTTGAAATTGGCTATATTTTAAATTTTGCTACACATTATAATAACTATTTGGGACTAAAAGCAGTTGACTACAATAAAATAATCTTTGAAAAATATACAAGTGTAGTTGTTTATATTGACCTTAATTCTCATTTGTTCCAATCTCGTAACAGTTTTCCCACTTTTGTACTTGGGTTTTGTTTAAATTTTGTACATTTTATAAAAGTAAGGTATACTTGGGAATTGTTTTTTAAAAGTATGGTGGCTATCTTGTATGACTGTTGACTTCATATTTTAATGCAATATAGAGGAACGCGGAGCAGAATGGGGTACCTAGTTAAAATATGTTTTAACAGGAAGTTCTAAAATAACTAAAATAGCTTACTTTCTAGATATTTAAATGCTCACTGAAAATCTTATCGAAAAGCAAGTATATTTGTAGCAGTAACTGTCGCCTATAACCGCTACTAAACAAAATTTTTACACCTTAGGAAAAAATCGCCTAACACACCCTGTAATCGAGTAGGTAAGAGTTTTGTAACAAAAACCGAGGAGGTGGGGGTTCTTAACCTTGAACCATCATTGGTAGACAGTATGATTAAATTTAAAGTATATTAGAAACATATGTCACATTAAGAGTAAGAATTTTTTCACAAAATACCACTCGAATAATTAATTATAAAATTTATTTATTTGATATAGAAACTTTTATCGATAGAAAATTCTCTGCAAGTGTACGTAAATCCAACATTGATTTTTTGAAGAATTGTTGGGGGTACTGTTTTCCTGCCCCCTTGGTTACCTGTTAACTCTGTTTTAGAATAACCATGTCGATGCTATGCGTCTATATTTTATTTCCGATTAACAGACCTGCCAACTGTATCTCTAGTACACAGTCAATTCAATCAACCAACTTTCCAACTATCTGTATTTAACTCGGTATAGTACTCCTATGACTTCTTAGTATCTATGACTTGTGTTTTAGACGAGTTCAAACGATCACTCGTAAAACAAAAAGGGATAAGGAAGAGTTCGGTTTAAGCCAGAGTTACTACATTTGGTGATTCATTGCTTTTAAGGGCAGTTCGAACTTACTTGCATCGGGTTCACTATTATTGCACAGCTATATTTTAACTTTTAGCGTTCCCTCAGGTGATACTGAATGTGTTAAATAATACATACTGCAGATGCAAATCTATTGACGATCAAGTCAAGATAGAAAAGATATGCCTGTGCAATTTATAACGACTGTCAGCAATTAACTATAATTCTCCTTTCACCGATAACCCATGTGCAGTTTTAGTGTGACACATTATTTCCAACCAAACTAACTCAACAATCCCCTATGCTCGCCAAACAACCAAGGGATTGGCTGTTCAACAACATGAAGCTTACGTAATATTAATATTCTGACATTGGCAACCCTGATGTCTCCTTTAGGTACTCTACCTGTTTTCAAAGAGGACTCTTTCACAATCAAAATATTTGATATGCAGATGCTAAGAAGTAACAGGCGGACTATAACAACTATTTTTTGGATTACGGGTGACAAGAGAAACTTGCATATTTCCCCCTTCGAAAATCCGGTATTGCCGTCCAGAGAGTTGGAAGGTCTGGAATAAGTTCTTGACACTTTGTAGCTGAGTCCTGCCAAGAAAAACAGCAACAGCTGCACCCGGTATAAGGCAATCAGAGCTGGGGTAAACGGATGTGTATTTAACCCTTCATCCCAAGCTAACCAAGTTATTAAACTGATACTGTTTACTAAAAATAAATATCGGTTCTTTTCGACTATCTTTTTATGAAGAGTTCATACAGACAGGTTCATTATTCACCTTTAGGATAGTTATTTTACTACCCATAATAAATTATCCTAAAAGTATTACCTATGAGACAACGATGAATTCGGAATATATTTTTTGTAAAACTGTTGGTATAAAATTATTGGTTTTTGTTGAACTAGGTTGAACTAACTTCGCACTAGTGCTACAAAACATTTTACTCAAAAATTGTGTGTAGTAAAACTTATGCATCTACTGAAATTTATATAAAAAAAAATGAATGTTTTTCGTTATTAGCGACTCGGAGTATTAACCATGGTCTGGCGAATGAAATTTGTCATAGTTTTTACATTACGGCAATCGACTTTAGGACTTCCTATTAAAAATGTTTTCCTGTACTAATCGGTTTAAAAAAAAATTGTCAACGTTTTCTTATTGATATTTCACTTTGCACTTGTAATTTTTTTCAATTGACCAAATAAATTACGAGGCATAACATCCAACAAAGACGAACAGTAACAGATTGGCCGGGTATAAAAGTATGTGTCGCATAAATACTTTTAAACTATCTAAATGCTTTTATTTTATGTAGTCATTTTATTTATGTAAATTATCTTTTAAATATATAGGGGAGTATATTTTCAATATCTATCATTCATCACCATGGCCTTTAAAAGAAAACGTGCTGTAATATCGTTGGAGGATAAAACTAAAATAAAACCATAGAACCGGAGTCCGATCTGGTCCGAAACTAGAACTACATGATATCTAAGCCCAACAATACATTAACACTTTAGCTACGCAGGATTTTTGTTTCCGCGTAATATGTGATAGGAAAATCATTATCGAATCCTTAATTATACGACCGTTAGAGCTGTTTCAGAATTGAAAGGGTTAAGTATTTGATAAAAAATATATCCATTTTTCCCGAAGCACTCCAATCATCCGAATGTGGTTAGGTAGCAATTGCATTGCTTCGGATAATCGGAGTTCTACTATACTTATATTTTGTCGAATAGTTTCTTTGCCGAATCTTTGTTATAGTACTCACTCAAATCACGATATTTTATTGTGTTTCGAAATCGCAGGATTCGTTTCGTAGTTTAGCCAGCGTAGATCCGTCCTTGACTATAGTTGGGTGATCCTGTAGTAAGATAACGGGATATTTATAAGCCTCGTTCCGGACATCATTCACTCCTGTTCTCAAAATGTTACAATGCCTTAAGTTTTGACGAAAATGCTTAGCGGCGAATGAGACAGAATGACCGTGGGTCTCCAAATAAAAGTGTCTCTGTGTGGATCCAATGGCCAAAAGCCACATTTCTCCGGCTGAATTGAATATTTTTATATGATAAATGAATCTGACCTACTGGGATCTATGATCCCACTTTTTGAATTGAGTTCGACTACTTTTTTTTTACATTTTCAATAAATAATTTTAAGACAAAATATTCAAACTAATTTCAAAATGTGGAGGCTACATTTATCGTATAAAAAAACCGTTTACACACTTTTTATTATTTCTACCTTCTTGCACCGTGAGGGGTATATTTTCCAAATCTATTGTTCCTATCCCTAAGTATTCCTAAAATGTAATAGCATCGATAATTCCCTTACGTTTATTATTTCTTCGTAAAGTCTATTGTTACCCCATATTTAAAATTAAATAAAGATGGTTTTTTTTGTACTTTTGCCCTGGGCAGGTTAACAGCAGTCTACAAAAATGACCTGTTTTCTGAATAATTTTTTACTTTCAATTATGTATATGAACGAAAGTATGAAACATTGCGATTTAGCGAAGATTTGTGTTTCTACAAGTATTCCTAAAATGTAATAGGATGATAATTCCCTTACGTTTATTATTTCTTCGTAAAGTTATAGTTACCCCATATTTAAAATTAAATATAGATGATTTTTTTTGGTACTTTTGCCCTGGCAGTTAACAGCAGTTTCTACAAAAAGACTCTGTTGTTCTGAAACACGTCTGTTACTATTTTTACTTTCAATTTCGAATTGAAACAGAAAGTAATGAAAGCATTGCGATTTAAGCGAAGATTTTGTGTTTTCTACAAGTATTCCTAAAATGTAATAGGATTGATAATTCCCTTACGTTTATTATTTCTTCGTAAAGTCTATAGTTACCCCATATTTAAAATTAAATATAGATGAATTTTTTTTTGGTACTTTTGCCCTGGGCAGGTTAACAGCAGTTTCTACAAAAATGACTACTGTTGTTCTGAAACACGTCTGTTACTAATTTTTACTTTCAATGACGTAAATGAAATAGAAAGTAATGAAAGCATTGTGATTTAAACGAAGATTTTGTGTTTTCTACAAGTTTTGGAGGGTGTTGATTCTGAAGAAAAGTGGTTTTCGAACATTGGTCCGTCTGTTATTCTGTCTGTCTGAAAGCACTCTACAGCTCGAACTAAAAGAGCTATGGCCTTCATATGTCTTTACACGAGTTCCCAGGATCCGTCGGATGTCATAATAAGGTCGGGTGTCATAATAAGGTTTTCGAGAATATCGCTGGTATATAATTACCTTCGGTGTATAATTACCTTTACCACCCATTAAATCAATTTAAATGTATCGATTTATTGAGTAGTAATTAAAAGTCGTGTGCTATTACGCATCCTATTTTTTTAATCAATTGTAAACTAGCATTTAGCTAAGAGTGTTTTGGAAGTCAAAAGACCCTGTTTGTTTTTGCAGTTACTGCTGTTGACATGCCTATGGGCTAATTCCATGCAACTGTGGTGTAAGTCACGATTTAAGAGGAGATTAAAAGCTTTTTAAAATTTAAAAAATAAATCAAATTAAATAAAGTACATTACATTATTTAGTTATAATAAGTGTAGATCAACTATTCCACAATCTTTTTTTCATTTAATGTTAAAAGTTATAGTGATAATCACTTTTTACACAAACGTGACTTACACTACAGACAGGATAATGCACGGAATAATCCTTATGTTTTTCTACTAACCATTCCCATTGTTTCTCAGGTGCCTCGTAATCTTTTGTCGAGATGACGACGGACTACGTGGTGGGTGTCCGCTGGGATCCCTCCACCCAGCAGGATATGGACGAATTCGAGTACGATGGTGGCAACAGCTCGTCGAGGCTTTTCGAACGATCACGAATACGAGTGCTTGCAGGTGAGTTGGGGCAACTATTTTTTTGCTACATAAAATCATGGAAGTACAGAAATGTTGATATTCTGAACCTCCTACAGTGAGACCTATTCTTTTCACCAATCTGTCGATTACATTCATATAAATAGCGCTTTTGAGCGTACTTTTGGCGTCTCTTCTCAAGTAACATTTGATGTTGCCATCGAAATGTGTGTTATTTTCTTGCTGGCGTTTAATTAATTTTTTTGGATAGATTATTATATTACATCACACCGTACTCGGAAAAGTGGAGTATCCGGAAAAAGATAATGAACTTCAACTGTGTTTTCCTCCATTTCGCAGCAAATGTTTTGAAACTTTTACAGCGCTTTCAAGATTATCTGTGACCCAATCGACAGTTGCTGTCTTTTTCCAGCTTTTTCTTTTTTTAGAATGATAACGCATTTCATTATAAGGGGAGTTTGAACGGTTTTATAGCGGTTGAAGAAGTGGGCATTTGATGTGGAAGTTTTGTCAGTAAGTCAAATGTCGCCGAACTTTAGAATCCCTTAAAATATTTGTTGATACTTTCATTTTTTATAAGCCCGCCCTTGATTTTAGTTGTAGTGACTAATTCCAATTTTATGTTATCAATATCCCTCGTGTAGCTCTAGTGCAACGATAATTCAAACTAATCAATTTCAATTTTATGTTAAGGTCAACTTTTATTTGCAAGCCTCACCAGTAGATGGCAGCATCAAAACTCTGTAATGATTTATATAATATTTGTTATTATATCTTCGCTTCAATCTTTGTAATTGGTTTTAAAGTTCACTTGAATAAATAAATCTGACCATTAAAGTTTGTAAGAACCTTCCTGAGAAATTCTAATTTTACCGCTCCCCCCCTCTCCATCTACATTTTACAACGATTGTTTTTGCAATATTTTGACATTCACGTTATTTTAGTTTACCGCATTTAGAGGTTTCGCGAATTGCCGATCTTTATAATGCTTCGCGATTTTCCTATTGTTAAGGTTCTTTGGTTTTCGACTTAACGATGATTGGATTATTGATTTATTGATAAAATGAAAAAAATATGGATTGCAGATAAAATCAATTAATTTGATAATATATCTGGGCAGGGCATTGTATCTGTGATGGTATTTATAAAAATCAATATTTCCCTATTACTCTGAACCGACTTTTGATTTTCACGAACTTGATCTTAATTTGTCCACAATTCTTTTTTGCTAAAACTGTGCCAGAAGTTCGCGGGTATTTTTTGTGAAGAGTCACAACTAAAAACAGATATTCTGTCCGAACATTTTTTAGAAAATCTGTCGTGTGAGCTATTAATCAATTAGTTGATTAGCTTTAACTCACATATTTCAATTTTATTTGTAAATAATTTGAAGTACTATGCAATGTAACAACTTTTTATTTAATTTAAATACTTTAAAAAAATACATTGAAAAAGTTTAAGTATTAATATCTTATGCACAAAACGGCTAGTTTATTAGGAAAAAAAGGATAATTAATCATGGTAATTTATATTAGTTATAATAATTTGTATTAATTATAATAATTTGTATTAATTATAATAATTTGTATTAATTATAATAATTTGTATTAATTATAATAATTTGTATTAATTATAATAATTAAAAAATTATAATGCTTTTTAGTAATTATAAGTGATTATATTTAGTGACTTCTGAAGAAATAATTTTGGTGACTTCTGAAGTTACATTACTACTTCCTATAAAGCATTTCTATAAAAATTAATTGTTATTTTACAGATGTTTTTAATATAATAACTCAAAATTATCTAGATATTTAAAAAAAAGTTTCTTATATCATAATTATTCACAATTAACATTTCAAATACATTAAAAAATAATTTTTCAATTGGTTTTTAATTTGTAAAATACTTTTTCCTTATTAAAAATTTGATTAATATGCATGTTATTACATTAATTTATTATTTAAATATATCCATCCTGCAACTCTAAACCTATATTTGAGTTATCCTTTTATAAGAAATCCACCAGGCTAAAACTTCTTACCCTGATAACACATATAAAATGTGCCAAATAAGAAAGGAAGCACGAGCATCTTTGGCTTCCTGTTTGGTGGTTTGTTCCTTTATCATAGGAAGTGCTATTTGATCCCAGACACACTTCGTGGATGTCTATAAATTTAAAGTTGTCAGTTAGATGACATCTTTTCAAAAATGGAGGACGATTTGGAAGATTTGATTAGGCAGTATCGAGGTAAATTTGTTGTGTAGATTATTTTGTGTTATGGAATGCAAAGTTTTGCATTCATTGTTTTGTCTGTTATTAACTGTCAAACTGAGTAGAAAGTTTTGGGATCGTTTTGAAGCTGTTCTAAAATGTCCGAATTGCTCGACATTATAAAAGTCAAAAAAAGCTTAGATGCAAACTACTCCATTATTTAATTTATTGGCATAAAACAATATACACAGTTGTAGTACTAAAAGTTGCAATTTAAAATATCTGTAAAAGGAGAAGTACTTGTGAATAATGCTAAAATTTGACAGCACTTGTGAAGCAATATATGTTTGTAAATAAGCAACAGAGTTTGTTTATGAGTGATTTAGCAATGGGATATTTTCCGAAAATCTGTGAAAATATTACTAATGACATAAGTCATAAGGGACACTTCTTTTTGACCCAATTGGTACAACTCTATCAGAAGGTTTTGGTTTCATTCCATTGCTGCATGCACTCTTGTTTCAAATATGCCATTCTGCAATAGTTCTCATTTGAAATCATTTTAAAATATAACTTTAATATAACCACTTTGCTTTTGTAATATTACTGCTTAGCTTAAAGCAATAAATAAGTGTTCTTCCAGATGAGAGGGAGAATGTCCAAAAGAAGACATTCTGCAAATGGGTCAACTCCCATCTTCTGCGAGCCAACTGCAGAATCACAGATCTCTATGCTGACATGAGGGACGGGAAGCTACTCATGAAACTGTTGGAAATACTATCCGGAGATCGACTGGTATGCAGGTTTTTTTTAGTAAATATGAATTATAAAAAGTTGTTTTTTAATGATGTAAAAAATTGTAGCAAGAATGTTTTTTTTCTATAATAATCATGAAGGTACTGAAACGTCGAAATGTTGGTACAATAAGAAACTTGTTCTTCTTGCTCATTTTCTGATTATATTGTTAACCAAGTGACATTCACATGGATGGCGCTTTTGAGTGTACTTCTAAAGTAACTACTCTCTCTAAACTCTATGAACCCATGAGGTTGCCATCAAAATATACTCTTTTTTTAATAAAGAAAGATAAAATTAAATATGTTGTGTAATAGATTTAAAAAAAAACCAAAGATTGTGGGTTACATTAAATTACTTAAAAAGATATTTCATGAAAATATTGTTAATTGTATAAGGAAGAGTTGAAAAACTAATATCAGGCTTGAGGGCAGACAGTGTCGATCTCCTCTTAACAATAGATCTTTATGATGTGATGCATATGTCCTCCTTTTTAATGGTCAACTTAAGGCAAAACCTCTGTTTATTATCCCAAGTCTCCTTGATGCTTATTTTATTAACATGTTTAAGAGTTTAAAGTTAATGTAAACCTTGCCCGATCTGGGGTCTGACCTAAAGCAAATTACAGTGTCCACTCAGCCACTGGGTTTCTAAGGAGAGGTCGGCACATTAAAAAAAATTCTGTTTGGTTGTAACCCTTCTGGTACAAGACCATAAACATCTAAAGTATCCTGATGAAAGTGTTTATAATTCTTTTTTTATGTACAAATGTTTATTTATAAATTAGAAATTGTAATAGAGATCTCTTTTATTCTGTGAAATCTGAAGTTTATCATAACTCAAGTGTTTAAAAACTCTTGTAATTTTATATATATGTCTTACTCTTACAAATTCTTACACAAATATTTTGGTACAAATTAAATGAGATTTCTTTTTCTTAAAGCCAAGACCCACCAAAGGAAAGATGAGAATCCACTGCCTTGAGAATGTGGATAAAGCTTTACAGTTTCTGAGGGAGCAGAGGGTACACTTAGAAAACTTAGGCTCACATGATGTAGTGGATGGCAACCCTAGGTTGACGCTAGGCTTAATATGGACGATCATCCTACGTTTCCAAGTATGTTTATATAAGTTGGTTTCCTACAAAGTACATAAGAGTTTTTAGTATAATCTTGGTATCTTTCACATGTTGACCTGCAATATGAATTGCATTCCACTTGCACCTTTTGTGTCAAGACACTTTAGACTCTTTTTGGAATTTGTTCTCGGGTAAAATATGGCTACAATTAAAAAATTGTATATTCTGGAAGTCAACGCGTCAAAATTTTACTTTTTAATTTTGCTTGAACTTCAATAAACTGAAATGTGCAACTCTTTTGCAGAAAAACATTCACAAATGTTATATACTGTCAAACTTTTTTAAAGAAATTTTTGTTGTTCTTGTGCATTTGTTATTACATTCAAATTTGTATTTTAAATTATTGAAAAACAACTCTTACAATTTCCTAGGGCTGTTTCGTATAAATCTTCAAGACATATCTACATGTATACTTAATACTCTATAGTTTATGATTACTTTTACATTTTATTGCATATAAATATCATTGAATGTGTTCAATAAAAAAAGTTTTGCATGGGCCATATAGAATTATTAATACTAACCAAAGTTAAATCAAACCAGTGTTATGCAATATCAGTTCGATTTATACACCGTCTTGAATTCAATTTGCAATTATAATCCACCTTAAATTCAATTTGCGTATAATACATCTTATATTCAATTTGTGTAACATCTATATCAAATTCTATTTTATTATAATCCCATTTAAAATATTTCTAGATTCAAGACATAACCATAGAAGAAGTTGATAACCAAGAAACCAAATCAGCTAAAGATGCTTTGTTGCTCTGGTGCCAAATGAAGACTGCTGGATATCCTAATGTCAATGTCAGAAACTTCACCACAAGTTGGAGAGATGGGCTGGCCTTCAATGCATTGATTCATAAGCACAGGTTTGTCATTCTGTTGACTGCCTTATAAGACAGACAATTTAATAATCTATAAACAAATACAAAAATTGTTGACCAACAACAGGCCAGAGGCCCAGAAGGTTGGTCCAAAATAAATCTAATACATTACCAGTTTCCAATGACCATCAAGTTTCATCTTAAAATCTTCTACTCTCTTCGAATGCACAACATAATCTGCTAAAGCATTCCACCCATTGATAACTCTTTTGTAAAAATAATGTTTTCTTACCTCCCTTTCTAAAGCACGATTTATTCAATTTCTGATCATGTCCTCTGGTCCGGCTATTTAAGGTAAAACCCAAGCCCTCCATGTCTCCCTGTTTTATGAAATTGAATAACTGTATTAAATCACCCCTAGCTCTCCTATTTTCCAGGGAATACATGTTTAAAGATCTTAATCTGTTATCATAATCAATATTAGATAGACCCTTAATCATTTTTGTAGCCTTATGCTGAACTTTTTCAAGCAACTCTATATCTTTTCTGAGGAAGGGAGACCAAAGCTGAAATATAACTTTATCAAAGCTAAGTTTCATGGAATTAAGCAAGATACTCTTAGACCTTATGGTAGATGGACCTTAGAATGTAACATACTTTTAAACAATAAGCTGCTTAAAGGAACCTAAATAAATTCTTAGTATCCCCAACAATCCAAAAGAGTAGATCTAAAGCACTTTCTACTATGATTTTGAACTTTTTTACGACACTATTTAATTTTGAATAGCGCAGTGAAAAATAGGTATTTTTACAAAATTTAGGTTTATTTGATTTTTAGTTATTATGAGCTTAATTATAAAGAATGCACATATAATAAGTTTTCATGCATTAAAAAATAATTAATTGATAGTTAATTGAAATTATGTTTCTAAAATATACCATTACATAATAATAGTCCTAAATAAATGTACTATTAACTCCATAATAAAACATACCATTACATGTAATTGGATCCTAACATTAATATTTTGGTTAAAATGCTTTTAAAAATACTAAAATTTCTAAAATGTCTTAAGTGTAAATCGAAATTAAAATTTAATCTAAAATTCCTTAAATAAAATTTGTTTTTGTTTTTTTACAGGCCGGATTTGATACAGTATGACAAACTATCAAGATCTAATGCAATTTATAACTTAAATCATGCCTTTAACGTTGCTGAACAAAGACTCAGCCTAATGCCATTATTAGATGCTGAAGGTAAATGACTCTTAATTATGTTGGTAATTAAAATATTAGTTATTAATTTGACTGTTAATTATATCGTACATTGTTTTGTTAATTAATCATATGAAATTTACATCTGTCTTTTCAAAATAACTTTTTAAAATTTCAATTTCAATTTCAATTTTGTTTTTAATTTACAGATATATTTGTGGAATATCCTGATGAAAAGTCAATCATCACCTATGTTGTCACCTACTATCACTACTTCTCCAAAATGAAAGCTGAAACTGTTCAAGGCAGACGAATTGGCAATGTAAGTTAGTTTTATGCAAGTGTTTCTGACACAAGCTTTAATTTCGGCAGGCAAGCTTTAATTTTGGTCCGTTAAAACTTATGGTTTAAATTTTGGTATGTATTTTTACCACAATATTGACTCAATTTCAGTCGACATAAAGTCCTTAGAAACTTTTTTTTCAAATTATTTTTAAAAACCTTAAAAACGATTTTACTAGTGGTCTTAAAAAATCAGCATTTTTTCATTTAATAAAATTAATATCCAACTCAAATAATTTTGTATGTAAAATATGTACCAAAAGTTTATTGCTCATATACTGTTAATTGCTAAATAACTTTCAAATTAAAAATTAATGTTAATAATGTTATTTATAAAATTGATTTTAATAATGTTATAGATGTGCTATTTTAGCTTTAAACATTACTCCACCATTATAGTAGTAATCATAAGTTCAATCAGTTGAAGCCATACAATCTTTTAAAATTGCCATTAATAATTTATAGTATTTATTGAAAATCATACTTATGTACCTATTTCTTTTAAAATAATGTATTTCATAAAAAACATCATTTTAAATTTCAGATTTATTTTCTAGTCTTAGCGCATAATTGAAACAAGTTGTTTGATTCTAGGTTGTTGGACATGCCATGCAAAGTCAAAAAATGATTAATGAATATGAAACTTTGACATCAAACCTCTTGAAGTGGATCAAACAGACCATTGCCGCACTTTCGGACCGGAAATTCGCCAATTCCTTGTTTGGTGTCCAACAGCAACTTTCTGCTTTCAGTTCCTACAGGACAGTTGAAAAACCTCCCAAGTATGTTGTATTATACTGCTGTGGACATGTAAAATGACAGTATCTGCAACAATAACTTTACTGTTGTTGTATTGTAAGCACTCAACTATTGCAATCCATAAGAAAGTATACTAATGATTGAATTTTTCCGGGCAAAATGAGTTCAATTTATTGATGCAGGTACTGTGGTTTACCTGCCCACTGCTGCATAGGTTCCCACTCTAAAAGGCATGTCTATTACATTTAATCACAAGTAGGTTTGTAACTGAATCTGTCACCTAACCTGCTGCCACACAACAGTTGTGTTTAACAGGTAAAAAGGCGACAAAAACAGTTAATTCTATATTAAACATTTACATGCTAAATTTGGCTCGTTTCATTTATTTTATTCCGAAAATTCAATAATTATTACTTATCATTTTCAAAAATTTCAATTTTATATTTCAAATTTATATTTCAAAGAATAAATATGTAATATTCCTCGCTTTTAAATAGAATGAAAATATTTCATATCAACGTACAAAGAATCTCGTAGTGAAAGATATTTGACGTCATTTCAAACTGATCGATGTCGCAAAAATAAATTTATTTTAATCTATTGTCTAAAAGAATTAAAGTTTCTCGAGCGATTGTTGCTAATGGCAATGGTGATTTAATTCTAATAAAATGGCTTCCTATACTTTTTAAATGAGCATTAAATGTTGCAGTTTTTTAAATAATTGAAGTACTCCGAATTTGAATTCTTTTCTGAAATTTTCAATGTATTCTAATTTTGATGCGCTGAATTTTTTGACGTATCACACTTGTCCGTAGCATTTGTAGTTTGGGCTATGAAAGTGGATGACGGAGAGAGGGACTGAACGATTATAATACCTTCCACTTTTTACGTTATAAACGTAGTGTGGAAGCTAAAAACTAAACAGTCTGTAGCTAACCAAATAGCATCATCATTGATGGCACTATGATGGTAAGTAGAGTTAAAGATGTTATTCTCAAAAGGTAGGGTAGTTAAGGTTATCCTATCACTGTCATAATAGATGGCACCTTCTACTAGCTAATGGGTGGTGTTACGGTTTTCTGATTGCCAACAATGCCATTTTATTTGTTTGAACTGGAAAAGCATATTTAAGTTGGTTACTGATGTACTTTATCAATAACAGTAGGTTTTTGTAACTGTAAATGTTACTTAGAACTACTTCCATGTACTGTTTATATATTTTTAAAAGAAATTTTCCAAACGCGTCCTTTTGATAATTTTAATTTAAGTATTTAAATGACAAAATAACCATTTTTATTAATTTTATTTCACATATTTAACTAATTGATTCAATTAATCAATGTATTTGATTAATGTTTACTTAATTCTAACCACTTTTTTTTTATATGTTCATTCTGTCTTCTTCAGGTTTGTTGAGAAGGGTAACCTTGAAATCCTGCTGTTCACCCTTCAGAGTCAAATGCGGACAACCAATCAGAGGATGTACTTCGCTCCCGAAGGCAAAATGATCTCAGACATCAACAAGGCCTGGGACAGCCTAGAGAAGGCGGAACATGAGAGAGAGCTGGCTCTCAGAGAAGAACTCATCAGGTAACATTCTTGAATAAAACAATATGCAAGTACATTTTCACCCATAAAGTATTCTGTGGTGCATCTAAAGAAAAGGAGGACGAATCTTAACACAACATCTTTTAATGAGTTAACTAAGAATATTGAGTGAACACGAATACAGGGTGAATTACATATATAGAACAAACATGGAGTTAAGTTGAGTTGTTACAAAGTACTGAGGTTCATACTCTTGTTTTTCTTATAATAGTATTTTATTAATGACAGTTTGTGTTAGTGTTCATATCATAACACTTAATAATCAAACATAAGCTTCATAAAACAATGAAGAAGCAAAGTTACTAAATGAAATTTCAAAATATAAAGTGTGTTAAAGTATAGTTTGTGTAAAAATAAGTCATTTTATCAGTGCAAATCCACTCAGTCACTTGGTCATAGAGAGCTGAAATGGACACGACAGAACTTGGCCTACTATGGGCAGTCGGTCAACTTAGTTTTGTTTAATCTACTAGGAGGATGAAAAGCTATTCAAACACAAAATAATGAATCAGTTTCCAAACTGAAAAAAAAATCTGTGAAAGAATCTTACTGACTTAAGCAGGTATAAAAATTAGTACTAAATCACTCTTTATCCAATATTTTATTTGGACACTGTGCATCGAAGATATTCATTACATTTTTCAAAAAAGCATAAAACTTAAAGGTCCTTTTTATTCCGTGTATAATAGGGATTTCTTTTGCAAAATTTAATTAAATTTGCTTTTTCTGGCTATATGCATTAAAAAATTAATTTAATTTAAATTTGTTAAATTCTCTAGACAGTGTGAAAAATAAATTGAATACCACATGACATTCAAATTTGCAGTAAATTTTATTGAAATATGTACTTCTTTCAATTTTATTTATAAATTTAATAACATTCCTTTTTAAAATATAAATAAAATCTTACAACTAATATTGTAATAGTAATATAATAAGCACAACAATTGAAATTTAGAAAAGGCTTTAACTAAGTGTCACTTTATTATAAAATTCTCTTTTTTATCAACTTGTTTTATGTAATTACAGACAAGAGAAATTAGAACAACTTGCCGCTAGATTTGACCGCAAATCTGGGATGCGTGAATTCTGGTTGAGCGAGAACCAAAGGCTTGTGTCTCAAGACAATTTTGGTTTTGACCTTCCCTCGGTTGAAGCTGCCGCAAAAAAACACGAAGCTATTGAAACTGACATCTATGCCTATGAGGAAAGGGTGCAAGCAGTTGTTGCTGTGGCGCATGAATTAGAAACTGAAAATTATCATGACATCGCAAGAATTCAAGCAAGGTAATTGGGAAACCCGTGTTGCAATATTTTATGATTCTATTAAATAGTATGCCGTTGTTTTAATAGTATATTAATTATTAATTAGTATGCTATTTTATGTTTTTATTAAGTAGTATGTTATTTTATGGTTTTATTAAATAGTAGGGGGACATTTGACCCATAAGGATACATGACCCAATGCCTTTTTCTCAGCAATGGAAAAGTTTTATGAGTTGAAAGTGGCATCACTTTTTTCCTGTTATATGAAAAACAAGAAGTTCTAAAAGAATTGAAATAGCCTACTTTCCTGTTACTTTAGTACTCATGAATTCTTATAGAAAGCAAATAGGTTTTGTAATAGTAACCATAACTTAGAAATGCTTAACACAGTATTATACACCTAGATAAAAAAAAAATTATTTTGCAAACTCTGGTAATGCATTTATCAGATTCTATGCTCTTTTATTATTTATATTTGCCTGTTACTTTAGTACTCAATTAAATTCTTATAGAAAAGCAATAGGTTTTGTAATAGTACCATAACTTAGAAATGCTTAAACACAGTATTTATACACCCTAGATAAAAAAAAATATTATTTGCAAACTCTGGTAATGCATTTATCAGATTCTATGCTCTTTATTATTTATATTTGCTGTTATTTAGTACTCAATGAAATTCTTATAGAAAAGCAAATAGTTTTGTAATAGTAACCATACTTAGAATGCTTAAACACAGTTTTACACCTAGATAAAAAAAAAATATTATTTTGCAAACTCTGGTAATGCATTTATCAGATTCTATGCTCTTTTATTATTTATATTTGCCTGTTACTTTAGTACTCAATGAAATTCTTATAGAAAAGCAAATAGGTTTTGTAATAGTAACCATAACTTAGAAATGCTTAAACACAGTATTTATACACCCTAGATAAAAAAAATATATTATTTTGCAAACTCTGGTAATGCATTTATAAGATTCTATGCTCTTTTGTTATTTATCTTTGCAAAAATTGTTGTAAGTTTACATTGCCAATAATAATATTGTAATAAATATTGCCAATATAATACCTCAAATTAACTTTTACAAAGCTAAAAAATTTAAAATTTTCCCTTCATATACTTTACATATTATATTTCATTGTATGCCAATTTATTTTCTAATGTAGACGAGATAATGTTTTACGACTCTGGAACTATCTGTTGGAACTTTTGCGTGCTCGCCGATCAAGATTGGAAAATTCTATCACCCTTCAACAAACCTTCCAGGAAATGATATACATCTTTGATACTATGGAAGAACTCAAGGTACTATATTTTAAATTATTAGTACTTTTATATTTTTTTTTACTATGACACTATTTTATATGTGGAAATATGCTGTTATGATTGAAACTTTTTAAAATTATAGGACATGTATGCTATTAAATTTGAAACCATTTTAGAAACAATAGAACATAAATAAATTTAACAACAATATATTTTATCTTGTTATTGAATTGATCTTAACATTGCTTGCTAAACATTTAATTCTTATTCTTTAAAAATATATAGTAATTATTTTTTTAAACTTAAGCGAGTCACCAACTTTTGACCACCCATTTTGAAAGCATACCAACATGTTTATATTTTTATTCAAGAATTAAGGATTAAATGTTCATAATGTCTGATTATAATGTTTTGCTAATAAAAAAATAAAATTTTAGAAATTTTTATTAACTTCACATACTTTATGAACCATAAAGACACTTGTTCATCAAACAAAATATGTTAAACCAATTTTCTCGAAAACTTGATGTGCTTTTATTTATACTATCTGTTAACAGCCTTATGTTGCAGGCATCAGCATATTTAGCTGATAAAAAAGTTAATAAAATTTTGGAAAAAAGTTTTTAACTTTACATCTTTCATGACCCAAAAAGACGAATGTTCTTCAAACAAAATCTATTAAACCAATTCTTCTATAACTTGATGTACTTGTCATTTACATAACTTTTTAACAGTTTTACGTTGCATAGACTCCTTATTTTTTTTCGGGGGCAGATTTAAACTCTGTATTTAATTAACTTTCGTTGTAGGTACGTCTCCTTACTGAAGATTCTGGCAAGCACTTGATGGGAGTTGTGGACTTGCTACAGAAACACACTCTAATTGAAGCAGATATCAATGTTCTTGGAGAGAATGTGAAGTCTGTGATTCACCATTTACAGACTGTTGCAGATAGTAAGAACAAAGGTTGCAAAAACATTTTTATATTCAAATTATTTTTTACTCTATATAAGTATCTATGTATTTTTTATGGTACATAATTTTTGTGTGGTAATAGATCTCTATACAATTCCAGTGGGTAAATTTTTTAAACTTATTCTTAAATAAATTATGTGACAATATCGGCACAAAAATTCAGATATTCTATTTAGTAGTTCTATTTAGTAGATAAAGATTTAAGAAAGAGTAATAAGTTATAATTGGCTTGTTTCACATGACATAGAATCATGCCTGGTTTCATTCCTTTATTTCATTGGTGGTTTTAGTAATTGTTGGTATGACACAGTAAGCTCTGCCCACTATAACAATTAACCCAATCAAAATATTCATTTCTGTGAAACTGTTGCAACTCAAGACGTGAAACATGCCCTATTTAAATTGCTCAACTGTCATGTATTTCTAAAAACATTGTTAATATATTAAGTGAATTATAAATCTTGCTCATTGAGTGATTTTTCACTTAAAACATGCGTTGATGGGAATAGCCTGATAAATAAAGCTTCTTTACAGATAAGGGTGCATCTTGCAATTATACATGTCTAGTAATACTCTGTACTCAAAGGGCAATTATTGAAAATGATTCAAAATGTTAACAGCTGCCCTTCTATTTCAATGCTTCCACACTTTATTTGCAACTGGACCTACGTTTATTTGCATTTGGTGCGGAATAATTAACTAATATTACCACTCTTAAATTGTTTCACATTTTATTTCAGTTCATCACCTCAACAAAATCAAATGCATTCTTTTAACTTTTATAAGATAAGTATGAACATCAATTCCATAATTTGTTATTGTTATCCAGGTGGCTACCAAGCTTGTGACCCCCAGTACATTGCCGAGCGTATCCAACAACTAGAAGCCGCCTATGTAGAGCTAGTGCGACTGGCTTCCGACCGCCACAACCATCTCATTGAGTCGCGTAAGCTCTGGCAGTTCTTCTGGGACATGGCGGAAGAAGAAGCTTGGATTAAAGAGAAAGAAAGGATTCTGTCTTCGGGAGATATTGGACATGATCTTACTGCCATACACTTGCTTATTAGTAAGAACAAGGTAAGTGGTTGTAGTAAATACGATTCAATGTTTGAATTTACACTTTATGTCTATTAATGAACCTAATGGGAAGTGTATCTTATGTTGTGCCTTATAAAGTTATAAACACTAAAAAATTTTTTTAGTTGAGAACTGACCCAAATTAGGCTCATGTTGGAATATAAATCATAGATATATTGTTGATGTACCCAAGACGACTGCTTTCAATTTTGACGATTTTGATGAATCTGCATTTTATAATCCAATAAAATCGTTTTTAAAAAAATAAGTATAAAGATGTGCTATTGTTTTTTAATGGATTTGAAGCTATAATCAAATGACTATAACCAATTTGTATAAATTTAAATAATATATTTATAATATTTTATCCAACCTAAAGCTGAACCTAAAATTTATTTTATAAATCATATTTCTAATAATATAATCATTTTATACAAAAGCTGCCATATGGAATGTTTACAAGTAAGGCCTTTTAAAGCTCATTCTCTACACTCTTATAAATATAATAAGGATTTTCATAGATATTATCTACCCACCATTTAACACCTTATCATAACTAATTTCTGACATCCCTTCAGGCTGCAGAAGGAGAGATTACCAACCAAGCCAAGCAGATCCAGGCCATAGTCCAGACAGGCGAAGATCTTATAGCCAACAACCATTTCAGTTCGGACAGCATCCGTGCCAGGATCAGTGAAATCCAGACCATGCTGGATAACTTGTCTAGTCTGCAACAGCAGAGGATGAAGAGGCTCACGGATGCAGTTGATTACCATCAGGTGAATACTGAATCTTCAACATGATATCAGGGGATGGGGAGCTTAGTGCGTAAGGCGCTTACCTTGCATGCGAAAGGTTCCGTCTCAAAATAACTTCGGGCATATAAACAGTCCATGTAGCCAAAAAGTCTGATGAATAATTTGCACAATGTTGCTCCTAAAAAAATCAGTTGGGTGCTTATTCAGGAGTCGGCTCATCACTTGACTGTGGTTCTAAATTATGTTGTCTGTCGCTAAAAGCCCTCATATAGCTCTAGCCTGACAATAATGCAACTCATTTACAAAAACTCAACATGATACCATAAATATGGACAAAAATACTTCGATAAAAAGGGTGTTATGCTTTTTGTTGTGAGAACATTGCATATTTAGTCCTATTTACTGCAGTTCAAATTTTCTATTTGCAGTAGAATTGTTACTTTGGCTCTTTGAGTAGGTACTTGGTTTAAAAATGGGTGTCGACTTATACATGAATTGGTTTATAATTAATATGTTATGTTTATTATATATACATTTATTTTTAAAAATAGTATATATTGTGAAACCTCCTGGCAATATAAATTTCCTGGAATAAGATTTTTTCACAATATATTTGGTTACTTAAATTTGGTATGTTATTAACTATTGAAATTTTAGTCCCTTCTTCCCTTCTCATTCTTGTTGTTTAAAAACTATTCCTAAATGAGAATATCTCTGTTAAAAAATAAATTAAAATATGTTTAAATAAAAGTTTCTTACATAAACATGCAAAAATTGAAATATTACTAGTTTATTTTAAAACCTACTAGCAAATTTATACCCGTTCTTCGCACGGAATAAAAAAATATCAAATAGATTCCAAATATGTGTACCATATACCCTGTTATAGGATCATAAACTTATTATTGTTTCCGCTCGTTATAAATTATAAAATCCCGTTTCATTGCCTTAAAATTACAAAATGAAAAATACGCTATAAAATGCACTCATAAATGTCATCACAATTCCCTCATAAATACATAAAACCTTTTAGCTCATTTGGCGCGTTTTGGGAAATAATTTGGCGAGGAAATAGATATAACTACAAACACACGCATTATACAGCTCTAACACAATGACCTTCGAACAACCGACCAGCTTATAAATTATTTATAAAAGATATTGCCTATTTGGCGAATTTTAGTTAATAATTTGGCGAGTTTGGCAACGTATTTGGCGAAAAAATAAAGACATAAAACACTAATAGCTCTAGTGCGATGGCCTTTATTAACCATCATAGTTCAGTAATAGCTTAACTATACATTTATTGCTTAAATATGCATACATGCAGTCAACAGAAAAATCAATGAAAAAATCATCAAATAAACCCACAATAAAATCCGGGAATGAAGACTGGCGGAATTACGTCACTTGAAACATGTCAATTATTTTTCAAATAATGAATTAAATTTTTATAAAGTAATGGCAAAAGAATAAAATAAACATTTTGAATTTTAAATGTTTTCGTTAAAAGTTTTATTTAATTTTTTCAGCCGATGGCATCAGGAAAGAGAAAAAAATGATCGGATTTGAGCGAAAGTGGTGTATTTTTTTCAGAAAATTCGAATTTTCTTCAAAATGGAACAAATATGAAAAAACTAAGCCTCAGGTGCACACGTTAGTATTAAAGGGAATCTATCTTAAAAATTTCGAATTTCTGAGGGCAGTATAAGTAGGTCTTTTACGATCCGATAACAGACACACAGACAGACAGACAGACTCTTTCTTTTATTATTATAGATATTTTTCTTTTCAGAACTAATTATTCAATCATGTTTAAATTAAATGGATTAAATATAGCCCAAATGTCTTACAATGAAGAAAAAAAGTAATTCAAAACGAAAAGTATCATAATCTTGCATTAAGTTTGCAATAGTTGTAATTCAAAAATACTAGTGTTTGAAAATATAATTTATTTCTCTTAAGCGATTTATTTCATATTTCATAATTAATGAATCATTTCTAAAATGTGTATTTTTGAAATAATTTTTATAGTTCTTCACTGATGCAGATGATGTTGATACATGGATGTTAGACACATTACGATTAGTTTCCAGTGAGGATATTGGAAGAGATGAAGCTAATGTCCAGTCCCTTTTAAAGAAACATAAAGTAGGCATTATCTTTAATTGAATTAATAATTTGAGTTATAATACAATTACATTTGCCCCTGAGTTTTATCAAATACATTTTTTTTAAATTTAGGATACTACAGATGATTTGAAGACTTTTGCCAATACTATTGACTCCTTGCATCAACAAGCTGGGGCACTGGGTGATCAGGTTTGTAAATTTTCAAACATTTTTTTTTTACTCTTGTTAAAGTTACTTTGAGAGTAATCAAGAAAATAAGGTTTTAAATGTATATTTTAAAAATCTTTATATTGGTCAACTATTTTCATTTTAACATGCACATGCCATACATTCAATTAAGCAGCATGCACATTAGGGTGGGACGAAAAAAAGCAAATTTTCGAGTACAAACTTCTAATAGGACTCAAAGTTGCGTATTGTCATGCTGATTACTGTAAAAATAAAAAAAAAATTCCCATTTGATATTAAGTGCTGCCGCAAAGCGGTTGAAGTTTGCAAAAAATCAACTCATTTTAATTTTACCGTCAGAATTTATTGATTAAAATTAATGCTTTTGAAGATAAATTATATCGTTTAGTTATGTATTGTTATCATATAAAAATTAGAATAAAAATTTTATATAGAATATTTTATTTGTGAAATTATTTTAAAAATATGCAATTTTGAAGAAAAATCCCAAATTTATAGCTATGCAAACTAGATCGCTTTTTAAGTTAAAGTTGTGAAAAAGTACTCTTAAACACATAAAAATAGGATTTATAATATTTTCACCCGATATAAATAGCAGTATATCGGGTAGCAGTATGAGTAGACACTTTAAAAAGTGGGGCCGTCACGCGGGTAATGGATCGTACATTTTAAAACTATTATTATTTTAAATATCGAATTTTTGATGTTAAAACGAAGTTCGAGGAGTTTCTCTGAAATTAATCAAAATTGAAGTTCAAAGTTTAAATTTGCAATTTTCTTAAACACCCATACATGTATTTTACCATGTTCGAAATAAGCGCTGTGCTGCATATATAAGTTGAGAAACATTCTAAATTTTCACTATCAAATTTGGGCATAAGTGATCTCGAAAGCAATGTCGCTCGAATGAAACTAAACTAAGGTCACTAACTAAAGCCGTTGCTTTTAAGTTCACCACCCTCTTTTGAGACGAAGTTGAAGCCAATCCAACTTTACTGTTAGTGTTATCTACACTTTGAGCACTTGTGACAGTACTTGGACTTGCGGCAGTACAAGGAGCATTGTGAACTGCACCAGTTTTTTCCTTCAATGTCGCCTGAGCTCTTTCATTTCTTTTCATAATTTTCATAGTTTCCTTTTTATCCACGTTTCCAATAAATGTCAATCTAGTTGTTCTTTGGTCAAAAACAAACTTTCTCTCTAAAGGTGGGATCTTTTTACCTTTTGCACACTTGCATTCCACAACTGCAGAACAGTCACAATTGCATGCACTTTTTTCGCATTTGCACGAAAACGTAATGATGCATTTGCACGCTGCAATATCGAACAGCTCGTGTTTTGCATTATGTATGAAATTTTCCAGTTTAAACTTAAAATTATCCTTCCCATGATCTCGTTTGAAACTTCTTTTTCAATTTCGATATTCATCATGAAAAGATTTTATCATTTGGATAACTCTCACATAACTCACCACTGGTATAGAAGCTTTTTGATATATATTTTCAATTTCCATAGCAACTCTTTCTGGTACTGACAAAACGGCTAAATCTTAGTTTCCATTCGTTAAAACTTCTAAATAATGCAGCAACATGTCTTCATACGTTGGGAGGTTTGCTCCACTTAGTGTTCTGGGTAGACCCAAAATTATACATCGGTTTGCCTGCCTTGTAACTAAAAATTTACGTTTGCACGCCATTTCTAAAGCACCACAATCGCGTACAAAATCACAAGAACAATGTAAATCCAATAGAAATCTGCTACTAGATGTTTCTAGATCTGTAGCTAAATTGAAACTAACCATTGCATTGAACTGCATCGAGAATTTTTCAAGTGGCGTGCCACATGTAAGTACTTCATATATTCTCAAGTGGCCACGTGTCAAAAAGGCAAAAGCTAAATCCCCTTTTCCCTCTCTAGTATACATTATATGTAATATAATAGTTACCACTCTTCCCTTGAAAGTTGTCAATCCATTCTACATAAAAAATTTAGAATGTTTCTCAACTTATATATGCAGCACAGCGCTTATTTCGAACATGGTAAAATACATGTAGGGGTGTTTATGAAAATTGCTCAAACGTATAGATATTTGAGTAAATTTAAACTTTGAACTTCAATTTTGATTAATTTCAGGGAAACTCCTCGAACTTCGTTTTAACTTCACAAATTCGATATTTAAAATAATAATAGTTTTAAAAATGTACGATCCATTACCCGCGTGACGACCCCGCTTTTTAAAGTGTCTACTCATACTGCTACCCGATATACTGCTATTTATATCGGGTAAATATATTATAAATCCCATTTTTATGTGTTTAAGCGTACTTTTTCACAACTTTAACTTAAAATTCGATCCAGTTTTCATAGCTATAAATTTGTGATTTTTCTTCAAAATTGCATATTTTTAAAAAAATTTCACAAATAAAATATTTCATATAAAATTTTTATTCTAATTTTTATTTGATAACAATACATAACTAAACGATATAATTTATCTTCAAAAGCATTAATTTTAATCTGTAAATTCTGACGGTAAAATTAAAATGAGTTGATTTTTTGCATTTTTTGCAAACTTCAACCGCTTTGCGGCAGCACTTAATATCAAATGGGAATTTTTTTATTATTTTTACAGTAATCAGCATGACAATACGCAACTTTTGAGTCCTATTAGAAGTTTGTACTCGAAAATTTGCTTTTTTCGGCCCACCCTAATGCACATGTACTGATTTCTAACTTGTACTGTTTATTAAAAGTAAATTTTGCCGATAAATAAGTAGAGGTATGAGTTTTCTTTTTCTCAACATGAAAGTAAAGTAAAGGAGTTCTAAAAGAACTAAAATAGCCTACTTTATGGATACTTAAATACTGAAATTGTTATAAAAAACAAGTAGGCTTGTTACTGTAACTGCGGGACAGAACCGCTTCCACACAAGATTTATGTACGTTCTAATAATTTTTTTAAAGATCCTACAGAACAGATTTTGGAAGAGGGTACAGACATCTTCAGCAAGTCAATGCTTATTTTTCCATTTTTCAATTTTTTCTGTGGTTCTAAAATACGACGCCCGTCGCCAATAGCCCTCGTGTAGCTCTAGTGCGACGATAATTCAAACTAAACTAAACTATTTTTCCATTTTTTAAAATTCTTTTGAATTAAAAAAAAAGTAAAGTTCGCTGAAAATGCATTTCAATAAAATTATGCAAATTTACCAATCAAATGAACTTAATTTTTTATGTTTCCAGCAGCGCTCTTACGAAATGTAATAGTGTAGGAAAATGTAATTCTAGAATCTTTAAACTTGCTTATAAAATGCAAATTCCTTTAAAAATGTCATTTAATTGTTAATTATTTAATGTTCCATTGTTCATTTTTGTACAATATAGGATAGGACTGCCCCTGAAGTGTTGGACAGGCTTTCTAGTATTGATCGTAGATATAAAGAACTGGTTGAACTTGCAAAACTGAGAAAACAGCGCTTACTTGATGCATTGTCTCTTTATAAACTCTTTAATGAAGCAGATGGAATTAAGCAATGGATTGTAGAAAAGGTATATTTTTTGTAATTTTTTTTAAACAATAAAGATATTTTATAGTTTTTTAATTAAAGTATTATGATATTGTGTTAAAAAGTAATTTATCTTCTTTATGTCCTTGTACAAATGACTAAACTATCCAAATTTAAAAGTTCAATTACCCTTTGAAATCTCTAAGTAAAATTAAATTTTGCAATTATTTTAGTCTTGAATATTCAACAAAGTAAAAAAATGCTTTCATTTTTCTCTAGACAAGATTTTTTACAAGTGTTTACTGCCTAGACTGATTTGTAAAAGTATGGAGCTATACCAAGATGTCCAAACTTTAAAATAAACACAAAAATGTCTAAACAAACATTCAATGCAAAAGTTCCTAACCTGCATACTTTTCCATTGCATGTTTGTTTAGACATTTTTGTGTTTATTTTAAAGTTTGGACATCTTGGTATAACTCCATACTTTTACAAAACAGTCTACAGTCCCTGGACAAATTATTAGACACACTGTGACCCATAGGGATACATGACCCAATGCCCTTTCTCAGCATTGGAAAAGTTTTATAAGTTGAAAGTGGCATCACTTATTTCCTTTCAGTCAGCCGACCACATGGTGAAAAAATCCAACTGAATCATTTCGTATATGTTTAGCTATACAAAGAATAAAAACACCCGAAATCTTGCAGTGCGTCTAATTATTTGTCCAGGGACTGTAGTAACAAACCTGTTTAAATTCTAGGAAAAAATGTTGGACTGTATGGTAATGAGCAACGACATAGAAGATATCGAAGTTATGAAACATCGTTTTGAAGGTTTTGAGCAAGAAATGAATGCTAACGCCTCTCGAGTATCTGTCATCAACCAACTGGCAAGGCAACTGTTGCATGTGGATCATCCAAACTCTGAAGAAATTCTGGTCCAACAGAACAACTTGAATGAGAGGTCAAGATACTTAAATTATTTAAAAATTAATAAACACATAATGTTTTCTTTGGTACATATAAAAGATATCATAAGACTTGTGTTTAAAAAATATGAATCCATGTTTGTTGTGTTTATCTATTAGCAGTTTAATATTTTTCAAATATATCCCTAATTCTATTTATATTTTCTATCTGTATTAAGATGTAAAGTAGATCTGTAGAGTTTTATCAGAAATTATCACTGGTGTTTCATCCAAACGTACATTTTGTCTTCGTCTTGTGTTTTTTGATGCAATGTACAACCCAATAATGTATAAAATGAACTGAATATCTTTTGTAGTAGCTACATAAATATAAATTTTAGTTTTTAATAAATTTTTGTTGATTTTATTATTTTATTTTTGATTTTAGATGGGCTGCGCTGAAAGCTAATGCAGAACTTAAAAAGCAGCAGATCCAATCTGCTCATGGAATCCAGACGTTCCATATTGAATGTAAAGAAACTATTGTAAGTGAAATTGACATTTTACAATTTATACGAATTTTTTTCATACGGGTTTTTGTTTCTTGCCTTGATGTCTGTTTTATTTTCTTTGTATTCCTTATTATCTTTGATATATTTGTAGTTTTTTATGCTGTGTTAGTTATCTTTTTTATAACATAAGAAAGCTTTACCCCATGAAGGATACAGACACATAAACCCGTCCCCTGCGAGTCAAGTTTTCCAACAAAAATACATAATTTTTTTTTATGTCAAAATTTTTTTTAGTAAATTTTAAAATTTGAAGTATGAGGAATCAATTTTCATCATATTCTACAGAAATGTAATTTTTAAAAAAAATTTAAAGAAATTAAATTCTCAATTAAAAATTTAAATTTTATATTCATGCAGTGAAAATAAGTTTATACTTCAGCCAATTTGCTTATTCTTCAAATATTTATGTATAAAAATTAACGTCATGTTACATATCCTGATATTTATTTCACAAAATACTGTTAGTTTGAAACTTACATTAAACATCAGAAGCTAAATTCCTAAGCTATACTTTAACATGTTAAACTCTGTAACAGACCTGGATTGAGGAGAAGAAGAAACTACTTGAAGCCACCGAGGATCTGGGTGATGATCTTGTTGGCATTATGACTCTCCAAAGAAGATTGAGTGGAATGGAGCGAGATTTAGCTGCAATACATGCTAAGGTGAGTTGCTTATACAGTGCAATGTAAAAGTTTAGATAGAAGTCGTAAGGAATAGATTTTCACTTAAAATGTTTGGTTAAAATAAGTATTGTATATAATAATCAGGTAGATATAAATAATTAAAAAGCAATGAATGGGAAAGAAAATTAAAATTAATAATTTTATTTGGAGAAATAATAAAAACTAATGTTGCAAAAGTTTAAACAATTTTAATTTAAAAGTTTAAGGAACAGTAATTTTTACTATTTAACCAAATAAAACTTTTTAGTTACTATTTTATATGCCATTCATTTTTTTTTATTATTTATGTCTGTATTATTATCACTACTTATTTGAACCAAATCTTCAGTGAAAATTTATGCCCTAACATGTGTTGTATCTAAGCTTTTCTATCAGACTGATTATGAATCTCGTATATTAAATAAAGTTTTCTGAAAATGTTAATCTGAAATGCTGATAGGCTAAAGACTGCAAAAATAAAAATCAAAGATTTTGGAACTGTAAAACCAAGCTATTACCGTTTCCAGCTAATTTTAAAGTAAAGTTAGTGCTGCAACCACATTTGTAGTGTATATATGATATGTTCTGTTGCTGGCCAGCGCACTAATTTACTAAACATCAAAATCAACTTTTAAACTTAAATTATATATGAGTGCATGTAGATGTTATGTACTATTTATTTAGATGTAATAAACACCTTGTTGAATCTGAATTTGATTTTTTAAAAATGTTTTAGCTTGAAAATCTTGAAAAGGAAGCTGAGAAAAATAAATTAGAGCACCCTGAAGTAAGAATCTGTGCTTTCATTGTTTATTAATAATGGTCCAGGTGTTATACAGTTCTTTAATATTTCTTTTTAATATATTTGTATAGGAAGCTGAAATAATTGAAAAAAATCTGGAACAAATTAAACAATCATGGGAGAAATTGACCTACCTTGTAAGTACTTTTAGGTTAACAGTTACAATTATAGATAACATTTAATTTTCAAAGTGTACAATGTTGCATTCTGTAGTGTTGGCTTAGGTATGTTAATTATTATTCTAAAATGAATTTTATCCCCCCCCCTTTTGCTAGATATTTTTTCTTTAGTCTTATAAATAAATAATAACTTTAAGTAAGTTGAAGATTATTCATTAAAATTTCTGATCGGAAGACATGCCAACTAAGTTTTAAGATATTGCTTACAACTTAGTTAAAATTGTGTCTTGTTTTTAATAATTACGAAATACATGTTGGCGTTTTAAATCCATTATCTGTATTCCTAAATGGTACATATTTACACTGTACCATGTTGCATTCTGTAGTGTTTTTATTATTAGGTACGTTAATTATTTTATTATTTTTATCATTTGCTTGATATTCTACTCTTTTGTCCAATACATAATTCTTTAGCAAGTTGAAGATTACTCATTAAAATTTCTGATAGTAAGACATGCCAACTAAGTTTTAAGATATTTCTTACAACTTATTTGAAATTGTGTCTTGTTTAGTAATTACAAAGTACATGTTTAAGTTTTGAATCGATTATTTGTATTTCTCAACACTTCATAATTTTTTTTTAAAAAGAAAGGGTACCCCTGCTTTATATTTCAAAGTGTTTATTAACTAATTTAATGACTACAAAGTACATGCTGATAGACACAGAGGGATTGAAGGAACGAAACGGCTGATATTTTGGCAAAAGCGTGATCTAAGACCGCTTTCATAGGGCCTGAGCCCGTGCTAGGTCTTCCACATAATTCTGTTAGAAAGACCATAAGACGGCTGTTCCAGGCCTATAATTTTACAAATTGGCAAATGGCGGCCGATCAAAGGCAGGCTAGGGAGCTTAATCAGAGTGCTCCATGGCGGAGAGCCAAGGAGTTACTTAGCCTTAGCAGGAAAGAGATTCGTGCAGTTATTGGTTTATTAACAGGTCACTGTGCTCTCAATAGACATCTGAGTATAATGGGTGTGAAAGATGACCCTCTCTGTAGGGCTTGTCAACAGGTTGAGGAAAGTTCGTTTCACGTTCTCTGCGAATGTGACAACTACTCTGCACAAAGATTTGAGTATCTTGGGTACCATTGTATCGATGCCTGGGAGGTTGATAACTTATCAATCAGGGATATTCTGAAGTTCATTTCAGCAATCGGCCTGCTTCAAGGTTAAACGATGGGGTTAGTACAATAGACCAGTGGTCGCGGTGCTTGGCCCTGACGGGCCACCCCACTCAAGTCATAAGTCACATGCTGATGTTTTGAATCGATTATCTGTATTCCTCAACGCCACATAATTTTTTTGAAACGCAAGGGTACTTCAAATTTCAAAGTGTTTATTAACGAAAACATCCTTCCACAGCTAAAGGAACGAGATGCCAAGTTAGAAGAAGCAGGTGATCTTCACAACTTCCTTCGAGACCTCGACCATTTCCAGTCATGGCTGACCAAGACGCAAACAGACGTCGCATCTGAAGACATCCCGTCTAATCTTGTTGAGGCTGAAAACCTCATCACACAGCATCAACAGATCAGGGAGGAGATTGATAATTACACAGAGGATTATAATAATATGATGGAGTATGGGGAGAAGATCACCAGGGACCAGACTGATGCACAGTACATGTTCTTGAGAGAAGTAAGTTATTGTCTTTGGTTTTAAATGTACTTACTTTACTTTATCCAACGCCCTTTCTTGGCCTCTCAGCTATTTGACGCTGAGCCTCCCAATAATGACTGACAATGTCATAGTCAAGTGTTGAATAAGTGCAGTGTACTGCCTTAGATGGTCGCCATCCATTAGATCATTTTAAATGTGTGTGGTCCAAATAAGAATCTAGCGGTTTGGTGGGTTGAGGCCTCATTACATGGAAGAATTTGCTTTTTCGGTTCTGTCCTCATACACCTATGCTTCGATCAGATTGTGCAGGAAAATATTTCTACCACTAAATAATTCATGTATATAAGGGTTCTTCTTCCTTTTATAATAGGGCCGCTTTTGCCAAATTAGGCCTTTTGCAGACTCGGCAAATCCTTCAAAACTGAGGTGGCACCATATATTAATTTTAATGCTCATTGAGCTGTCTGTGGACGTTTAAGTTTGCCAAGAATCAAGACCTATATAAAAACGCGTAAAAGTAAAATATCTTGCTGTCCAAAGATGATCCTGATATTGCATAAAATATCCTAGGTAGAGGATGTTAATTGGTTTCTCAGGTGTTGGCTTGGTCACCTGATAACAGCTCAAAACTACAAGGCTAATGTAATGTGACATTAATTCAATCAAACAAAATAAGAAACGGCTTCAAGCTTGCACTTTTGTTTCCTGCCGGCTATCTAGGAAACAGCTTGACTCCAATGCCAATTAGTATCTTAATTAAAATGGGTAAAAATAACTGAATTTGCCTTTTCGATTGCCATTTGCTCTGAATGAGGCAATTTTAGTAGAAATGGTGCTCATGAAATACAGGATACAAAAAAAAAAAAATTATGCCTATCTATTGTAACGTGTAAGCTGTTCTTTAGCAAAGGAAGAAATATTTTTATTATAAAGGATTTTATTCTGGTAAATGATCTTTGTATCATAAAAAACACCAATACTATTTTCCACATTTGTTATTGTCAACTAAGAATTTAAAATTTTTATTAAAATTTATCATAAAATAATTCAATACTTAATTCTTTTACGTTAATATCATAACATCTTTTTTAATAGTATCAATCTAAAGTGTCAAATTTTAGTTTTTTATCAACCTGAAATATATTACATTTAAGTTTAAACATTTTTAAATAATTTTTAGCGTTTACGAGCTCTTCAAGATGGCTGGACCGAGCTTCTTCAAATGTGGGAGAACAGACAAATGGTGTTGTCGAACAGCCTAGACTTGCAGATATTCATGAGAGATGCAAAACAGGCTGAAGTATTGTTAAACCAACAGGAGCATTATCTTGCAAAGGATGAATTACCTGTAAGTTAAAAGTTCTTCAGATATTTGCTTGAATTTATTGCTTAAATCAGAGGTTCCCAATCTTTTTAAACCTGCGTACCACTTGACTTTTTGAGAAATTTTGGAGTACCACCGGACCATTAATCATCATACAAAATATACTTTTAAGTTTTAGTGCGAAACTTCTTATTGTTTTCCTGTGATTAAAATATAGCTACATCAGGAGTAATTTAACTTATCCTCACTCTTAAATCCTCTTCAACATTTATTCTGCATCTATGTTTATGTTTTATGTACAAGAGTTCAGAAAATCCACTCTCAAGTTTTACATCCAATCCAGATTAAAGATCTCTCAATGTTAATGTTTATGAATAATGAGTAATATGTTTGTCTGATCACACTGCTCAAGCGTACAGAAGCTATTAATAGCATCATTTTGCTCTCATCACTCACGCATACCACCTGAAATTTTCCCGTGTACCACCGGTTGGGAACCCCTGGCTTAAATAATTTTAATATAGGACTTCCAAGAAATTCTTGCTAATTGTAGAAAGTTCTTAATTTGCATGTAAATTAAGTACTGAATTCTTTAAGAATAGCACAAAAATGTGTTTTATGCTTAAATAAACTGTATTACAGCTCATCACATTGAGGCTTTTCTTGCAGAATTAACAATAAGTTTTTAAAATGCAATGTTTATTCGATAGAATAGTTTCATTTATGCAGAATAGCACATAATTTATGTAGTGTACCTAATTACGGTTTCAAATACTATATTTAATTTTCAAATGTTCTGTAAATTGACAATTAATTGTAAAATGCTAAATAATTTTCCAATATAGTTATAGTATTGGCTTCAAGGAAGTATATATTTTTTAATAAAATTAGTTTCTATTACTTTCTAAAAAAAAAAAATCTGTACATTTTATTCTTGCATTTAGTTAAAAGTTCAAATAGTGGTTAAAAATGGGCTCATAGCGTAATTTTTTTGCACAAATTTTGTGTTAACAGACAAGTCCTGAACAGGCTGAATGCCTGATAAAAGAACATGAAACCTTCCTTACCACAATGGAGGCCAATGATGAGAAAGTCAATGCTGTGGTTCAATTCGCACGAAGACTTTGTGAAGATGACAATTTTGCTGCAGATAAAATTCATAAAAAGGCAGAAAATATGTCAGAAAGGTAAAATCATTTCATTGAAAAACTTTGTCTTTAATGCTATTTTGTGTATTTATTTAGCAGGTAGAGTGTATTGGATTTTTTGATACATTAACCTCATCCAGAAAAAATTCAGATGGTTTTTAAATTCTGTTCATGGTAGTAAATTATGTGGATTAAAATTGATATTACTCTGATTGTAAAATGAAATGAAATAGACAAAAATTTTCATGACTGATTGTTATGAAGACAAGTGTATTTTAAAAAAAGTAGAACTGATATACAAGACTTGACTATATATTAAAAACAAATATCAATGATATAAACTTTGAGTGAAGTTTGGCAAGTGTGTATATTTTTAGAATTTTATAAATTTTACGTAAGGTACTGAAAAGAAATATTGATATATTAAATATATATTTGATGAACACACACACCTTGGCCTCAGCCGCACACTAAAAACAGACACCTCACACACGAGTGGACTGTATAACAACTTTATTTCACAATATAACTCTTTATATAAACTACAATATTATTATTGCCAAAAGCACAGTTAGCTCCAGCGAATGCAGTGGCTGAATTCTTACATTTCGCTACATCTGCCGGCATACGTAGAACACAAATACTGAGGCGCAAACATTTTATATATTGATATATTAAAGAAATATATTATCTAGTATCAGAATTATAAAAGTTATTTATGCAACAAGTGTGAAAAGTAACACTTTTTAAAACTAGTGGATTTTATTTCACCAGCGAGGTACGAGCGAGTGAAATAATGACACATGTTTTAAAAAGTTTACTTTTCACACGTGTTTCATACACTATTTTTTATAATTACGTGAAAAAAATCAAATCTCATTGGTTCAAAAATAATTCACGTGCTAATTTTTTTACGTAAAGAAGATCGGCATCGATAAACCTCTGGAACTACAAAAGGAAAACTAATTTTTTAGTTTAAAGTCAAACATTTGAACATGGATACTGATTCAAAAATAAAATTCACGCGCATAATATTTAAAATAAAGCAGATCAATAAATTTCTGGATTTTATGAAGATTATGAAATAGAAATTTTACTTGAAATGTTGGCATCTTATGAAAAGAGTGAAATAAAGTACTTTTTTTCACTGCTTTTGGGTGAAAAAAAGTAATTTTGTATCACTGTTTCTAAAATGTATAACTTTTCGCACGCGTCTGATATTAAAATTATAGTGTAAAAATCCGATTTTTTTTACGCAATTATAAAAAAATGTTTATTTACTCAGGCGAAATGCGAACCATGAAAAAGCTGCCCTAAGAATGGACAAGTTAAGAGATCAAATGCAGTTGCAACACTTTCTCCAAGATTGTAAAGAGGTAACAATTAATATTAAGCACTGCTGTAATCAGGGCTGGATTTTAAAGATTTTGCCGCCTGTAGGCTATGATTCATTCGCCGCCCCTGTCACAATATTCTCCCCCTTCGGGGAAAGATAACTGGTTAGCTGCAAAATAGGGTGGTATGTGCTGTTTAAAATTATCACAACGAATATAAAAGAGGGAAAATAAGTTTATTTGAAATACAATATAATTAGAAAATATAGAAATAGAAAATCAGATATTTTTTATTTTCTGATAACTGATCACTTATCACTTACCTTACCCTGGTCTCATAACTTCCAAATCCGGAGGGAGAGGGTGCTATTGCCCTTGCAGCGGCCATTCTACTAATGTTTGCTACTAAATATCAGTACTATATGTACGTTTACAGTTTACACATTAATGTAAATTATTTGTTTTCTTTCTTAAAATATTAGAATCGTTATAATAATTTTTTATGCCAAATGCCATTTTAATTGGTCGTAAAATTTGCCGCCCCCAAAAATTTCGCCACTCTAGGTTACAGCCTATTTAGAAATCCGGCCCTGGTTGCAATTATTTTCCTTTGTAATCAATATAAGATTTAAACTCCATAAAATTATTTATGGTTATCTTAATTATCTCAAAATATAAGATCTAATAAAATTTTATATTAGTAAATAATAACAAGTTATTGCCATATAAAAGTTTCAAAATTATAAATCTATAATACTTTCTTAATGAAACTCCTAATCTACGCAGAACACTTAATTTCTATTTTTGTTATTAAATTCTTACTCAGTGCCTTTATATTTTCAAACTTTATTTTATGTTTAGATGTCAGAATGGACGCAGGAAAAATTCATCATTGCTCAAGATGATACGTATCGTAGTGCGAAAACCATTCACAGCAAATGGACCAGGCATCAAGCCTTTGAGGCAGAAGTTATGGCTAATAAAGAACGACTCAGAAAGCTGCAGCAGGTAAAATTATTTATAATATTAGTATTTTATATTCAGAATAAGAGATGTAATGTTAGACCAATGTACTATCCTAATTCACAGAGGGAAAAATACATGCAATGAAAGCCCTGGATATAAGGTATAGATTTAGTACCAAAACTAAATAAAAAAATGTAAGGAGTAAATCAGATGTCTGTTCTTCTTGGTCAAAGCTACATGCAGGCCAAATATGTGTAATAATAAGTTATACTAATTACACAAGGCCAGGTAAGTAATAATAACACAAGACCGCGACAGGTTAGTGTTACAAAGCCAGACATTATGGTACCACATACTTCACCTTTGGGAGGTGCTTTATACTTTTAGGGATCAGTAGGCAATGCTTTGGTCTGTGTTATAAGTTTAGGACAAATATGTTTTATTCATTATTAACCAATGATTCTTTTAGTCTAATTTCTTAAAAAAGTTAAGGTTTTAAGCACCCATTTTAGATCAATCTATTATTATGGATTTTTATTATAATTGGCAATTTATTATTACATCATTTTACTCTATTATATTTTACACCAAAAAACGTCTATTAAAATATACCATTAACCATAATTTAGAGTGGTGAAGAACTTGTAGCTGAAAAACCCGACTGGGCTCGAATCATCTATCCCCAACTCTCTGAGCTGGAGCAACAATTTGAAGCCCTGGAGAATGCCACCAAAGAAAAGGGTGAAAGATTGTTTGATGCCAATCGACAAGTTCTATACATGCAGACATGCGACGACATTGACAACTGGATTACAGCACTAGAAAACCAAGTCCTTACTGCCGAGACAGGCCAGGATCTTACGAGTGTGAACCTTATATTGCAGAAACAGCAGGTAAGCATCATGAATAAAGATTTTTGATATAAATTTTGATTAACAACACCAAATTTAAAAAACTAACAATGTTGGTATAAACTCTATAGTTCTCTAGCTAAATCCCAGTAGAAGTTAAATTTTCTTTTAGATCTAAAGCATCTGCAATAGTTTCTGTTTGGCTGTTCTATTTACCTATCTATCAACTGTTTATGTAAATTATGTTTAATTTATATAAACTAGTAGGAATTTTAATGAAATAAAAAACAAAATCATAATGACAACAGCGCTGAAAGTAGCTTGATTGTACACTATAATTTGAATAGAAATACAAAAAGAAAATAAAAGGTGAAGAACGGAGATCCCGACTGACCTTTTCGTCAGGGGGTCTTGCCAGCCAAGATCTCCGGAGGAGTTTCTAAAATGAAATAATTTTCCAGATCACTATTGCAATTTGAAATTCTAAAATTTTTTGCTTTTACTCATTTGGTGCAGAGCTGCAATTTCTGCGGCGATGCTTCTGTTTGATATGTCTACCGAGTCCGGTCATCCTAATTTTTACTGTTGGATGATCGGGCTTGGTAAGTAAAAATTTTTGTTCCTCTATTTTTTTTTGTTCCTCCTCTTTGTTTGGTTTCGGAGGCGTCAGGGTTTGTGGACTGCCGTTTCGGCTTACAGCGGGCAGTCCATTTCAGAAACGCCTCCGGAGATCTTGGCTGGCTAGACCCCCTGACGAGAGAACAGTCGGGATCTCCATTCTTCATCTTTTATTTTCTTTTTGTATTTTATGTTTAATTATTTCATGATAAAAAATATGCATCATTCAATAGAAAAGATTTATATATTTTTATGTTTTATTTTAAACTTTTGTGTTTGATTGTATATTCAAATCTATGTTACTAAGAAATTAATTTAATAGTAATGGAATCATATTTCCCAATGAAGAAGTTAATGTTTATAGATAGTATAATGTTTAGTTTTGATAAGATACAACATAAGTTCTTTAATTTAAACCTGTTTTCATAATTGTTTTGTCTTTTCTAATATAATACCAAATCATTAAGTGTTCACAGGTATTTCATAAACTTCTATTTCTATAATTTTGCTTTTTTAAAACCTAATTTTGATTTTGAAATATTATCTTGTACTTGAATTTTTACAAACTGCATGTTATATAAATAACGAGAATTAAAAAAAAAATGCAGGTATAATAACCTTTAAAATTTCATAATCTAATTTTAAATTTGTACAAATTTCAATAATGCAATAAAAGTGTAATGATTTTTTATTAACTCAATAAAATCAGACCTCTCCAAATATACTCCCTCTCCAATAATATTAAATTTTTTAAAAATTATTAACTTTATAACTTTTTTTTTTAATTTTTAGGCAGTGGAAACACAAATGGCCCTTAAAGCTAAGCAAGTATCAGAACTTCAAAACCAAGCTGAATACTTAGAAAATATGGTACCAGAAAAAACAGAAGAAATTGAATACAAAAAGGCCCATGTTGAAGATAGGTTTGTAGTATATATTTTTAACTTTTTTTGTATAAGTTTAAACTATTAAAGAACTAACAGGGACTGATATTTAGGAAAATATTAAATTGAGCTGTCTGATAAAATTTTCTTATTTGCTTTAGAAATAATAATTTTTCAAGGCTTTGAACTTTTGTTTTTTGATTAAGTGAAATAAAAATGAACTAAAGAATAAATAAGTACAACAAACATAAGTCAATAAATAAAATATATAAAATTGAAAATAAAAGTTGTGTTAGTTTAAATTTGTTCTAACATCTCAAACTTTACTTTGCTTTAGATTCAACAAACTTACAGATCCATTGAACGACAGAAAAAATCAGTTACTTAAAAAGAAAGAAGCCTTTCAATTTTGTAGAGACGTTGAAGACGAAAAATTATGGATTCAGGAGAAAATGCCTTTGGCAACATCATCTGAATATGGAAATAGCTTGTTTGGAGTGCTCATGTTGAAGAAAAAGAATCAAGTATGCATTTGTAAAATATATCCATCTACTTTTGAAAGTGTTCGAAAAGAAACTATTTTGCCATTTGTTGGGGGGGGGGGGGGGGTATAAGGCTCCATTTTTATTTACAATACATATTCAAATTTCATGTATGAGTGTTTATTTACATGCAAAATCTGTAATAAAAATTTATATATGTCATACATTCACACACATTATCAAATTTGATTAGTGCATTAGTATAATTTTTGTGAAGAAAATATCTTACAGGGTTGGCGAGCTATAGCAAGCAGGGGGCATGCCCCCTAGTATATCATTAATTAATCTATAAATTTAAGTCCAAGTGTGTTAAATTTAAGTTACAGTAGTTACAGTAAATTTAAGTTAAATTAAGTTACAGTATCAGGGTATAATATTTTTCGAATATCATTGTAACCTTCTATAATTACAATGATTAAAATTAATATATTTTAAATTTAGTCTCTTCAAACTGAAATTGACAATCACGAGCACAGAATTGTGTATGTCTGTGAAAATGGCAACAAACTCATCAAGGAAGACCACGAAGATTCAGCCAAATTCAAGCGCCTCATCTCTGAACTGCAATGTCTGTGGCTCGAATTAAAGAGTGCAATCCAGTATCGCAGAATTAAATTGGAAGAGTCTGAAAAGGCCCAACAGGTAAACATTTCATTAAATTATGGATATTGGAATAGTATTTTTATACATATATAATTGTGCCAGAAATTTCGAATTCAGATGATAATGAGACATCTTAATATCTTTTTTTTCAAATACTTACATTGTTTTTCATATAAATTTTTGGCCTATTTCTCATGGCTCTTGAAATGCATTAGTTTTGTTGAATTTCTTTGTTTCGAATTTTAAATTGGATAAATAAAACCAATAGGTTTGTTTCAAGGAGATCTGGCAATAGCTCTGCAGTTTTGTTTTCATGTCTTTCGAATTACTGTTGTTTTGGTATCCGGGAGTAAGTTTTCGAAGATAATATTTTAGTTGTTAATTTTTTAAAATTCCAATTTCTTTCAATGCGAGTTTTCCTTGATAAATGATTAAAACAACCAACAGCACAGCAAGAAGTTGTAATTTTAAAAAATAACACTTAAAATAACTTATTCGTAGAAAACTCAATTTGGAATATCAACAAAAGTAATTTGAGAGACATCGACATGAAAACAAAACCGCAGAGCTATTGCCAGATCCTCCGTGAAACAACCCCATATGGAGACCTATTGTATCAGGGCTGCTGAACCCATGATACTGGGGCCAATTGAGTAAGATGGGCAGATGTTACGAGAAAAAGGGACAAAAAAGGCTTTTGTCTTTCTGTCTGTTGTAGGAAGGGTATTATGGAGGCTAAAGCACCTAAGCTTATGAAGCATTTTGTACCAACCCCAAACACCTGAAGTGATGCGGTGGTAGGAATCACCCTCAACACCAACGAGTTCATTGCTATCTCATGTAGCATGATAGAGGGAAGCACCACTATTGCACTCTCTTGTTCAAACCTACTACGTAAGTTCCTTGTTCACGTGAAATACACCAGTTTTCTCTGTCTGAGAACAACGCAATAAAAGGAGCACTACTGACCATGGACACTTCTAATTGTAGAGACACAGGGCCATGTAAAGGATCTAAGAATTAGCTTGTCACCCCCAGTTTTGTCAAAGGTCAGGTATTTTGACCTTGCCATTGAAGACACGATAGAACTTCTCCGGATCAAACATTTCTTTTTCTTTATTTTTCACATTGTTCATTTATTTAAGTTTACTTCTAAAGCAAAATCTCTCCATTACTTTATATTGATATATTTAAAATTCTTTGTGAATCTTTTCCTTCCAGTACTTCTTTGATGCCAGCGAGGCTGAGTCATGGATGAGTGAACAAGAGCTGTACATGATGTCCGAGGACAAAGGCCGAGATGAAATAAGTGCCCAGAACCTACTGAAGAAGCATGCATCTTTTGAGAATGAAATCGAAAACTTCAGAGAGAAGTTGGACCAGCTGGGGGATGTTTCTAAGATGCTTGCCCATGCTAACCATCCACTCAGGTACCCCCAGGTTTTTTGTGTGTAAAAATACACTGTATGTTTTATGTATGATTTTACCAATGACATTTAAGTTAATTTCAGATATTCGTGATCAACTAAAGTCATAAATTTGTTTACGATTTAATGAAATTGACCTTTGCCAAAATATCTGCCTTAAATAGTCAGTGCTTGCTTCTCACTAGACTTTTTGGTACAGTAGGGAGAGCCAGTCATTAGTTTTATTAAGTCCTAAACTTTTCTAGGCTTATGTAAAATTCAGTTATTTTTTAGCAAGTTTACAAAAACTATTAGTTGGGAAAAAATAACTTTTTTTTAATAAAAGAGTGTTCAATATCATTTCTTGTGTGATAATTTTATTCAAATTGCAGTTATTACTAGTTAGTTTCATTTTGTTGACCTTATATGGCTTTTTTTAAACCTAAATAGAAGAAAAGCAGGCTAAATAGAAGAAAAGCATTCGTTTGCAGGCCTGGGCGGTAACGCGTTACAAGTAACGCATTACTTGTAATAATTACTTTTTACAGTAATCTTATTGGTAATTCGTTACAATTGAGAACCCAGTAATTTTACAATTAATTTGTTACATAATTTTCGAAAAAGTAATCTTTGTTACAGTAACGCAATACTTTCATTAATTTTATCATTAACACTCTAATAAATGTGCAAACAAAAAAAAATTCTTAAAAAAAAACTTTCACGTACTCTTTGCTTAGAGGACAAATATTGTTCCCACAAAAATGAAACTATCCCTACTGATTGCAGTGATTATAAACACTCATCTAGCAGTGATGAGGATTTTTTTGAGAATGTAAAAACTAGACATCAATACGCCAAAGCCGATTTTGAGTTGTTTACATCTTTCCAAAGTAACGACAATAATATGACTGTATTCTGTATCCTACTAACAGTTAAAAGCATGTTCATAAAATATAATACATCATCAGCCAGTACGGCTATTGAAAGGTTAGTTCTGGTGGTTTGTGTCTCCGACCCAACCGTAGCTGTGTAAGCGACAAAATTTTTGAGATGCAGCTTTTGTTGTACCCCAACAATCAGATTTTCTGCTAACTAATAAAGTCGATTTTAGAAAAAAAATAATTTATTCATACTTTTTTTTTTCAAAACATTTGTAAATATGAAATGTTGTCGTAAAAAGTAATCTTAAAAGTAATTGTAATTTGTTACTTTTGGAAATTAGTAATTTTACAGGTTATTAGTTACTTTTTATGAAAAGTAATTGTAATTGTAACGAGTTACATTTAAACAAGTGACGGCCCAGCCCTGTTCATTTGTGATCTGAATTCTGCCAAATTCGGAAATCAGCAAAGATTTACTTCTAAGTTCTGCAAATTTTTGAGACTCCACCATATTTTCAGACATTTTATTGAAATTAGAAATTCCATTAGATTTGACCCTATTGTCAAAATTTTCGTATCTGATCCTTGGAATTATCTATCTTAAACCCACATAATCTCTGCAGTCATGAAGTAACTCTTCGACAAGCCCAGTTGGACAAACTGTATGGAGGACTCAAAGACCTTGCCCTTGAGAAACGCAACAAGCTTGATGAAGCCCTACAGTTGTATGGACTCAACAGGGAAGTGGATGACTTAATGCAATGGATTGCCGAAAAAGAGACTGTGGCTGGGTCACAGGAACTAGGACAGGACTATGAACATGTGACGGCAAGTAAAATTCTTTCAAATTAAACTATTCAAATTGGGGTTTGTGGTCTAATTTATCCTCGTAGCTTAAGTAGTACACATGCGTGGGCATTTGTAGAATTTATTTCAAAATTTTATTTTACCATTTTTCTTAATATTAACTTTTTTATTATAAACTAGAATGATCAAGATTTCCAAAAATACTAATACCAAAGCAGCTGATTTAGTAATTGTATAAAAAAGAAATGAGGTACCAAGAGGGTCAAGTATAGGTCTTACAAAAAGTTTTTTCAGCGGTTAATTTATAAGACAAGTTGTATTAAAACAAAAGTTAGAATTCACTATTAAACATAAAAAAAATTGGCAGAGGTTGTTTGTTTATTCATAGCACACAAAAAATTGGTATTTTTACCACTCAAAACCTTAAATTCCACTAAATTGACATGACCCTCTGCAAATGTTAAACACAATTTTTTATGTTTCTTAATGTATAACTGTTGGAAAATATGTTTATATAAAAAATATATGTGTGTAAGGTTTTGTTCGTTAGTGAAAAAGTTATGCATGCTGGAAGACTTGTTCAGTATATGCTTTGTATGAACAAAAACTTTTTGCAAATTTTACCAAATTGTAAATGTTAGCTTAGCTTAATATTTTATTTTATTCACCTGGATACCTACTTTTGAAGTTATTAATTTTGCTGAGTCACACACACACATATGTTATGATGTTTAGTTTTATTTTGATAACAATAAAAAGAAAGTCATGTCATCTGTCCGTAACTCAAAATCAAGAGTTTATGTTTCTGGTTTTTGTTCCTCAAGATTTCAATCCTCAGTTCCTAGAATCCAATTGTGAAACTTAAGTGCAAGTTTGTTGTGAACTCCAAAATTTATTAATTTTCTCTCTAATGAACTATCAATTGATGCAACTTTGAACAATTGAAAGCTTTGCTTTGTAACAACTTCTTACTAAACACACTTTTTTAAAAACTATTTCGGCTTCTTTCAGTCAATAGCCACACTCCCAAATAGCAGAGGGCCAAAGTTTTAACTTGCTTTTAGTTTTTGTTAAAATATAAATCCTATACTGGTTCTAAACATAACAAAAAAATACTCTAATAAACTCATCTCAACAGATGCTTCAAGCAAGATTCAAAGACTTCGCCAAAGAAACCGAATCCCAAGGGCGGGAGCGTGTTTCTAAGGTCAACTTCCATGCCGACAAGCTGATCAGCAATCACCATGGCGACAGTGCAACAATCGCTGAATGGAAGGACACTCTAAACGAGGCCTGGGCTGACCTGCTGGAACTCATAGAAACCAGGACGCAGATGCTCAGGGCTTCATGGAAGCTGCACAAGTTCTTCTATGACTGTGCTGATGTGCTGGGACGTATCGTTGTAAGTGGTTTATGGTAGTTAATTCAGTGCTTTAATAAAATGCCCTTGTAATAATGAGATATCTTTAGGGTCCAGGTTCAATTTCCCCAAAAAACCTGATTATGGAAACCTTTAGCTTAGATTACAAAAATCTCATGTTGGAAAGTGTGGAGATATGCAATATCCCAGAAGACAGCAATCTTGCCTGGTCTAATGAAGATACTGCAGCCCATAGAAAGACCGTCAGTAGATGGCGCTGCTCATTCGTACCAGTAATCTGGTTAACAACAACGACAGTAGTATAAAAGCCGAAAGTAACTTGTCTCTTGTGAGAATTGTTTTGGTTAACTATGGGTTGCCGAAACAATACTATGCATATGATGCGTCAAGTAGAAAGCTTTAGGGAGCATCTGGACTGGATGGAGTCAATAGCCAAGCTGAAAAAAGTGTTGAAGATTGGATATTGAAATGTGAGAACTATGTACCGAATTGGGAAGATCTGACAAATTACAAATGAGATGGGTAACTGCAACTGGATGTCCTTGGAATAGGTGAGGCTGGGTGGACTGGCTTTGGGAAGATCATAACAGACAATGATAAAAAAATATACTCAGGAACAGGTTCTTCTATGACTAATCTGATGTGCTAGGACATATCGTTGTAAGTGGTTTTGGCTAATTAATTGTTTTGATAAAATGAAAATATTGCTAAGGGATTGCTCTCATAGTTTATTTCTCTATGATCAAGTTCAATTTACCAGGTAATACTTGGTTGTAAATTGTACCTATTACCTATTGGGTGCAAATTGTTCAACTGTGTTATATTTACAAAGAAAGAGAATGTTTAAGTGGAATACATTTAATATATTCTTAAAAACAATTCCTAGCAGGGATTTTTAGTGTTAAGATGTTATAAATGCATGGTATTCAATCTTTTTCACTTACATTTAACAGCTGAGAAATACTTAAAAAACGTTTAAACTTTGAGTTTGTGTAGATCCAGGAAAACTCTGAAATCAAGAAATTATTTATATTTTTTGAGAAATTGGATAAAAGCTAACTCTTAAAAAATAAAAATCATTTGGCATTTGATTACAATGCAATTTCACCCATAAATTTACTAAAAATTTATTAATGATATTTTATACCAACAGGAAAAGCAAAATGAAATGCCTTATGAGCTGGGCAGAGATGCTGTAAGTGTATCCAGTTTGCAAAGGAAACATATTGGCTTTGAACATGATTTACAAACTCTTGGATCAGCAGTAAGTACAATTTTTTAAAGTTTAAAAATAGTTTATTTGTAAAAAAATTCAATTAAAAATCAGAACTTCTAATAATTAAGATAAAATTACCCAGATTTCCACATAAAATTCATTTGCTAAATTAATTTTTCAATACTAAAAGCCAAAGAAAAAATTAATTACGATTCTATATCAACAAAGTATTTAAATCTTGTGTCATATGATAGTTATTACCTAAATGAATATTATTTGATAAATATCAGTTTAAATCTTTTGTAAACAAAAATCTGGTGGCTTTGGTAGTATTTCTGTTTTCTTTAAACTTTTGGTATTACTATTTAAGGTAATTTACACAGAAATGTAGTTGTAAGCCAAATTTTTCTAGGGTTTTTTTGTAAATTCTTTATACATGCAAAAATTGTCAAATGCCTTTCTTACTTTTATTTTGACGACTTTGGAAATCTTCGGATTGAGCTTGCTAGAGAAATATAATACAATACATTCCTCATAGTTGCAATATAAGTTCGACCAAAATGACAAAAGCCAATGCAATTCCCCATTCATCTACTATTAAGTACATCCATTCACCACACCATAAAACAACCTTACAAATATTCCATGTCCTCTGTCTAGGTCCAACAAGTCAAGGACGACTCGGTACGTTTCAACTCCATCTACGCGGGCGATCGAGCCAATGAGATCAGCAATAAGGTGACCGAGGTTGCAAACGCCTGGCAGAAACTCCTGAACATGTGTGAGACTAGACGCGAGAAACTTGCTGATACTGGAGATTTGTTCAGGTTCCTGAACATGGTGAGAGACTTGATGCAATGGATGGAGGAGACTGTTAGGTTGATGAACACATCGGAAAAACCCAGGTGAGGAGGATGTTAAATTCTATGTATAGTCCTTTTATAATCATCCTTTATATTCCTGAATTCTAAATAAAAAATTCCAACTTTTCTTGGCTGATAAAAAGTCATCATTCTAACGTTCTCTATTTGCATGAAAGAGCTCTTAGATTATCTTGATCTTGATGATTTTAGGGTTTTTAATTTTTACGATAATTTTTCACCTTGGAAAGAATCACCTGTACATATTGATAATATCATTAATTTCAAAAAGTTATCAATGCCTGACTCTGTGTTTGTATAAATGCTTTTGTTTTGTCCGATAGCTGATTATAAAGAACAGGTTAGGTCGGGATAGCCTGGCTGGTAGAGTGTTGGAATGGTATCCAGGTTGCTAGTTTGAGCCTTGCTGGCTGAATGAGCAAGAAATAAACTCTTTGGTGCTGATGACTTCCTGTGTATGCAAAAGTTGACTGGTGCACTTTAAAGTCTGTCGTGGTCACAAAGTCTTCCTAGTTCCTATGCCTACCAAATCAATACCTCTGGGGGTGACAAGCCAATTCTGAAATCCCCTGCTTGGCCTCTGTTTCTAAAATTAGAAGGATCCATTTACAGCTGGTAGTGCTGCCCTCCACTAAGTTGCTCTTGATAAGGGAACTTGTGTAGTAGACTCGGCCAGAAAAAATTGCAGTAGACTTGAACAAGAGAGAATGGTAGTATTGCTGCCGCATGAAGTAGCAATGAACACTTCGGCATCAGTGTTGAATGGTTCCTACCGCCACATGGTAGGAACCATTCCTAGCCCAATATTTGCATTGCTTCAGAGATTTTGGGGTTTCACAATATGCTTCACAAGCGTAGGTGCCTTAATCCCCACAATACCCCTCTCAGGACAGACAATGAACGGGTTACCAGATTATCGCCAAACTAGCCCAATATTTGCAATTTTTACTAAACTGGCTGGTTATTAATATTTTATTTTTTTAATTAATATTTTTTTCTGTTGCAGGTTTCTTCTGAACAATTAGTATTTGACTTCACTTTCTTAAAAAATGACCCTAAAAATGTGCATTTCCATGTTCGAAATATTAAAAAAATTTAAATAAAATTTAAAATAATGTCTTAAAATATTTAATAACTATAAATTTGCATTGACTTAACTTCCATGGGTGGATCTTACATTTGATGTAGTTCACTTTCCTAAAAGGTGACCATAAGCAATTGTAGTTTGTTTTAATTTTTTTTGTTCATTTAGTAGTTGGTAAGTTTTTCACTGACTTAGCCAATATTTTACAAATATGCAACAATCCAACAAATATACCTTACAAATATATATTTCTTTTAACGGATTTAATTAAAATATATAATACTTTTTAAAATTATGCTTAAATACTTAAAAAATACCTTCTAATACTTAAAAAATATGTTGTAATACTAACTTAAAAAATATGTTTAGATACTTTAAAAAATGTAAGATTTATCAATGACTTTTTTTTCCCAAATAAAAACAAAAAAAAGCACATTCAGTATAATGCAATTCCATTTACCAAACTTAGTGGAGAGGAATATTTGTTTACTGTTAATATTGTACTTATCCACAATTTCTTTTACTGTTAATAATATATTTGGTTTGTTTTAGGGATGTGTCTGGGGTGGAATTGTTGATGAACAACCACCAAAGTCTGAAAGCTGAAATTGACACTCGTGAGGACAACATATCTGTCTGCATCAATCTGGGAAAAGAATTGCTTGCTCGAAATCACTATGCATCTAATGAGGTATAGTTTTAACATATTAGTTCAATATAAGTTTGGTCATTATGCAGGCCATATTGGATAAGTAAGATGCAGCCTAGAGATTCAAATTTTAAAGGTGCAGCTTTTTTTAAATTTAAAATTTAGTTTATTTAAGTTTTATCTTAACTAAATGAACTTTATGTTAAAAAAAAGCCAATAAACTGTATTCTTTTGTTGCATGAAATAAATATATTAAGCATATAAAAAAAGGGGGGGGGAGAGAATGATAATTGGCCTACATGCTTATACTTATGTTAGCCTTGTGTTATATTAAAAGCAAGGTAAGAATTTTTATAATTTAATGAATGTCTTGGTTCAGCTTTCAGCTGTAATCATATCATATTATACGGGTTAACTTGAAATAATTCTATATATTGTGTAACATATTAAGTAATTTTACTTTTCGAAACAGACAAGTTTATAATATTCAGTTAAAACACTATAAGTTTGCAAAAAAAAATGATTACATTACAATCTCAGTGTGAACTATTCATTTATTTAAAGACAAATACATATTTCCAGCTGCACATTTATATTAGAACTTTGTGGAATAAAATTGCATATTAAACTAAATTTTATTTTTAGATCAAAGAAAAACTACTTTCTTTAACCAACCAAAGGACACAGATGATGGATCGTTGGGAAGAAAGATGGGAACATTTGCAATTAAGTATATAGAAATATATTTTCTCTTACATTTTACTATAGTTTTATCTTTTAGTTTAGTTATACAGGGTGGTAACAGAACCTGGAAATCAGGGAACTTTTTAATTCTGGAAATATCAGAGAATTTTTCAAATTTAGCGAAATATCAGGGAATTTTTTTCCATTTCGGATTATTTAAACAGCAGGTTTAGGTTGTTCTTGCGATCACTATACTAGCGGACACTTCTTGATCAAAAGAAAGTATTCTGGTTGGTCCGATTGGCCTGAACCGGAGCTGCAAAAGTAATCTCGACTATCTTCCTATCACGCAGAAGCAAAAAACTGTCAATTATTATCAAACGTCAAATATGCTTCAAAGTCTCAACGCTGCGTATGATGTCGCCCTTAACAGTTGTGTTGGGTGCCTACTCGGGTGTCAGCTCGTCACTTGACTGTGGTTCTAAATTACGACGCCCGTTGCCAATAGTTCTCGTGTAGCTCTAGTATGACAATAATTCAAACTAAACTTAACTAAAAAGTAATTGTAAAATCAGGGAATTTTTTGTGAAAGTATCAGGGAAATCATGGAAATATCAGGGAACTTTTTTTCAAGGATTTTGTTACCACCCTGCTACAGTTTTGTTTTCAGTTTTTTATTTATAACTTTTTACATGTAATTACTTTTCTATTTATTTTTCGTTTTCCAGTAGTTAATTTAAGTAATTAAAGGTGTTAATTTGCAAAAAAGCTAATAAAAACTTTTCTGCAATGTAGGGGGGAAAAATTAACTCAATAAATTAGATCTGGGTTTGCAAAATTTTGTGTCATACACATGATCCAAAAATAATGATACCTCCTTAATGCTCTGTAGTATTAAGCAGGTATCATTGTTCATAATCACCCTATTTAAATTATATTCCACAAATAAAAACATCAATAACCATTTTTTGTAATAATAAGTTATAAAACTCATGTATTTATCAAAATCAGAGGTTATGCGGCTCCCAGTTATAATGTAATAACAAAAAGTATACTCAACTAACTTCTATTGAAAATTTTAATGCTAAATTTGTTTCATTTATTTTAGTTTTGGAAGTTTATCAGTTTGCTAGGGATGCTGCAGTAGCTGAAACATGGCTTATTGCTCAAGAACCATATTTATTAAGTCAAGAACTTGGAGTAAGTAGAATATATAAATATTTTTTAATGTTCTTGTAAAAAATCATATATTCCGGACAAATTTTGAGTAATTTTATTTTACAACCTATACTTTTTAACGAGGCAATTATTCTATAAGCTCTTTTATGATTCAAGGATTATTTGCATGATTAAGAGTACTTGGTAAAAATTCCGATTAATGTTCTGGGCCACTTACATCAGACCTAATAAAATAACTATTTTTTTTGTTTTATTAAAACAGCTGCGATAAGCTGCTAAGACCTGCCAAAAGAGGCAACCTTTTTTTTGCCAAAATTGAAATGAACCTTTGTTCGTTTCCCTACTTAGCTTTTAAACTATTACATTTAAGGTTGTTTATGTTTTTGTAGAAAACTAACCAAATGATCTAAACTGCATGACTTTGTATTAAGTCACTTGAAAAATGTGGGGATGCTTTTAGGTTTGCCAATGCACAGTCCATTCTATTTAATGTCTGTCTAATACCTGTAAAATAAGAGATTATATACAACTTTGTGTTATGATAAAAGGAGAAAATATTAAGTTTTTTTTCAAATTCTTCGCTCAAAAAGTTTTATTATGTAAAAATTTATCTTTTTTTTTTAACCACTGTTCCACCTTCATCAGGTAGATTCATTCAAATTACTCAATTCTGAGTTGTATATTTTGTTTTCGAGAATCTTCTCATTTTAACTGTAACATTATTTTGTATTATCAAAATATATTAATTAAATGTAAAAATATAGTATCGGTGAAGGACTAATTTCTCTAATAAATTTACAGCATACACTGGATGAAGTAGACCAATTAATTAAAAAACATGAAGCTTTCGAGAAGTCAGCAGCTGCTCAGGAGGAAAGATTTGCTGCATTGAAAATACTCACCACAGTATGTATTTAATAATTTATATATGATTATAAGTTTTATTAAATTTATAAATATGCATAAAAAACTTTAAAATGTCACTTATCTTTCTTAACTTTTAACTGTATGCTCTATTAAATTTAAACTATATAAATATCAAGCATCCCTTTTTTGTATAAAGATTTTAAATAAATTGAATTACTGTAAACTTTCCTAAAAAATTTATTTAAGTGTTAACTATGATAATGGCTACAATATTATAACATGCCCTTTTGATGTAATTTTCAGATACTTATTAACAGCTTTTCTTTTTTTCTTTCTTTTTAATTTCCTAAAATCATACTGCACTACAAGTAGAAAACTAACTAGACTCAAAATAATTTGACTTTAATAACTTCATTTATGAAATGGCAGAGCGGTCAGCCTTTATTGTATAATATAAATACATATTTATACAATATTTCATCAAGTTAGATAGTTGAACATATTAATTTGGACCTTTTACGTACACTTGAAATTTTTACCTTTTTTTTTTTACTTAGTAGTGCAGTATGTAAATCTCTTTTCTGTTAACTATGTCGAATTCACTTTCTAAACTTTTCAAGCTTGAATTGAAAGAACAAGACCGACGTTCAAAATCTGCCGACCAGCAAGCTTTCTATGAGCTGGATGACCACATGAAACGCCACTCTGGTTTTTACGATGAAGCGGTACTCAAAGTTCTTTTTTGCATGACCAAGCACTAGAGCTCTGAAGCCAACGAGCATTTCAAATATTTCCTGCAACTGACCAACTGTTATGTAATCACCAAATGTTTTAATCACCCCCCTCCAACCAACAACCCCTCCCTTGTTGACATAGCTGTATTCAAGTTCTTCAATGCGTGACAAATCTTCAGAGCTTTAAACAAATTGGATTGAAAAAATTGTCCCTTTAATTATTTAAATTCAATAAAATCCATGCACAAGTTTTAGTTTTTTTTTGCATGACCATGTTTAAGAGCTCTGAAGTCAACATTCACATTTCACATATTTGTGTCCTGTAATGGACCAAACTTTCTGAAAATCACGAATGCATCAAATGTCTTTATTCCCTCCCACAATTCACTCCTTTTTGCAACAAAAATGTATTCAAGTCCTTCATTGCAAGACCATGCTCCAGCGCTTTTTTAAAAAAAAATTTGATTGAAAATGTTTGCCCTATAACTTTTTAAATTTCATAAAATTCATGTAAAAGTTATAGTTCCTTTTGGCATGACCATCTACTAGAGCTTTGACACTAATATTTAAATTTATATTACTTGTGACATAGTTGTTGTAATTACATGGAATTCTAATCTGCTTTTTAAATTATCTCCCACTCATTATCTTTACACCTTTTTTAACTTGACACAATGGAGCTTGTCATACATTCCTACCTTATATCTTTATCCCTGAATCCCTTCCTACCTTATATCTTTATCCCTGAATCCCTTCCTACCTTATATCTTTATCCCTGAATCCCCTTCTCTGAAGAGCACTTGATGTCAAATCAAAATTAATTGTTTGGGTGTTATTTTGTTAAGGAAATATTCTTAGTGTAGTTATTTTCTTTTCAAGAAATTTAATAATTTTAAATAATTGGTTTTTAAAATATTTAAACAAAATAAACCCCCTCAGTATCAGGACAGTCTATTGTATTGGGTTTTCAAAGCCCTGATGTGTTCATTTCAGTTCTTGAAAACAAGGGCTCTGGTTACAAAGCAATATCCCAGTTAGGTGGTTAACTTAACAATTAAAGCTGAATGAACCTTGTTATATCATCCAAGATTCAAACCTTGAACTTATGGCATGGCAGTGCAAACCACTCAGAAGCCACTGGGCATTTTCTAATATTTATTTAAACATTTTTCTTTATTTGGATGAAGTAAGTCAATAACTAATTGATAGCAAAGTTATCAAAATACGAAGTGAGTGCAAGCTTTTATTAAATATATCATTTGGAAGAGTTTAAGTTTAGTAATTAATTTAAAAGAATTTAGGGGAGATTTAATGGACCGTTGTATGTCCCGCCATTAGAAAAGCTAACGAGCGTTGCTCATTCAATGAGAGCAGAAAGTCAAGTGTCTAGAGTGTTCCTTTTAACTGAAGGGCAGTTCGGTGTTTGGAAGAGCGGAGGGATACATAAAAGGGACAGTTCACAGTTACACAGAGGGGACAGGCAAATTATTGGTTGATTTCTAACACTAATAATAAATGATTTTATTATAATTTAACTATTTTCAATAATTTATAAATTATGTGCTTTGCTGAGAAGAATGCAGATGGTAATTTGCAATAAAACATTCATAATGATCAGAAGTTATTTACCACTTGAGGGGAATTCTGCCAATAAATAGTGCTGGTGCATATAAGGTTGCAGTGAGTACCTGCTCTGGTGCGGGCCCTATCACTTGACTGAGGCCCTAAATCACGAGGTCCGTAAACAATAGCCCTCCCTTACCTCTAGTGAGACGTTAATTCATCCAAAACAATTATTTTATTAAATATGATTTCTGTGTTTTCAGTTTGAACGGGACATGTCTAAGAAGAAAGAGGTAGAAAAACAGAAAGAACAAGAGAGGCTGGCTGCAGAGAGGTTGTCTAGAGAAAGAGACGCTTCAGGGTGAGAATATTACAAGCCATTGTTCTATTTTTTTGCGTCCTGAAAAAGTTGTAACTGATGAATTGGTTATTTGCTTTTCCTTTATATAATTTCTTTATTCTTCAAAACTCTAATACTGTAATATAACTTTTACGTCACACTGTTAAAAAAGTCTAGTGTGATTTTCCCTTTTACGTATGATACATTTTAAAATTAAAAGTTTGTTTATTAATAAATATTAAAGTTGTTAGGTTGGTTTATTTTGATATTCATGTATTTTTTAAAGTTTTATTCTGAAATTTTGGTATTATGGCTTTCGATGTATTTGTACCAATGAAAACATTTGCATGTTTAAAAGTTTATTTATTATGGAGTTATCAACTCTCTGAATAAATTAATTATAAGTTTTCAAATGAATAGCTTATAAAATAGAAAAAAATAAGTGTAAAGCATTTGAATTGTGGCATAAAATTTTTTTATAACTAAGCACCACTTTTAGTGGAATCACCATTAACTTGAATGCAAATAATAATAATAAAATTATTTTTTATATTAAAGTTAACTTAGTTTATGTGCTAAATGTGTATATATATATATTTAATTTACATAAAAAATATTGTTATTTATATTTCGTCCTTTTAGAACGGAAACAGATGGAACTGATATTGATCTATCAGCATCAGAAAAAGAAAAAGCAAGGAAGGGTGAAGGTGTGTATTCATAAATTAATCATTTTAAATAAATGTACCAATAGACATTTATAGAGGGATTTTTTAAAAAAATATATTAATATCGACATACCCTTGTAGGGCAATATAATTATTGTATAAACTTTGAAGTAACAAAATAAGCTACTACTACTCCCTAGCACTACAGTCCATGCTGGACCATGGCCTCTTTAACAATGCGCCTCCAAAGTCGCCTGTCTCTGGTCTTTGCTTTCCAGTTCTTAATTTTGCATGGCCTTCAGATCTCTTTCCACTTCATCTATCCATCTTTTTCTAGGTCTTTCTCTTCCTCTCTCTCCCTGACATTGCCCCTTGAAAATTTTCTTTGTGCCTCTGCTATCGTCCATTCTTTCCATATGTCCCAGCCATTGAATTATCTTTGTTTTTATGATGTTAATGTCTTTCTCTCCAAATAGTCTAGCCACTGCAAAATTGTATCGCCTTCTCCAAACATCACCTTCTTTGATAGGTCCAAATATGGCTCTTAAAATTTTTCGCTCCCAAGTTATTAACATCTTCTCTTGCATTTGATTCAAGGTCCAGGTCTCCGACCCATACATAACTGTTGGTAACAAAATAAGCAGGCGTTAAAATAAATTTGCTTGAAAACATCTAAATTAATGTTTTAACAAGCTAAGTCATTAGGAATAGAATAACCTTTTGACTTCATCTATTTGTTTGTACATGGTACCATGATGATGACCTGATTTATTAGCTACAAATTGCAATGGCTATTATTAAAGTAAGGTTTTATTATCCACTAACTATTGTACTAGCTGACCACAACTTGTCTGTGTTACTATGAATATTGAATGTAATGAAGGTTGATCGAAAAATCCATCGATCCTTGGCAAATGCAGCCAAAAATGTCCAAAGAATAATACCCCATGTGGTGGGAGTGCACGTTAAATATTTTTCGACGCTGCGTACGGTGTAAAAGTTGCATTGGGTGCCTAATCAGAGTTGCTCGTCACATGACTGTGTTCTAAATAAACGCCGTGGCCAATATCCCTCTTGTATAGCTCTAGTGCGACGATGATTCAAACTAACCCTAACGGCCTAACCCATACAACTGGATTGGAATTGCTACCCTACGCTAAATTTTTAACTTCGCCAAAAGCCGCCGCTGCCAACATTCAATTGGCCATATCATCGTTGTACCAAATTGACAGTTTCATAAACATAAAGTTTTTACGCTATACTTAGAGGGAATTAACATTTCTTAGAAGTATTCATCAGATCTAGAATAGTAATCGCCTTTACTGCCATGATACATTGTAGCAATATCTTCACTTCTTACCATTTATAAACATCAATTAAATTAAATTCAGAAACAAAAAAAATCAAAAGATTTCAATTCAATAAATAAAATGATATTCAAATAAAAATCCTACAAATTAAACTGGCGTGCTTATACTTCATTTTCGTTCGCGTTGAACGTGCTGAAATTTGTTTTAAATTGAAATAAAAAGTATAAATTCTAATCTTACAATGCTATTCCTATGGAGATATCGGCTCACGTTTTGCACTCCTACACCCGTTCGGGTTTGAATAACTCATTCATTAAGAACCTTCTCCTGACAATAACAAACACAACGAAAAAACAATTAGTAAAATCGGTCCAGCCGTTCAGGCGTGATGCCGTCACAACGAAAAAATTGGACTTTAATTTATATATAAGATTTTCTAGATTTTAATTTCGTTTAATTTACAGTCATATACATACATTTTAAAAGTATGTGGATTTTAATTACTTTTTATTTAAATTGCAAGTTCTTTAAGGCAAAATGATTTTATCACTTTGGTAAAATATCAAGTGATATTCTCTTTATAGAGGCTCATGGGAAAAATTAATATTTTTTAAGGTTTGGCTGACAATAAAAGGTTTTTTTAAATACCCTAAATATATTTTATAAGTTATCTTTGTTTTAAGATCCCATTATATTAGTTTTTCACCTGAAGTATATCTTTTGTAGCTCAAAGACGAAGTGCTTTTAAACCATTTGAAGGAGTCCTAATAAGAAAACACAACATGGAGTCATCATCTAAAAGAGCAACCAACAGGTCAAAAGCTTTTACTTTTTATCAAATTGCATAAGCCTAGTTTTCACCACTTCATAAAAAATTCTACCAATGACATGTCACTTTAGATGAGTTTTTGATAAACCAAACCATTTGAAACTTTCTGTTGAGCTTTATGAACATTATACAACATGATTTAGGTCAAAAGGGTCACTATATTTGGCGGGAACTCTGCTTAAAAAAACGAACGTTATTTATTCAATCAACAAATAAAATATGTTTGTTGACTATGTCCTGGGCTGTATTACAGGGTGTACGGAGGTATGCCTTCTGGATTGTTTTGAAAATAAGAATTAATTGAAGAGTATACCAACGTTAAAAAAAAATTATGCCTTCTATTTGTTATACTACATTTACAAATACAGCACCGATCAACTCTATTTCAATTTTCTCTTTAGCTGGTTCAACACTATATTATGAAACCTTTGTCAAAAGGCTCTCTGGACCATGGGTGTATTTGTGACTGGCATTTTCATTTACAAAAAATAACCCATCCATTTAAAAATAATCAAATAGTTATTTATGCAACTAGTGTGAAAAGTAAGGCTTTTTTAAACGAGTTGAATAAATTATTTAACGAACGAGGTACGAGCGAGTGAAATAAATTCACGAGTTTAAAAAAGGCTATTTTCAATGTGTTGTCATACACTATTTTTTTTATAATAATGTGCAAAAAAAGTATTTATTAAATTGGCATTTATTGATTAGTTTATTAATTATTTTATTATCATGTTCAAATGATTTGAAGGTGATTATTTATATTAATGATTATTTTAAAATCATGTGCAAAAGGTATTTCTTAGATTGGCATTAGAAATAAGGCGCCAAATAAAGAATCACGCTCAAATAAAGAATTTTACACCAATTAGATGCTTTGTCGTACTAGTGCGTAAAAGTAACTTTGAAACACGATTTCGTTAAAAGCATCACTTTTGCCACGATTATTGATTTGAAAAAATTAGTTTTTTTGCACGATATTATAACAAAATAATTATTGTACAGGTTTGTATTATGAATGTTTAAATAATTGTTAAATTCAAAACACAATGATCAGTTTTATCAAATATTTTTGAAACAGGGCTACTAACTTTTATTTGAAATAATTATCCATATTTTTAAATGTCTTTTTTTTAGATCATGGGAAAAGGTCTATATACTTTTAAAAGATCACATGCTGTTTACCTACAAAGATCAAAAACACTGCAAACATGTAAGCAATTTCAACTTTCAGATGTCTTGTTCTCTAAGTGGAAGTCCCCAAACTCAATTCTGATGATATTTCCAAAATCCATTTAATCTTGAGGTTCACAAATGGAAATATGAAGGAATATTTTTGCATAAAAGGGAAGGTTTGAGATGGTGTGTAGATGTCGTAATTAATCTTACCATGAAAAAGTAATATTATGTACTTAAAAAAAATATATATTTGGAAAATAATAAATTTAAATACAAGCATTTAAATCATGAATGAATAAATTAAAATTTCACATTTCAATAACTTAAGTTTCCATAAAATAATTATGACAATACAATGTTAAAGAATATATATTTACTTATAACATGCAACATCTATTTCGTTTTTCAGTATTGGGGTCAGCATTTGAAACAAAAACATAGGCCTCTAGCTAATTAGTTAATTTTGACTTAACAATTTCACAAATCCAAATATCCCATCCCCGTTATATTGTTAGTGCCACTGAAATGATTTGGTTGTTCTTTATCCGTAGTTCTTAACTTTGCAATTGTGTTGTTTTAGGAGCCTGATAACTTCTACCATGGTGAGCCGCCTTTTGATTTAAGGGGAAGCATCACAGAAATAGCTTCAGACTACACAAAGAGAAGACATGTCTTAAGGCTCAGGTTAGTGTTTGATATTGATGGAAAATTATTCTTGGAAGCTATGTACTAATGTTAAAATTTAACTATGGGTAAATATTATGTGAAATAAAGGACTTCTACTTATCCTGGATATTTATTTTTTTATTTTCCAGGGAATGGGTAACTTTTAAGTTTTGGTAATAGATTAAAAAATAGTATTTTATTGGATAATTCCATGAAAAATTATTCGTTCTGTAGTGTAAGTCACACATGTGTCAACAGTGATTATCATTACAACTTTAAATGAAAAAAAAATAGTGTAATAGCTAATCTACACTTATTAAACTAAATAATGTAACATGCATTATTTAAATTGATTTGTTTTTCAAATTTAAAAAGCTTTTAATCTCCTCTTAAAATGTGACTTACACTGCAGTTACATGGAACTACCCTATTACTTAATAGGTTTTTTTGTATGTGTAGGAGGAGTAAAAGTTAAAAAAAAAGCAGATTTTTTTAAAAAAGATTTTAATTAAATTGATCTCCTTGTTAAATATAGTTTTCCTGTTATACATATGTGTTTAGTTATAGTAAACTATGCTTAAAAATTGTGTTTCCTTAACATATAACAAGCCAATTTAATTTTTATTAGCCTGCACAAAGTGTTAAATATCTCCTAGGAATTGGTTTAATAAATCGAATAAGAACCTTAAAGATACTTTTATGGTAGAAAATAAAAATATCTAGAGGCTGAGTATGTATCTTTTATGAGTAAAAATGGAAATTCCAAAACATAGCCAAATACAAGTAACACCTTACATTAGAGCATTGCAATGGCTTAGTGATTACAGGCAGGATAAAATTGAAGTTCGGGAAAGCTTAAAATATCTGGGAAATAAGGAATTGTTTATGAATCCTCTTTAAAAAATGAAAATAAGTAAATAGAAATAAATCTTTATTTTGAAAATGGTTTAAAAAAATTTAATAACTAACTTATAGTAAAATAATAATTTTAAAATGAATCTTTTACAGGTTAACTGGAGGTGGAGAATATCTATTCCAAGCAAAAGACGAGGTACAAATAAATTACCACATTTTATGGAATCAACATTTTTATTTATAGTTTCAAAAAATATACAGATCTAATTTTCATAACACTACTGAAAAACTTCACAAGATACACAAAACAATGCACTTCTAACTACTACAGTAACAATAAAACTTAAAATAGAGAACTGTAACACTAAACAGGTGTTTTTAATTAACCTTGCTTTTTTTACAGAGTGAGTAAGAATAACTTTTGTACAACGTGTTGTTGTAACGAGTTTGAAATATTTTGTCCCACAATTTAACCTAACATCTTTATATATATTTTTTATGCTTGTATTAGCCAGCTTTTAGCATGTTTAGGTACACCTAAAATTTCATTTAATACCTTTTGGAATTTTTGTTATGGATAAAATATGTTAAACAAAAATTGTCTGCATACTTTTAGTGACTGTTAAGAGGCAGTGCCGGATTTCTAAATAGGCTAAGTAGGCTGTAGCCTGGGGCGGCAAATTTTACGTCAGTTTTCAGAAAATTAAAGTATCTGATTTTCTATTTCTATATTTTCTAATTATATTGTATATCAAATAAACCTATTTTCCCCCTTTTATATTCGTTGTGATAATTTTAAGCAGCACATACCACCCTATTTTGCAACTAACCAGCTATATCTTTTCCCGAAGTGGGAGAATACTGTGTCAGGGGCAGGAAATTGGTCGTAGCCTACAAGCGGCATATCTTTAAATCCGGCCCTGCGAGGTCAACTTAAAAATGTGTTTTTATTCTTTGTGATAGTATCTTGAGTATTACTTGAACCAGTACAATAAAATATATTTTAAAGTTTGTAAACATATAACTCGTGCACTAAAACTTGTTTCAGTAACCACCTCCATTAACAATGGATTTTTCCTAAAATCTATACTTATTTCTCTAAAATGGAGGGTAGTCACCTTGTTTTTTTTGTGCAATAAGTAATAGAAAATGAACACATAATGCAAGAAATTATTTTTTCAAACAACTATGTTGCAAGTATGCAAAAACAAAGAAATAAAATTCTCAACACATTATCTTTGTGAGAATTAATAAAAAGTAATCATACATAAAAATTAAACTAAATATATATATACAGTAATGTGCATTTATAATTTCCTTTGTAAACCAAATCTCAAAAGATCTAAATTTCGCAAAAACACAATGACCTTCTCTCAAGTTGTCGGAGGATTGAGAATACAAGTGAACCAAGTCCAAGTAGCAGCACAAGTGCATGCGCTGTGTAGAATTTCCATGCATTAAGGTGTGGTTAAGATAATATCTGTTAGGGCAGCAGCAATAAAAAAATGTTTAGAGGTAATTTTGTTATAAAGCTTTAACTTTAAAAAAACCTCTGTAGCACAAAGAAGTTTTTTTTTAAGAGGTATTGTCAGTCCAATAGAGCTAATGCATTAGTTTTGAAATCACAACTTTTGCCATGTTATCCCATTTTCACTAAGTATGGGAGTCATCACAACATCAATTTAAAACAAGATTGAAAATAAAATAAAATCTGGTTATTTAATTATTAATTAATAAAGTTTTAAAATAGTGTCGCCAACTGCTGTATATATTTGGAATTTTAAAACTTCAAAAATATATAATTAAATAAACTAGATAACATTTTTCGTTTCAAATTTGTTTAATTTCAATGTTATGTTGATTCCCATACCTGGGGAAAAAGGGCTAACATGGCAAAGCAATACTTCTGTGGAAGTTGTGATTCCAAAACTAATGCATTAGCTCTATGTGACTGACTTCCTTAGTTCACTTGTATTCTGAGACCTTCAACTTTAGTTACAACCTCTATTTAACTATAAAATTCTTATTACCACTTTAGGAAGAAATGAATAAGTGGGTGTCGCAACTGAACACAGCGGCTATTGAAGATAGTGCCGGGCCAGGACACTCCCAAACGTTGCCACTCAGGAGAAGTGATGAGAGAAAAGATGAGCAAAAACGACGCAGCCTTTTTTCTTCTAAGAAGAAGTGAACGACACATGACTTTGGTATAGGGATGTGATAAATTTAAAACCGAATATGAAAATCTTAGGGTTTCAGTTCTTAAAAAGCTTAATGAATTTTTATTATATTTTTTTTCAACCCTTTTCTAAAATTTTTTTGTTATATTTCTCCAAACATTCTATGACTAAGTTTCATATAAACCAAATGTTTCAAAACTATGATTTGGAATCTTTTAATTCCTTTAAAAGATACTTTTTGTCATGACATAACCATTGTTTAAAAGTCAAGCACACATATATAAAAAAACACAGTTTAAACTTTAGGAAAGATATCACATCCCTATACCAAAGTTTCAAAGGAAGAAAACTGCCTTTCACAGTTATATTTTCATCATTGGACTACTTTAAGGGGTCATTATTCATCGGTTGAAAATTTTATACTAGAATTTATATGGTTGTGTAAGCCTTCAAACAATACATGTATTATAGATGTGGATTTTTTAGAAAATATCAGCTACTTACAGATCTCAAACATTTTGTTTAACAAGTGCAATAATCTTTGTAATGTAGATTATTTTCCACACTAATAAAGACTAATTTATTGGCATACAGCAAATTTGTACAGAATATTTCTTTTTACACAAAATCATGGAAGGTAAGTAAAAAAATTATATAAACGAAATACGCTTGGTATTCATGGATAAAAAAAAAGCAAGAACCTTGAGCATATAACATACTAGGATGCAAACTGCATCGCAAAACCTTTACAGTTCAAAATAATTTGACCAACATTTCATTCAGTATTGCATCAAATGATGAAAGTTTACTGTAGGTAACATTTTTAACACTAGTTTTAAAATAGAATATTTCTTTTTGACATTTTATTAAGGGTATCCAAATTTTTTTGCCTAAAATGTGCATTACCCTTTAGTTTTATAATATTTCTGAACAGAAATTATCAAGACCACACACTCAAATCCGTTAACTTAGGATCTGGAAAACAAAACCTGAACATGTTGAAGAGTACAATTTCCATAATAAATACTAGAGAAATCAACATATTTTGCAAAATACCCATTAAATTTCTTTCAAGTGTGGTGCTTAAACTCGGTGATTTCTTTCATGAAAAGATACTTTAAACTAATAAATTAAAATATCTTCTGCTAGAAAAACAAAATTATGGAAACTTTTCTCTAGAAAACAAAATCCAGCTCTAATTGCCAAATTTTCTATTGTAAATAGTGTTAAGTGAAGCAAATTCCATTTAAGATGATCCTGACACGTCATATCCAGGCATTACAGCTTTTGAAGCTCCGTTATATAAATTTGTTGGGCAAATAAGAGGTGGGGGTTGCTGAAGTAAAGTACGTCCACTGTTGTTTCTGCAAAAAGGGTCATTTGTAAAGGCTTTATTGACAACAAGCAATTTCAACAAATAACAAATCCTGGAAATATGATGTGCAAATGACATTATGGTTGGAATAGATAAAATGTTTAGGGAGACATGCGGAAAAATGAAGAGCTTCGTGGAAGAACTTGTTAAGTAACAAAAATGTGAAAACGAGAAATTGAGCTTTAAAGTTTTAGTTTGAACATAAATTATTTTAAAAAGGTACTTGCAAACAGTAAAAAAAAATACTTAACTTTAAGTTTAAAGATAACAAGTTTTCTCTTTTTCATAAAGGACGGAATAATATGTTAATTGACTAAAAAATCTTGATTTTTTTCAAAAATGTCACTTAGCACGTTCTTCCACTAAGCGCTTCAAAGGTCACAATGCTGAAATTTAGTTTAAAACTCATATTTTGTCACCACAACATATATACTCTAATGCAATACAACCATTAAATAAAATAATTGAATAAATTGTAATATATGAATATACAAAACATCAACAATATTTTTATAGATATTTAACAGTATTTATTTGAACACATACATACAATAAATGAAAACAATAAGCAATGTAAAATATAATGAAAATGATTATAAAATAAGATATCTATTTGGATAAATGTAGTAATTTTCTCTTTTCACAATATATAAAGCTTTTTTGGTTCCTAATATTTAAAAAGAAATTAATAACAGTAGAGTATTGCTAATTCTAACTTCATCAGACTATGAGATAGACTTTAGTCCCGGCGAATTGGATTTAAAACGATCGTAGAATATTGTTTTAAATTCTGGAATATATTTGAAGATTGTTATCTTGCTTTGGAAGTTAGTTGCCATTTCAGAAAGCTTAAAGTTTCCTTTAGGAGCGTGAACTTATATTCAGATTAGATGAAAAAAGCCTCTGAAAGCTCTAGCTCTGACTTCTAGAATTTTCATTACCTAATTTCTTTTTAAACATCAAGAAAGACAAGAAATCTAAATCACCATAAACTTAACATCCTTATCAGTAAAAATCATAATAACATACTGTAATGTTAATTATAACGTCATCAGTCTGGACAATGAATAGAAGTCCTGGGGAATTATTTTTTAAACAATTAAATAAAAGTAAAAAAAAAACAGTAATATTTTTTCTTTAAAAAATCTTAGCCAGTATATCTTAAGTAATTGTAATGTTGCATGTCTATTGAGATTCCGGACTACAAAAAACATATTGCTAATATTAAGTTTCTAAAGAAACAAAAAAGTCGAAAGTAGTCGAGGATATGACAAAACAAAACATGTCCAAAAGCATTAACAATTCTGCTTATATAAAGAAAGCTATTTTCAGTTACATAGGAATATTGTTGATGTATCATCATCATAGCTGAAGAAAAATGAAATAATTAAACTGGGGGAGGGTCCTATTTTTGTTCCAAAGCAGGGACAAGTCTGTTTCTGTTACAAATTCCTTATTTTTCAACATATCCAGAACAGCAAAACTCTACTGTTGACACAAAACCATTGCTAGTAGATTTTAGCTAATGCAGAACTGAATTTTAACAAAAAATATGTATCTGTGAATGTTCAGGAAGGGTTTCAATTCACGTACACCAGTTTATTGGCCACAGTTTTCTGATAATGCTTTATAGAAACAGTACGTGGGAAGGGATTCATATCCATAATCTGTGACTTCTCATGTTCCGTTGTGATAGCTTCCATTAAAGGCTACAAACAGAAGGGAAAATCTGAGAACCATAAAATAGATTCCAGTTTCCTCAGAATAAACTATTTCTTTTTTTTAATTATGATAGTTTAATATCTTAACCAAAAGATTAATTCTTAAATCGTTACATGGCATATCTTATGTGTCATGTAAAAGAAAAAATTTGGGCAACTAAATAAAAACGTTAATTTTTTTCTGTCTAAAAATGTGTGTTTCTAAGAATTTTTTACGATCAAGACTAAAACTTTGATGTTAGTGTATGGCATTGTCTTAAAATAATAAAAGGTGTTCTTTAAATGCTACCAAGTTAATTTGTCGTAATTTATTAAACAATAAAATTGGTAGCATTTAAACAACAGCACCTTTTACTAAGGACAACACCACATGCTTACGCCACAAGAGCAGATATCTCGACCAACCTTGAATCCAATCACAAACATTTTCAGCCAGTCACAAGAAATTAGTTCATTTTCAGTCTGGTAAATCAAAACCCAAAGCATGTAGTTATTAATTCATTGGCTGTGGAGCATTTAAAAAATAAACTATAAGCATGTAGTACTCTTTTCCACAAAGATGCCAATTCAATAAGATTAAAAATCTGTAATGTACACTTGCCATCTGAAATCATTCTTTGTGTTCATACATACAATAGTAAAAACATCTGGAACTAATGGTCACCTGTACTAATAGTTAAATACTAAGAAGTATATGTTTCACTTTAACATATATTTCAAGCATAAAATTATAAAAGTTAATGGTACCTGAACTACTTCTTAATTTGCCTGAAAAGTATATTATAATTCAATATAAATTTCATACATGTTTTAAGAGTCAACGGTTCTTGTGCTAATGATTAAGGTAACTAAACATACACTTTATTTCAATGCATATCGCTATTCCAATATCGGCACTTTACCCTGAAATATACAAACAAGACATTTTTAATCTTTACCTGGAAGATGCAGCTTGCTGTAAAGCTGGTGGGCACAGTCTCTGTGGACCGTTGGAGTTTGTTCCGTTGGAGGGGCTGTGAGGGGGGTGGAGAAGGGGAGGGGCAGTTTGAGGGAGGGGGGAGCTGGGGTGGCTGTTGTTGCCAACTGGAGCTACGTTTTCTGTTTCCAACTGCAGAAGAAGGTAGTATTTTTAAATACATTGCTTAAAAGTTATTTTTTGGGGATGAGAATACGAAATAGTGATAAAAGCTGAAAGCATGTATAAAACCTTAATTTAATGCTAGTTTGTGGATAAAAGTATAAGAATTTAATTGATTTTAGGGTTTTTTTCCCCAATAGATAAAAAAACATAGGCAAAATGAAAAAAAAATTAGAAAACCATCCCTGGTCACCCCTATAAAAAGTAAGATGTACTATCTATTTCTTAATAATACAGTTAATTGTGAATGTTTTAAAAAGACAAGACTCCTACCTTTTCTTCCGATTCTTCGGACATGATCCCATGTTCAGCATCATATTCCTGTAGTACGTTATCCAAGTTGAAACGTCTGCGATAGTTCACAAAAAAGTTACGAACATTGTTCTCTGTTTTGTTGCCGACAATTTCTGCCACAGCCTTAAAGTCCCTACCATACTTTCGAATACCTAGCCAAATAAATAAGATAAAATTAAATTTGAAAAAAAAAGACAATTTTTTTTTCATTTAACACAAAATATATACATTTAATTATAATTCTTACCTTGAACAGCTAAGAGCAATTCATCATTGAGCCAACGAGTATTGAATCTGTTCGCCGTCTGGAAAACAAAATTAAAATGAATTTTTATCAAAATCAATTATAGCATTTACTCACTTTTTTTACAGTTAATATTTAACAAATTTTATTATTTACAGTTAGTCAGTAAGCCAATCTTTTTAATTATAAGTATCAAAAGGTATTTCATTAAATATTTGAGTCACAAAACATTACATTGAAAAAATTAGAATATATTTATTTAACAGTCAAATATTATATTATTTTTCAATTCCGTATAAACAAAGTATGATAATTTGTTACCTCAGGGGGTCTAAGATGGTCTATTCCGGCTGCAATTTTCTCCTTCACTTCACTAATCTTTTGCTTGTTAAGCTGAACCTGAAATTAAATAATGCATTTTTTAATTGGATGCTGATCTATGCATTATTCTTTTCTGAAACACATTTCAGCTCATTATAAAGCCTTGGTTTCCTTCTTCCAATTGACATGACAGCCTATAGTTGGTCTATTTACTATGCGAGCCTCGAAAAGACTTTCTTCCCCTATCCCTTCCCTTGGTTTTCTAGGAAACGGGGGGGAGCATCGCTTTTCTAAACCTAACGCGTTTGAGGTTCTGTTGTGGAGGTTAACAATCCGAACAGTTCAAACCCAAGTAGGGTGGGGAAAAAACATGATCCCGCCGTTTCGAAGAAAACCACATGCAGGGATGGGGGAGGAAAATGCTTTCGAGGCTCGCATTCTGGATAGACCTACTATAGTGTGGTCCTTAGCGATGGTTTGCAAATTCCTTATCTTCAAAATTTGGAAGTTTTTAATGATGCAGTCTGCCCATCTTAATTCGGGTCATACCCTTGCTCTGGTTTATATTACCTTGTAATTAAAGATTCTGTAAGTTAAGGAAGAGGGATGCATTCTGGAGATATGTCCGGCAAATTTCATTCATTGAATTTTCAAAAACTTTACAATGTCAACATAATTTCCTTTTTATAATATCATGAAAAAAAATAACTTTTTCAAATCAATAATTGTGGCAAAAGTGATGCTTTTAACGAAATCGTGTTTCAAAGTTACTTTTACACACTAGTGCGACAAAGTAAATAAGAGCATCTGATTGGTGTAAAATTCTTTATTTGAACGCGATTCTTTATTTGGCGTCTTATTTCCAATGCCAATCTGAGAAATACTTTTTGCACATGATTTTAAAATAATCATTAATATAAATAATCATCTTCAAATCATTTGAACGTGATAATAAAATAATTAATAAGCCAATCAATAAATGCCAATTTAATAAATACTTTTTTTGCATGTTATTATAAAAAATAGTGTATGACAACACGTTGAAAATAGCCTTTTTTACACTCGTGAATTTATTTCACTCGCTCGTGAAATAATTTATTCAACTCGTTTAAAAAAGCCTTACTTTTCACACTAGTTGCATAAATAACTTTATATAGTTCATTGTTGTATCTGTGTCTCCATGCATAGACTATCAATATTGACTGCAACAAAAATAATCCTAAGTACTTGGTTTCCTAGGGAAGTGGAAATAAACTCTAGCGACTAGACAAGTACGGTGAGTGACATCAAATAAACTACTACCATTGATCAAGCTAGTGTGGTTTCTAATTAGCAGTGTATGACGATTCTGTACGTCTGCTGAAGTGATATGCTGTCGAGTGAGTTAGGAAACATTGACACCAATGTGTTTGCCTGTTGTCCACTGCGAAAGATTTTGGCGTCAAAACCCTTAAAACTGAAAGAATGGCAGACCAGGGTTAAAAATTAACGGTTGCTAGTCGCAAAATTCCATCCCAATCTTTTAATTTTGCAACAGCAAAATAAATTTGGTCACAGTTATCACCAATTGTTCAAAATCGTCAATACTAAATTTTTAATTGTGGTTTCTAACAATTTCAACAAAATAATCTTCTTTAAAACACAAATCTTAATCAATACTTAATTTTGTAAACCATTTCTGGAATCATAAAATCGTAAAAAATTAGGCAGAATAAATTTGCACAACTCCGACGATCTCTATCTTTCACAACTTCGAGGACCTTTGTAATAACCCAAAATTAGACAATGATAAATTTGCACAACTCTGACAATCTCTATCTTTTAAAACTGCGAGGAACTTCATAATATCCCAAAATTACAGCGATTATCAAATTTTGAAACTCCAATGATCCAAAAACTTAAAACTCAGATGACCATAATAGCTATAAACAAAACTATGGATAACAAAAAATGTGATTTCTTAAATTTTGGAACTCCAGTTATCATAAAATTGCAAAACTCTGTGAATTCTACAGACCATGGACAAATTATTAGACACACTGTATTTTTTTTAGTAATGATGAAAACATACCAAAGAATGCCATATCATTAAAAAAGATGTCAATATATGTATTAAGTATAGCAGATTACATTTTCTATTCAATAGTTTAAGCTTAGGAACACAAATGTCCTTCTAAAGGTATTTTGTTCATCATTGATTGATACATCTTGCAGTGCGTCTAATAATTTGTCCAGGGACTGTATAAGCATGAAACTCCTGCAAACTTAAAATAGTCCAGTTAGGCACTGTTGACAATAAGTTTGGGAAGAATTTTTTTAAAGAATTTTTCTTCAATAATTAAGGTAACCCTCAGGTAGTGTGTATTAGTTCTTATAGTTAGTAGTACAGATTTCTCCTAAATTACTGTATATAATTATGAACACTGGGGAAGACTAAACAAATCAAAAGGTTGAAAGAGATGACAGTGATGAAACTCGGTTGACATGAACTATTTTGGCATTACTTTCATGATAATGAGGTTTGACAGCTATACTAACCTGTCTCTTAAAAGAAATGATTTCACAATCCATCCCTCGCAAAATGGCATCTTCTTCACCGGCCGCATTTGTCACTATGGCAACCAGGTCATCGTAATTAAGATGCATCCCTCTAGGAGGTTTCCTCTTGCTGCGAGTCAGGTTGTGGCGTGCAGAAGTTCTCATTGTACCGGAGCTACGCAGAGTTCCAGTTCTCCTAAAATTGAATTGGATTCCATTTTGTTTACTTCAGTCAAATACAGTTGAAGAGCTTAGTGGGAGAAGGTTCTAAGTGATAAAAAAGTGAAAACGAGAAAATGATCTTTAAAATTTCTAGTTTTCACTTGAATCTGTTAAAAACGGAACTTGCGAAGCTTAAAAAAATGTACTTAAACTTTAAGAAAAAGGGGAAACTTGTTATCATTAAAGAAGTTAGTAATATGTTTATTGACACAAAAATCTCGATTGTTTCAAAAATGTCACTTCAACTAAGCTCTTCAATTAAAACGAAAATTGATTTTAAAACATTTGTGTGTTATTAAATGTTATATAAAATACAATAACTGTAACTTAGTTACTTTTAGCGGTAACAAAGCAATGAAAAATTGTGATACTTTTCCATTACTTTCTGAATGCTGTTGGATGCCAATTTTTTGAAATGCAACTCCTTTCAAAATGAAACATAAATTTTGTTAATTCTAATCGGAATGCCTTGTTTGTGCTTATGTTTCTTTTATCTTGGTTTTCTTTTAATAACAGTAAGATGGTTAAATTGCAATTTTTCTTATAGCATGAAATTTCTGAAAGTAACTAACCGGTTATTTTTCATATTAAGTAACTGTAACAGTGTTATTTTTTTAAAGAAACTAACCGGTTACTTTTCATATTAAGTAACTGTAACAGAGTTATTTTCTAAAAGAAACTAACCGGTTACTTTTCATATTAAGTAACTGTAACAGAGTTATTTTTTAAAAGAAACTAACCGGTTACTTTTCATATTAAGTAACTGTAACAGAGTTATTTTTTAAAAGAAACTAACCGGTTACTTTTCATATTAAGTAACTGTAACAGTTATTTTTTAAAAATAACTTTCCAATCCATGGCATTGGATATTGAAAATACTTTGAGTTCATAACAATCCAGCATACTTACTTGAAATACTGAGTACAGGGATAGCACAAGGAGCCTTTAGCTGTGCTGAATAGCTGAGCAGATGCATTGCAATTTGAGCATAAGCCTTTTCCAGATGATTCAGTTTTCTGGAAAATTTGAAAAGATAGAAGGAAATTGGTTTAGGAATAAAACGATATTGGAAGCAAAAATATGTTTACATTCATATTTAAAGATTTATTGCTTACATTATCTTTATCCACATCCATGTCACTCTCATTATCAGATGGTGCCTCAGATCCACTAAAAATTAATTTCAAATATAGTTTTAAAAAAACACAAGCTATTTCAAGCATTTTAATTATAAAATTATATTATTTGCTTAAATTACAACATAATAAAGAATACCAAAATTTCTGATCAACTAAGGATCATACTTTATCATTTAATTAATCTTTTTTTAATAAAAAAGAATATAAAATTCTTAATGAATGAAGAGCTATCATGAAAAATCCATTCATCCACTGGGAATCTGTCTGTTCTCCTTACTATAAAAGTTTCACATGCTATTTGGCTTATTAAAATATTTTTTTTTAATAAAACGTTTATTAAAATCATTATGCAAAAATATTGACGTATTTTAAGAGAAAAAATATGCTACTAACACAGATGTACTTCAATTTGTAATGGAAAAATACATTTTTTATTTTATTAAAGGGAATTTAATCAGAAAATTTTAACATTCTTAAATTAATTCCGAAGACAAACTATAATTTTTCTAGCACACAAGATTAATGTGAAATCAAGAGTCCAACTTTAGAACGTCGAGAAAAGAACAAAGACAAAAAACAGCTTTTTTATGCTTTTTATGCCAGCTTTGGCAATGACTTGCTATAGTTGCCAAACAGACCTTATATGGACAGATATCCAGTTGATGAAAGTGTTTTTCTTCAAAGCTGTTCAAATATCAAATATATTTAATAAAGTGTATGATATCTATTTTAAAGTTCAGGATATTATAAAATTAAGAGTTATTCAACAATTCATGCGGCTGATCATTAAAAGTAAAATAATTTAAAGTAAATGTACTGAATATTAAAAAAAGAAATTCCATATTTTACTCTACTGTTCATTAAAATTGTTTAAAAAATTAACCCATTAACAACCAATCTGTGAATATCATTAACATCTTCGTCCCCAAATGGAAAGGTTAACTTAAGTAAGAATTTGTTTTTTCTAGAACTTAATTTTTCCATGGTCTTTTTTTGTCAATTATTTTGCTTATTTAGATATTTTTTTTTAAAAAGCTTATTTCCGCATGGCAATAGTTGTGTTAATGGTTTCTTGACAATAGTCGTTAATGGATTATGGTCACAATACCTTCCTTCGTCTTTTTGGGCCGACAATTTACGGACTTGACGATCCATGAGACTCGTACGAGCCCTAGCCTTTTTCCACAAGTAGTAATACTTAATCAAACTTGACAGAGGTTTATCAGGTAACTATAATAGTAATAAAAACCTATTAGAAGTATTCTTTTAAAGGAATAATTATGTAATACATGTTCCAAGCAAATGATACAAATAAACCTAAGAACTGCACCAGTCCATTTTGTCAGGCAACTAATTTGGAGCAATCTGTGCTACTAACTTAAAAAACTAAGAGAAAATGCACATTATCTTCGAGCCTTTTTGAGAAATATATTTAATTATTAATATAGAAATCATTAATTTATCCATAAATTCTTACGATTACAGTAGTTGCACACATATAGAATCACCAGACTTTTTCAATTTCAGGAGAGCTGTAGTTAAAAAAAATTTGCGATTTTAAGATGATTATTTTAGGCGAGATTTTTGGAAACCGCTTTAAAAAGTTAATGGCGACATTTAAAAAACTATTCACGATAACTGCGACTAAATTTATTTTAAAGTCACAAAATTGTAGGATTTAATTGTATTTTGTGATTCGAGACTTAATTTCGAGCCCTGGTTGAGACAATCAGTTACTCGAACTGTAGTGTTGTCTTAAAGCATTGAAAATTACAAAAATCTTGGTCAGGTACAATTTGTTAATAGGATGGCAAAAGCGAGAACAGAATCCTGGTACGTATGATTCGTAGTATGACGACTTCACTAACTGCACCTTTTTTTTTAAGATAATAATTTTCAAAGAACTTTTCAGAGTCACGCCAAATCTGCAAATAGACCTTACCATTTGTCGGATTCGGTTGAAGACTTTTCCGTGAAACTGGAAGCCCTGTTCAAACAGAACTTTATCTTCCACACTCCATTCATCGGGGAAGGGGGTGTAATTGTAGAGGTCAGCCGTGGCTTTCTCCAAGTCATACTTGTGCCAGAACAACATCCCGAGAGCCTGAATAAAATATACAGAAATCACATTTATAACCCAACTGCAAATAAGCAAATACTGCCATGGGAAGACTGCAGTATCTACGAAATGATTGGATCATTGTTGTAAGCAATCAATAACTATAACCTATTGGAAAGTACCTACCTAAAGATTGATTACTTTTAATCAGGGATTGTAATAATGCGTTACTTGTAATTCTGTTACTTTTTTCAAGTAACTGCGTTAGATTTTTCAGAAAGTAACTAACTTAGTCAATGTAAAAAAAAAAAGATTAATCGCTAAATTAAATGAAGACGGCTAAATATCAATTTTCCTTATAACTTGAAATTTCTAAAAGCAACTGATTTATTATTTTTTGTATTAAATAACTCTAACTAATTACTTTTCAATTAACTGTAGCAGAGTTACTTTTTAAAAGTAACAAAATCCCTGCTTTTAATGTTTGTTGTTATTTAAACTATCATTTAAAGGCCTTCTTCTATGTTACTTAAATATTTTATTTTTTTTAAATAATCAAGCACTGTTGTTAATAAAAATAATTTTTTTAAAAATGTTAAGGATACTTTATACAAAGAATTACCTGTTCTACGTTATATCCACACTTTTCTTTTGCTTCATGTATAAATTTATCCACTGAAAACCAAAGCAAAATCTTATAAAAACTGTACAAACTTTATGCACAATCATTTATATATCATTTTCATTTTTCTTCAGATAGTGGAATGAAATACAGATATACAATGTTTCTAAACCATTATTAAATTTGATGCAAAAGACCAAACCAAATAAGACGATAAAATATATTAATAACTCAATGTTTTTACCATACTCAATAAATGCTAATCTTAGCAATTGTAAAAGAACACCTTGTTCTGCCAATTTGTCACCTGCCAATTTATTTTTATATTACTGCTTCCTTATTTTGAAACACAAATCTAAGCAAAAAAAAAATTGCTCAGATTTGTGTTTCGAATTCTTGTATTAATGTAAAAAAAAAGTTGTTTTTTTTTACATTAACACAAGAATTTTTTTAATTTTTCACTCCAATAGCAAGGTCAGATATCGTCGGTAAAATGACAAATGAATGGGCAAAAACACAAATGTGCCGGGCTACAACAGTTCAACAGTTTCGGCTTCGGTTAAATGGGCAAAAACATTTCTTTAGCTGCTGGTCTTTCAAAGGACCGGTTCTTAGTTACTTTTAACGAGTCGGGGTAAAACCAGAGGGAAAAAAATAACCAATTTAACCGAGAAGCGGTTTTATTTTTCGAAAACCGCAAACCCTAGAACCTGCACATTCGTGGTTTTGTCATCTGACCGACGATAGTATGTATGCAGCATTAAAACGAAACATATGTAAACGTAAAATAAACTTCAAAGAGTTAATTTTCTTAAGACTTTATTATGCACTTACTTTTGTCCTCATCAATATTTGAACAAGGTGCCCACACAAGAAGAGCATTTTCAGGTTCACTAGCAGGACAGGGACCTAGAAACAAAATTATAATATTGATAGACTGAGCATTGACAAACTTAGAAGGTGCCAAACGTGACTTTAAGTGCAAGACCCTATCCGAAAATGCTGTTTCATCACAAGGTTAACTTTCAAAACTCTCTACAAAATTTATTAGAATTTTAGGGCCACTTAAAAATATTTAAGGTTATAAGTAAACAAAAATACATACATGATACATAATTGCTGATACATAACGTATACATACGTACTGATACATAATTGCATTTTAAAACTCATGGAAAACACACAACTTTATTTAGTATAGAGCGATGACAAGATTTTATTTACGTTTTTTAATAGTATCAAATCGAAATAGGGGATTTTAGGAATAAGAATATAGCATGCAATGGTTACTTCATTCTTCAAGTAAACAAGGCTAACATCTGAGGGGACAACCAATGAAGCGACATCTTACAAGGCGTCAAAAAGTTGCACCATGGCATATTTAATATGCAGCATCTTTTTCAACACAGTGGCACCGATTGTCACTTTGTGACATTACCGTTCACCATTTCACTAGTGCCACCTGCTTTAAATGTTCTGACTCAGAGGCATGAAATAGTTAAAATGTACTTGGGACCAACTTTGAAGTTTTTTATCGGAGAAGTTTGCATAAAAAAAGTTAGTAAAATGCTTGATTTTTTTTATATACATATGCAATATTTGAGTCCATGGACTGTGTCAAGCGTATGTATACTTCCGTGACAATAAATTGGTTGAATCACCATTGCTCAGGTGTTTCCTATTCATCAATACTTGTTATTAGTGAAAGTGAGATAGCCAAATTCAATTTATGTAAGTCCTTCATACTGTCTCAAGATACAACTGCATTGTAATATTATTCGACCAAACCATAATTGATTTATTTTTAACTTGCAGTAGCAACCCTTGATTTTATTTCTAGTTTTGCCGAAACGAGGTTACAAGGCTTTTTTTGGTAAAATCCTAGAATCAGTATACAGTGACTTTTTCAGGAATTTGGGGACTGTAAATGAAACTATAAATAATTAATTCTGGCAACCATGTACCTCTATGCTACAGATTTAGATTCCAAAACTACAAAAATATTGACACTTCAAGTTGGCATCTTGTCTTGATGACTAGAACCCATGCTACAGGAATGATCCAGGCTTTCTGCATCACATGATCGACGTACTTCGATTCGGCGTTTCCAGAATGCTCACTCTTAATGCTCATCAATTAAACGATGGTTTTTAACCAACTTGTTTAGAGAGAAATAAAAAGTCGCTGTATACCGATGCTAGGATTTTACCCTTTTTTTTTTATCACGGTTGCACTTTAAGAGTGTTAATTGTCTGGTACCTATCTGGTTAAAGAAAATTTTCACATTTTTGGTAACGTAACTTGAAATATTTTCATGCTGCCTGTGAGGAAGGGTAATTGTAAACTAGAGATTAACCACTTCAAATATTCATCAAATCCAGTATATGATCTCAATGTCTCTGCATAACCCTTGATCGCAAGGTAAATTTCAATAAGCACATTGCATCTTCTTGATGCCTTCAATATTAAGCATCTTTAAATCTATTTGCCAAGGTCAATTAAAAAATATTGCTTATTAATAGCAATTTTAAATGTATATGTTTTAATGACCATTACTTATGCTTAAAAATATTACAGTGTGTTACTTACCTTCAGAAATTAGGTCTGGAATGACAGCTTGGTATTCAATTCCAACTTTCATAGCTGAAATAATAACATTAAATATTTGTTACATAATACAAACAAGTACCGTATATACTTGTGTATAACCCGACTCTGTGTATAAGTCGACCCCCCATTTTTAAACCAAATATTCTTCCAAAATCGGTAACCTGTACGTATTAGTCGAGGTAGGAAATAAGGTCAGGGCCTTCTGAAGAAAATAAGAAGAAACCGGTTAATGACTGGCCATATTTTTTCTTATATTATTTTGCAAGCTAAATTTCAACCCCAATGAAAATAAAACAGGTTTCGTCTCCGAGTGTCCTTGACATTGCTGACCATTAATGGAGAAGCTTAGTTGAAACTATGTTCCATGAAGCATGAAAACCACACTGCCATGGTCGCGGACCGCCGTTGTTTTCTTTACACCTTGAAAACTGGTTGACTGAATTGCCCTGGGCAAGAGCTACTCGTGCAAAATACGCATCACGCCAAGAACTAACAATAAAGCATCACATGGTGGATACCGTGAATATATACCAATCTTATTTCATCTTCAAAATTTAACTGCTTTTGTGTCTTTATTTTTAATAGATAGTATTTATACCTTAAGTTTGATTGAAATTCGGTTTTAGTTTAAAGATTAGGGATTTTTTTTTCGGAAAATCAATGTCTCGTGTATAAGTCGACCCCGATTTTTACGGCACAAAATTTGTCCAAAATTCCTCGGCTTATACACGAGTATATACGGTATAAAAATACTAAACAAAGTTATGAAGTTCTATAACTAATTTTCCTGTACTGAGACTTTTATTTTAAATATAAAAATTATATTTTTGTACCAATTTTTTTTTTAAAATTTATTAAAAAGAACTTTTTTTCAAAAAAATGTATCTAAAAAAATATTAAGAAAAACATTGCATAAAATGTATCTAAAAATTAAGATTTTTAAAATATAAAAAAATATTATAAATAAAAATAAGTTAACTTAAGTTTCTACATTAAAAAATTATATATTTTTTAGATGCGTTATTTTAAATGTAACTAAGTCAACTAGTGAAAGTTAAAATGCGCACTTCATCGGCAGAAAACGGGAGCTTCCGTAGTTTTCGAAAAGACTCTAAATAACTTTTAAATAAGGTTTACAGGAAAGTAATGCATATTTTAGGTGATAATTAACAAAAAGTCTTAATATTTTAAAAATAAAACGTGAAAAAGAGCGTGAAAGGAAAAAAAAATTCGTAAGTTGAAACAATGAAATTGGAACGGAGCTTCCGTAGATTTTCAGACAAATATTTTTTTTGAGTTTAATAAACAATATATAGGGTGGAAAACACTTACTTAAGTATTTGAAGCTATTTTAAGTAAGTTTAATTTTGAAAAAGCAATTAATTAATTGAGTTAAAAGTTTTCTTACAATATTCAGAATCATCGGTATTACTACTCTCGTCCGAATTTGGTGTTATTGGACTTGCCGCTCTTGATCGGCGTCCGCCGCCTCGATCTTGCATTACTCGATCAGCCAGAACCATCTTATAATTTAAAATATTTCTCAAGAAAAAGAATTTCGAAACGAAAACTATGTTTTTTACAGTTATAAACCTTTGTTTGAAGATTTTTTTTACTAAACTTCGCCAAACAGCAAAACAAATGAATGAACACAATGGCGGTTTCCAGTTAAGAAACTTTAACTGTTGAATTGACGCAGGTGTGACGTATTTATATATTCATGACAAATGTTACGTCAATTTGACTGAATGTTAATTTTGAGTTGCATAGCAAAGATAACATGAAATATGAACTTTTCAAACTGAACGGAGCCGTGTTTTTTTTGTAGGATAAACTCACTGATTGACTTAAGATCAATGATATCAACCGATCAACCACGGGTTTCCAAACTAAAGTGCCTATGTGTTAATCCAATTGGAAAAAAAAAAAAAAATTCTGAGCCACATTTCTCCAGCTGTACTGAATAGTGAATATTTTTACAAATGGTTTTTATATGATAAATGTAGCTAATTAGATTGACACAGAGGCACTTTGGTTTGGAGCCTCCGGTCATTCGGGTTCACCAGCGTCATTGTATTGTAGGCGTGTCCGTTTTAATTTACTCGAATGGGCTTCCGAGTGGTTTTTCTCGAAGTGTAAGACAACGTTTGACGTAATGGTGATGTCACTCTGGGCGTGTAGTCGTATATTAATAATAATATAAATCAATTAAGATAAATCTCGTAGACAAATTCTATATAGAAAATATGAGAATGGTTAAAGCAAACCTGCAAAAAAAAACCAACTTTTTTTAGGTAGCCATATCACTATTTGAGATAAAATAGTCCTTAACTAAATGAAAATATTTGAAAAAATTAAACTATTGGCGAATTAGTACTACTGTATATATAAAAGAAAAATTATTCTGAGTGTTGTTTATTTATGTACCTACAGATGAGTAGCTGAAAACTAATATTGGTAAAAATAGTTTTCAGCTACTCATTTTTAATTATGATAAAGTCATTGAAAAATGAAATCCTGCATTTTGTAAAATATTTCGGATAGAAGTGGCCCAGTGAAATTTAGTTTTATAAGAACTGGGGGGTGAATTATAGAACTTCTAGAAGCAGTTCTTTGGCATATCTGTCGTTCGGTATTTTAAGAATGTAGATTCAACAATTTTAAATTAAACATATAAAAACCAAGAAAATACTAAGATGAGCAATTTCAAGTCTCAACCATACAGAGTGGCCCACAAGTTGGTTGGTTAGTTGGTAGACATATATATTCAGGTTTGTGTGCTTGGTCAGAGACCCGCTTATAAACCTTCCGGCCCACAAATAGCTTTATAGTTAGTAAGGTATACAGTAGTTATTTATACGGTAACAGTTATTTATACTTTTTTACAGGTTTATTACAGGTCTTTCCTCATTTTTATACTTTCAGGAAGTCTTAAGGATCAACCGTCGGTGCTCCTATTGTCCAGATTTCAAGCCATGGTTTAAACTTGTAAACAAAAGCACAAATTTTCAACCAGTACAAATCCTTTTATAGGATAACTGGTAGATGGCGGAATTCAAAGTTACGTCCTTAGGCGACATTATTTGCTTTTTCTTCGAGCATCAAAGAAATAAACCGAAGCTATCTCGAAACTAAACCAAACAAAGTCCACAAATCGCTATACTCTTTCACTTTTTAGATCCGACATAGTAATTTTAGCCAATCAACAAAACTATAAACACGGCCATGTCAAATAACATATTCTAAATAACCCAAAGTTCTTACCAATGATACATTTGGAGCGGCTGAAACCTGAAAACCTACTTTTGGGCCCCCCTGTACAGAAAGTAAATCCGTGCGTGCGCTCTCGCACACTTTATGGAGGAGACTACGGGAGGTAAAAATCTGTTTCCTTTCTTCCGCCATAATCAGGTCGGCTAGGGAGTTGCGTAGAAGAAAACAGTTGCTCTTTTTCAAAGCTTTTAAATCAGTCTATGGCTAGTAGTTTTCTGATTTTTTTTAGACGTTGGTAGTACATTTTTGATTCCTTAACCAGGATAATTTTTTGGATATTTCAATTACCATTCAGCGATTTTTTTTTATGTAAAATTAAATTTTTTTCAATAAACACTTATAAATGGCCCGTAATTCACCTCGATTATTATTTTTTTAAATATGTTTTTGAAAGGATTAATTATTAAGTAGATTAAAATTTGTATTTCGCCTGCATACTAAGTGATTAATTAGATATTAATTATAAATATTTTTATTAATTAGTTATTAAAAATGCTGTAAAATTGCACTTTTTGAATAAAAAAATACTTATTTAAATTTAATGTTAAATTAATTTAATTTTTCAAGAACGTTGAGTTTTCTTTCGGCATTTTATTGGTCTGTCAGAAAGATCATATCATTATCAGTGTATAGTGGAAGATGTATCGCAATGTCCAAGTTAATATATTAATATTCCTGGGATTTATTTAAATAAAGCATTGGGCTGTTTAAAACCAATATGTAAAGCAACATAGGATTCAAAATTTCACCATACAAAATGTACGATTCGTCGCCAAGTGGGCGCAGATCGCGCCAATTGTGGACTCGAAATGCCCGCACCAAGACTGGAATGTGCGGATTCTTGAAGAACGAATTTAAAACTTTGAATTATGTGGAGGTAGCCCTAGTAGCATTGTTTCTCGAAATTTGCTCGATCGATCATCGATCGTTCATCGGATTCAACGAAAACTCACCGGTGATCGCATCCGTATTCGAAAGTGCACGAGGCGATATCGGCAATCGGTGAACGAAATTCTATCGATAAAAGTCATCGATTCGATATCGGTCAAAGGTGAAAATTCAATCAATGTACGTTTCATCGGAAAATTATGACGAATCGATATCGCAACGATAAGAAACCGAAAAATGTGGCTTTTTTTATTTTAGTACATACAAATTGCGTTAAATTATTTCGAAAACTTCATATCCGAAAGCTATTATGTTCAAACTGGTAATAGTTATTTTTTATTTACTTACACACAACATTTTTAATTGCTTGCGAAGATAAATATTTTTACTGTGTGATAACCTATTTCTTTTATTTACTTGGAAATTAATTTTTAACTTTTTGGCCTTGATTAATTTTTGAAAAACTTAACTTAAAGAAAATAGATTTTTGAATAAATATTATCAACCAAACAACTTTTCAATACGTAAGTTACCAAGAGTTATTTTTAAATTAAACGTATTTCTATTAGATATTGTTAACTTAAATTAATATTTAAAAGGAATTTGCAACTTGCAAAAGAAAAATCAAAATTAAAATTTCTTAATCAATAACATAAAACTTCTTTAACGATCAACCTTTTGAGCTCTTTATTTAAACGCAATTACCCTGCAAGCCTCCATAGCCGAGTGGACTAACACCTCGTTGCAAGTCAAAAGCGCGGATCCCGAGATTGTTAGTTCTGTTCTAATCCTCCTAAAATTCGAAATATTACCTGACTAACAGAAAAAATTAGTGGCGCCATCTCGTTTAAACCTTTTGCACTAACATGTCGTAAACTGTTCGGAATTTTATCGGAAAGTGTTCGAAATTCCATCGGACGATGAGATTTTGATTACTACTCATCGGATTCTTATCGATTTCTTCTTGACTTTTGATCGGAATCTCATCGGAAAAAACTCATCCTAGGCTGCTCGATCGAGCGGACAGAACCGAGCAGTTATCGAGCAATCGGGCAATTTTTAACGAAAATCCGATATTCGAATTCTCATCGGCTCACCGGTGAACGATGAAAATTCGATTATCGGTCGATGAAAAATTGCTACTAGGGAGGACAAGGGGCTGGTTGCCCAAATGGAAACTATAAGACTCATTAATTTGCTAGATATAAATTATATTTGTAATTCTATGAAAATCTTTAATTAATTGGTAACTGGCACAACTTCGTAAAATTTAATAAAACAATATGCTTTACAAGATTCAATCGTGTCCTTTCAATGTTTGAGTTTGGTGTTGACTACCTCCGATATTATATACTCAAAAACCTTACTGGCGTAGTCTGTGCAGCATCGAATTTTTGCTGCGGGAAGTTCCACCATCCGGTGATGACCCAGGGAAGTTCCACCATCCGGTGATGACCCAGGGAAGTTCCACCATCCGGTGATGACCCAGAGAAGTTCCACCATCCGGTGATGACCCAGGGAAGTTCCACCACCCGGTGATGAACCAGGGAAGTTCCAACACGCGGTGTTGATTCAGCCGGCCAATCCCATGGCCGAGAAGTCTCCGGTACTATTCCTTTGAGTACCCGTTGAGAATTTGGAGAAGTCTCCAGTACTACACCTTGTACCGTGGAGCGAATGGTTCAAGTCCCCATCTACCGTCTATGGAGTTCTTGTTCAACGTGGTTCTCATCGATAGAGGTTAGTGGGAGCTCTTTTAAAATTAATTGGGCATGTACTTCCCTTTAAAGTTATTTGGTAAACTAATGCTTGAATTCCGTTTTAATTGGTAAGGTGGTTTTGTTTTGATTTAATTTCGGTGTTTCCGGTGGATGTGTTTCAAATTTTGTTTAAGATTCTGTTGGCAATGCAAATATATTGCGAATCTTGTTATCCAGGAAACAGAAATTTATCTAATTTTTCTAAGTCTTTTCTGCTGAAAAGTTTGCCTTGCTAATTAAAACTGGAAGTTCATTTGTGTGTTATATTTGGTGGTTATAAAGAAAACCAATTTGTAAACTTAATGAGAAGTAAAATTAAGTTTGGTATTTTAATCAATACAGTAAGTTGTGTTAATTGTAATTTGGCTAGGGAGGCCAAATTGATCAAAAAATAACTTAATGAAAAGTAAAATTAAGTTTGATATTTTTAATTAATACAGAAAGTAGTATTAATTATAGTTTGGCTAGCGAGGCCAAATTGATCGAAAAATAACTTAATGAAAAGTAAAATTAAGTTTGGTATTGTAATTAATACAGTAAGTTAAGTATTAATTGTTAATTTTAGTTTGGCTTGTGAGGCCTATTTAAAGTAAACTAGTGAGGTTTATTTAAAAATTTGGTATTTGACTGTTTAAAAATTAACAGTAGTTGATAAAAAAAATCCTGTTTGCCTTGTAATGGTAATTGGTATCTAATTAATACAGTAAGTGTATTAATTGTAGCGTGGCTAGCGAAGCCGCATTGATAAAAGTTATATAGTACAAATATTTAGAATACTAGTGATACTAAGAATGATACTTTGAAACTAAGTATAAATGAAAGTACTTATATGTATATATATATATTAAGGCATTCGTTGTTTTTGTCCCCATAAAGCGGGAAAATGCCGGTAAAAAAAAATAGGTGCACAACATATGTATAAAAAGAAATGTATTGAAAAAAAATACGTTATGGATAAGCCAGCATAACTATGTCTAGTTTCGATTTGACCCAATGCGGTAACAAAAAGAATTCATAAGAATATAGGCACGTGTGCAAATTTCCAGGTGTTTAAAAAAAAAATCCCTGGAATATTTTCTGTCGCGGTTCCTATTGCAGGGTTGCCGGTTTCAAATAACCGAGCGCGTGTATTAGTAATAAATAAAAATAAAACGATTAAAGAAAGACTTGAAGGGGAAAAAAGCTATTTTTAGATGCACCACCTGCGGTTTTGAAGGAATTCATAATGTAGAATTTTAGTTGGACATAAATGAAATAAACAAAAAATTTATCATAGTCTTGAGGGGGAAAAAATTATTTTTAGATTCACCCCGTGCAGTTCTGACTGAATTTATAAAGTAGCATTTTAGCTGGAAATAAAAGAAAAGATTATAAGAAAGATTTATTTTATTTTATGTACAAACATTTGCAGGTGTCTTTTGAATACATTTTATTTTCAAACTTTGTGGTTTACTTTGTTGTTGCGAGTACATTATTGTGTCATTAAAATTGAAATGATGTCTAATTTATTTAAAGTGATTCTTTGAATGTTATGATATTGAATTGTTTGAAGATATGACAAGCATGTTATTGGTTAATTAAAAAATATTAACTTATTGAGTAATTTATATATAATTAAGTGAAGTAATTTTATGTGTGGAATTAAGTTTTATGAGAGAATTTTACATGAAACTGTCACAAATTTAACTAATTTTAAAAAATTTAATTAGTTCCTTTAATGCAAGAACATTTTGCATTTTTTTTTCTTTTGCTGAGAGTTAGTTGTTTGATAAAGTGTTCATTAGATTTTGTGGGTCTGAAAATATTTTGAATTGACAAATCTTAGAATATTTTATTTTGAATTTATTGTGGACTCATTTGTGTTTAATTTTCAATTTGAGTATTTACTAATGAGATTATAACTGTAGTCATGAAGGCTTATAACGGTATTTATATTTGGTCATAGCTGCCCTTTTGACCGCATAGATTTGGACACTTGTGAAATTATTGTCTATCTATACGTGTATAAGTCATATTCGTATTTAGAAATTTCAAATTGTGGTTATTGATAGTGATAGGACAGATGTTAGTTAATTTTGTAAATTACAGTGTAATTATCGCATTTGTGTTAAAATTTATGGTAGACTCTAACGTTATAACATTGGCATAAATGTATTAAGGAATTATATTTTTGAAAAAGAGTAAAGCAATAGTTAAGTATGTTATTGTAGTTATTAAGTGATATTGAGAGTTCATAATTGAGATATTTCCAAGTGAAATAATAATTGATATGAAATGAAATATTTGATGAGTTTATGCCTGATTTATTGTGCATTCTTGCTAGCGTGTGGATTTTTCTAAACTATAGCTATTTTGGAAAAGGTAAAATTTGTTATAATATTATGTTGGTAACGAAGTGAAATAGTTAGAAAATTTGTTAGATTTGGAAATTATAACAGTGTTTTTTTTTTTTAAGTGGAAATAGTTTTTACCACGTTTGAGTTAAAATTTTGGTTAGAATAACCTTTGTTCCCTCGTAGTTTTGTGTTAAGCTTAAATAGTTGAAGAATGGCGTTCTTGGATAAGTATCCTTATGATGCGTTGTCTTATGTCGCAACCGAGATGGACATAGAAGTGACATCAATTATGACTATTAGTGAGCTAAAAGAAGCTATCAAGAGCAGTGAGCATTACGAGGAAGAAGCAATAGAAGTACTTGCGCAGAATATTTTAGAAGATATGGCCGCAGAAGATGTAAAAAGGAGGGAGCGAGAAGAACGTGAAATGATTCTAAATAACATGCGTTTAGAGCAGGAAAAATCACGCAAGGAAGCTGAAGAAAAACAGAAGGAAGAACTTAAATTACTATATATGGACATAGAGCGATACCAGAGAATGCGCAGTGCAAGACAGAAGAGCAAAATGTCTTTTCAGAATACAAATTACTATTCTGGTAGTGATGGAAGTCAGTTGCAGGTGCCCAAAGATGTAGATGGTTGTCAGATGGATCAATGGAAGAAGAAAAGGAGAAGTCAGAAGATTCGATGTTACCTCTGTGCTGGAAATCACCTAAGAAAATTCTGCCCGTACAAAAATAAGAAAGTTTACCTGGATACTAATGAATGTGCATCATTGGAGGATGACTTCGTGAAGCTAGAAGATGCGAGTTCTGGAGTCATCTTGAGAGGCTTTGAAACTGAAACGGATGAAATGGTGAGCACAAAGACAAAAATTCGGACAGATAAAAACCTAGAATGTAGCCAGATCCTAGACAACAGAGACGTCAAAGCCAACAAAGAAAGGCAATGTGTTGACGGTCATTCAGATAAAAATAAAATGTTGAAGTCACCAGACGACGGAACCCTTACATGGATTGCACCTGACTTGGGAAAACTACTAAGATATGAAACGATGTAGAAATAGCACCTTGTTTAGAAAAATCTTTTTTGTGAAGACAAGGACGAAGTTAACCACGAAATGAAACACAGCACATTTGCCGGTCAACTACCAAGGCAAGAGATGCCGTCATACATAGGAAATATGTCTTCTGATAGATGTGGTGTGGAACCCACAAGTGATCATGCCATTGCCGTAGATATTAGAAGTTCCGAAAAGGATCCAGAAACGCGCGTGCAAAAGAGTTGCCGTCTTGCAACACCTGAAGTCTACGTGGAAAAATTTGAAGAGGTAATGGACAAAGACAAATCTATAGATGTGGAGCAGCACAAAGTGCTACCAGATGTCGTTGTTCGCCTGGAGTCTCTTGGTGATTCGAAAGATAAGGCGAAGCACAACGCAAGATACCTGCCCAGGAGTGGAGAAGAAAACATCGTGGAAAAAGTCCCAGAACCTATACTTCAAATAAAAGAAGCCGTTGGCAGCCTGGAATACCTCGAAGAAGATTTAGAAGAGGAAATTACGTCTGACCTAAAGTACCTGTTCAAAACTGAAACAGAAGAAGGTACAGAACGCGTACCTCAACAGGACACGATACCAGAAACAACTCGTAAGTGTGTAACAGAGGAAAATAATCCCATTGTGGTTGATGAAGAAGATGCTGAAGGGTGCAACCCGTATGAAGAAGTTGATGAAAAGAAGTTTGAAGATGAACACTTATCTTGTACAATAATGAAGAACAAAATTTAGTATTGAAATCCCTTCCAAAAACGATCCAGAAAAGAATCTTGACGAATCTTTGTGTAAACCAGATGTTCTAGAAAACTGGATGTATAGAAAAAAGAGGAGAAAACCGGGGATAGGAAGACCGTTGATGAAAGAACCGGTGAATAACGGAGATGACATCAAGGCAGAGTGTCTTGGAGGAACATCAGATCGTCAAAGAGAAATAGAGACAGAAGTTCCTGTGGGAATTGTTCCCGTTTGCCAAAAAGCCCTTTCAAAAATCAAAATACAAATAGTGGATCCCTGGCCTAACATGCCAATTGAGAATGATTGTCTTCTAACGTTATTAAATTTGTTACTCAAACACCCTTATGCGGTTCCAGAGAAGAACTTAGCTACAGTGACCGTGGACAATGCCCTCACCACAATGACGATTTTCTGTGAAATGCGATCCCTCATGATTCAACAGCTGAACCAAAGTTTTATCATCTGTGCACTTTCAACTTATTTTGTGAAATACATAACCGAGAATGGAGATGAACCACAAGAGAATTTCATCTTGAGAAACCAGATGGAGCAATTTGCAATACCTGAAACAGATGAAGGATGCGAGATGAAAATTTCTCAGAATGGTGCAAAATTGGAACTTTCAACCATTAAAGAAATGTCACAAGAGCATTTAATAAAGACAAGTTCGTGCGGAGATCAAGTCGTCCAACCAAGTGAACCCTGGAATAACGAAGAAAGCTATCCTTGTGATCGTGAAAGAACTGAACCTGTAGTTCATGACGACGAACTGTATGGTAACCAACCAATGGCTCTGAAACTATATCATACTAGTAACTATCTTGAACAAAAGAAGACTTTCCAAGCTGGAATCCAGAATGGGTTGGATGTGAAGATCATTAACGAAGAATTTCAAAAATATGAATCGATAGCGATTCAAGACGAGAGTCGTCGAAATGTGAAAAGATGTGAAGAGTTCGTGACCCATTCGATTACCTTTCTTGATCATCCGAAACAAGTTGGTATTGTGTTGGGAGGTGCGAAGAATTCCGAAATAACTATCAAGACGTCCCAATGGGAATTCATTCAAGTCAAAGTTCTGTGTGTTGGGGATGCCTTTAGAAAAACAGCAAAGTTTAACATCAAGGCCAAAGAGAACTTTATCCCTCCAAAGACTGAGACTGAAATTCGTGACTTTAGGAACTCGAGTGAGTCAACTGACATACTGAATGAAGAGAACCATCATAAAATGTATGAAGAAGAAGTTAGTGTGTTTCGAAACCGCATTAGAAAAAAGACTATTGTGCACGAGACTGTTTGCATCCAACTGCGAAAACTGATTTGTGTCATTAAGAAGAACAGTATTGTGAAAGACTCGAACACTTCCGCCCTTCTATATCTAAGGTGTTACCCCAAAGGGACTGAGGGACTGGTGAGAGTAGCAGCGGACTGGGAATTTTTGAATTGGTACTTCCATATAATATTAGTTGCGATTTATTTCATAAAATACTTGTGTCTCATTACATTATATGATATTATCTCATGTGTGCATATTATAGATATTATATTGCTTATTGTATTATCATATTTTTCTTTTGGGAGTACATGCATAGTCTATAGTTATAGTGTCTTAGATGTGTCTTTTTAAAATTTTGAGCTCTCACTTTCCTTCTTTACTTTCATATTATATGTGACTGAACTGAACATTTGACTTTTTAGCGGCATAGTCACTAAGGTGACGTATGCGCTTTTTCAGGAGGGACGTGTACGATTCGTCGCCAAGTGGGCGCAGATCGCGCCAATTGTGGACTCGAAATGCCCGCACCAAGACTGGAATGTGCGGATTCTTAAAGAACGAATTTAAAACTTTGAATTATGTGGAGGTAGGACAAGGGGCTGGTTGCCCAAATGGAAACTATAAGACTCATTAATTTGCTAGATATAAATTATATTTGTAATTCTATGAAAATCTTTAATTAATTGGTAACTGGCACAACTTCGTAAAACTTAATAAAACAATATACTTTACAAGATTCAATCGTGTCCTTTCAATGTTTGAGTTTGGTGTTGACTACCTCCGATATTATATACTCAAAACCTTACTCAAAACTCCAATAGCAATGTATTAGATGTCGGTAGATCCGCATTCCATACTCAAACTCGGGCTGTGTCTTTGTTTTGTACTTCTTTTAGTATTGAAGTGAATTCCGGGCTAATTTTGAGTTGGTTTTGAACTAACCGCAAAAGAATCTGATTAACTTGCTTCTGTACTTGACTGCTTCTTTCAAATCTAAAAAGGTTTATAGAGTTAACGGCATTTTTCTACGCTCTACCTTATATTATAGATCAGTGTTTCTCAACTTTCGACAGCTGCCTTTAGTCCTTTCCTTATCGGAATAAAGAAGCGTCTCTCAACCGTGCATTTGTATTTACAATGGATATTTTCTTAGAACTCCCGCCACCCATAAAAAACTGATTAAACTTGCATCATAAATAGAATAGCAATACGCGTACTGTGATTGCATACATCATAATTATTAGATTTCCTGATCGCGGCGTAGATCTTTTGATTCTGCAGTCCCAATCACCGATTCCCCTCTCTCTTCATTTCTGTATAGTTTGAAATATCTAGACGTTTTAAGTAGGAGGCGCTTTGGCCACTTCTACAAATCCAATTAGTGAAACCTATAATCATTTCGCTACGTATACTAGAGCTAGACATGTGGGTTGCGATCCACCACTTGAGAAGCGACGGATACATTATTTGCTTATTCCTTGAGCATCAAATAAATATTCCGAAGCTATCGCGAAACTAAACCAAACAAAGTCCACGAATTGCCACTCTTTGGATCCGATACGCTGTAGTACGACTTAATTTTAGCTAAAAAACAAAATTAAGCACGACTTGTCAAATACCTGTAACCTGTTCCAAATAATCCAAAGTTCTTGCCAATGGTACGGCATTAACTGTTTGCCTATATGGGCCACCCTGTATAAAGGCTGTTCGTCTCGGTTGGATGTCATGCCCGGTAATTTTTTTTGGTCTGTCCAAAATAAAAATACTAGGCATGATATCCAACATAGAAGAGCAGTAACAGATAAGGTGGGTGGAATTTTTTTTTCTTAAAGTTCGGATAATCAGCAACGCTTCGGATAATTGGAGTTTTACTATAACAAGTGAAATCGATCTGTATATATAACTTCTATTCAATCATTTCAATTAAAAAAAATCGAAAACAAACCTCAAAAAGTATATTTTTTATTTTCACAGTGTGACAAATTTTTAAACATTTCAACAATCAACAGTAATTATAATTTAATGCATTCTTTTTCTTCAACAACTTACTTAATGAGTGAAACACTCCTTAACCTACTACTTCTCACCAACATTACAACAACAAATAAATATGTACACAGATCACAGCTGAATTTTTGGTGAATTTTTACTTTCATATGAATCGGTGTTCAATGAGTTGATGAAATATATGAGGATTGTTCAAATTGGATCACAAAAGTGTCCAGGCGATTCTTCATTTGATTTCAGACTTGAATGCGTACAAAGGATTTTCGATTGCTGTTGCACCTGCTCCCTGAAAAAAAAATATTAAATACCAAAGGGATTGGAAATTTACTTTTAAAAAGTAACTCTGCTATAGTTACTTAATACGAAAAGTAACTAATCACAGTTATAAAATTATAAATACTCAAGTATTAGAAAAATTAAATACCATCTACATTTTCAAAAGATTAAGAGAAAAAATAAAAAAAAAGTTTAATATTACGTTTTTAATATTAAAACTATATAAGTTAACTATAAATAATACGTTAAATAAACGTTTTAATATATATATATAATATAAATTATATATATATATAATTTATATGTAAAATAGATTATACATTATTCTTAGATATAAATTAATTACAAAGTAACTAAAATAAACGTTATAAAATTATAACTACGTATCTGTATAAAATTTATTGAATATTATTTTAAATGCACTGTATATAAAGTATCATATTCATGAGTAAAAGTTTAATATATGATATAGGTTATTTATATTTGACTAGTATTAATATTATTTGAACACAAAGTAGAGTATACTTAATCTTCATTCTTACAGCATATGAGAATTAATTCACCAAAATTTAGCTAAAAATAAACACGTTTATTAAAAATTTGAATGCTTACTTCCTGTAGAAATGGTTATTTGAATTGTATTTGGAGCCTCTTTTAAAATTGCACCCTGTAAAATAAAGTATTCAGTTATCAATTGCTAGTAAAGTTAATATTTGATGATAGGTAGTTTTATCATCTTCGCACTCAGAGGCTTTGCACGGTCGTCGTAAAATTCGAACACAGTCAGTTGAGAGCTGACACTTAATTAGGATTTATAATTAAGTTTATTGCATCAATTTATTCGTTTATCATGTAATAGTTTTCTTTAGGGCGTGTAGTTATTAATTTAAACGGAATGGTAAATTATAATCACTTCGTTCCAATTAGACCATACACTGGATTGTCTACTGCATGCGCCAATCTCGATCTTTCTCTGTAAAAACGAAATTATTTAGACATGGACATTAAATTATAAATCATTAAATCAAATCAACTCTGTTAGCTAGTCAAAAGATCGCGAATTCACATTTAACGGATATAAAGTTTGATATTTCTTTAATGGGACATGTTTTAATAGCGCCTGTAATCCTACTTTAGAAAAATTTCAGAACTATTGAGAATTAAAACTTTGTTTATTTGTTCTTCATAAAGTCTTTATTAAAAGAAGATTTCAAATATTAAAAAAGATTAAAGTTATATATAACTTTTTTTGATCAGATATATTTAAAATTCCTCAGTTTAAATCAAAGAGCTATTAATGGGAAAGAAATAACAAAACAAAATATGTTGATATATTTTATAGTTCCTGAGAAAAATGTTCCTAACTGTTTAAAAACCTTACATTTCAGGAAACGCGAAAGAAAAGTAAGGTTTAGGTAAGAATTGATATTAAGCGTTTCCCCAAAAATGCTTGTAAAAAGAAAACCACCAAACAGAAATCGATAATTTTGGTCCTAAATTAAAGCTAATGATAAGCAAAATAAAACAAATAAAAACAAAAAATCGACATTTTTGATCCAAACACCCATCCGACCCCCCTTAACCCTTCACTCTTGAAGCACGTTTGATCTTCAAGGGTAAAATGTTTGTTTAGCAAACATATGTCGTCTAATGTTTTTTTAAAATTCAATCTAGTATTATTAAAAAATAAGACTTTAATGATCATATACTAATCTAACAGTTGATTTTTTCGGAGATTAATTTATGAAACTGTCAAAACTTATCGGTATCTGTCTACAATAAAAAAAAGTCACAGCCCTCGCCACCGCTGCATTTGAAAATTTTCATCGCATGCTTTTCTCACTATTCTCAACGCAAAAAACAATGAAATGAAAAATATCAGTAATAAAAGACATTTGCAGACAAACGTTTGTGGAACATGATGATACGAAATAATTAGACATGGGATTTGTTGTGTTTTAGACACCCCAAAGGCATTAGACATATTTTGTCAAAGTTAAGAGATCTATTTAGTGCAAAAGGCTAACATTTTTGCTTTGCATTTTCGAATAATTTCAGTTTCCCAGAAATTCATGTATTATTTTCAACTTACGCGTTAGTGTTCCTCTTATACCAAATGATGACCAGAATTGACATTAGAAGAAGAGACCCTATCACAATGCCCGCAATCATACCAGCTCCACCCTCTGCAAAAGAAAGAAAAAATACATACATGTATATGAATAAAATTTAAATGCATTTAAAACTTGACATTTTATGCCAAACTGTAGAGAGTTATTAATAATCTACCTCTTAACGATCGGAATTTTTTTTAAAAGAAAACGGTCGTAAAAGTGCCTATTTTTTAAACCCTGAAAATTATATAAAATATGTATATGCAATACATATTCATTTTCAATTTTTCATTTTTTTAGTTTGAAATTTTTAAAAAGTTAGTTAATCTTATTGGCGTTTAAATTGGTGGATTTATGTTAGTTTTAGGCCGAAATTTAACTGAAACGCAACGCGAACGATTCGCCTGCGAATGGGTAGAGATTCGAAGATTTTGCTCGTTTCCTAATTGAACAGAAACAAATCCTTCGCGCGCGAATGACGTCAAGCCACGATTGGTTTCAAGCCATTCGGGCGATCGCGTGCGAACTGTTTGTTTACTGTTTTCGCACTCAATATCGGCGAAAAATGTCAAATACCGTATTATTTTTACAAGAAAAAAAAGAGACCCCGACAGGAAACTTATTAAGCTGTGAGGGGAAACCCAATAGATTTGCCTAATAAGAAGTTTATTACCATGTATCGTTTGGATAACAAATCGTTCCAACTCGCTTGGCCAAAAAAAGAACGAATCAAAAGATTCGTTTTTTTAACGACTCATTAAAAAGAACGTAAACGCTTTGGATGAATCTTTAAAAGAACGGGATTGGCCCATCTCTATATTTCCAGTGATTTTCGAATTATTTCATTGGTCAACTTCACGCAAAAAAAGGCAGGTGTAGTATTCTTGTCGAATGCTCGAATGACACGTCCTTAAGCACGAATTCGTGTGGTTTGGGAAGTTAAATACGGTTTTTGGAGATCGCATTCACAGGGCATTCGTGTGCGAATTCGAAGCGTTTCAATTAAATTTCGCTCTTAATCTTCTTGCCACGTTACTTAGTGGACCCAGCCATAGGCGATTTGGTTGGCTGATATAAGTTCGTTATCTTATTGGCGCGTTACTACTGAACACCCCACTCATTGGCGTTTTAATTGGTGAATTTAAGTTAGTTGTGATCTTATTGACACGTTATTATGGTAACGTGTCAATAAGATCACTGCAACCCGGAAATACCACGGGAACGAGAAATAGAGGGGGAAACCTCGTCTTGTCATTTTCACGGGAGCGAGAAGGAAAAGGTTAAGGATCCAAAACTAAGACGAGTTCTTTGCTATAGGTAGTGATGACTCAGAAATTTGAACTACGCTTAGGAAAAAAAGGGTTCTAGTACTCACCTTTGGCAAAAAGTTTCTCCTTTTCCTCTGGCGGCGGCTCAACCTTAGATTTTGCACATCTATTTTGAGTGAAATCTTCACTGCACCTAGGAAGTATTAAAAAAAAATGAAAGTGAAGTTATATAACATAATAAATTAGAAATGTGATAAAATAAGATGGCATTACTTCGGAATGTTCTAAAAAATTAACGCAAGCGTAGCCGTCTGCAATAAAATTTATGTCTATTGAATATACAACCCGGTAGTCGGTAGTTAACTAATCCTAATCAACATATTTTGCCCAAAGCACTGATTGTTAAGTGGAGTCAAAAAGATTATCCAATCAGTATTGATATCGGCAGCGGTCTTTGTTGTTAAACTGTTGTATAGGAGGTGTCAAAAAGATTATCCAATCTATATTGACATCGGTGGCGTTCTTGGTTGGAAAATAGGAGGAGTCAAAAAGAGTTTCCTAATCAACATTGACAAAGATGGAACATTGCACTGGTAAATAGGTGGAATTATTGGTTTTGCGATTGTGCAGCCATAAACACATGTTATACCCTCCGAACTGCATTGGCATTTCATTGTAGAAGAATATGAAATAATCTAAAACGTCTTCATTACGTCAAATTGACATAGATCGTATATATTCTGTCAAAATTTCGCTTTCTTAAGCGTCATTATTTTGACCTTTTCATCTTTTTGTTTAGGATATTTAAATGATATCTTCTATATAAAGAATGAATAATATAATCATTCTAATAAGTCAATTACGACATATAAAACAAAAAGTACATATTTCGTATGTAATTGCGAACTTTTAAGTTGAAGAGGTCTTTTAGTATGATATAGTATCACTGAAATTTTAGGATTCAAATGCTAAACAATCGAAAGACGACGTGAGGATAAAATACTATTTAAAAATATATGCCCAGGCTACTTTGAAAATGGTATGCATACAAGCAAATAAAGCACTTACTTGCAAATAGGTACACGATTTGAAACAGAACAGTTTCCACCGTTTTGGCAGAAAGAGAAATCCTTCGGGCACTCTACAAAGAAACAAAGCAAATGAATTTATTTAAAACTCAAAAGATATTATTTTTTTGAGATTTCAGCTTTATTTTCTACTTACTGTCGCAAAGACTCTCGTCTGATCCGTCAGAGCAATCGTTGACGCCGTTGCAGAGCTTCTCCCTGGCGACACAAGGCGGGTAGGCGCGATCTTTACAGAAGTAGAACTTCTCACCACACAGATGGGCGTTTTCTAAAGAATATATATGTGATAATAAGTCGACAGGGGAAACTTAGATGGCGTTAAAATCTCTTTCTTGCAACTACTTCATCAAGATAGAATTTTTTAGCGGGGAATAAAAAATGCTTTGGAACAACGAATTTACAAATGCCTCTCAATAGAAATTAATGAAGATTAACATAAAAAAAATACACAACACTATAAGTTTATGTATTCTTAAGAACTACTTAGTAGAGCCAGTAACTTGTTCTTATGATGGATAATTTATTAAACAAAATTAAAACTTATGCATAGGATTACTCACGGCAACCGTGTTTCTCATCCGACCCATCCGGACAGTCTTCCACGCCGTCGCATAGCAACAGTCCTTTGATGCATGTCTGTCCGTCTCCACAGAGCTTCTCGCCAAACTGGCAGTGTTTCTGAGGTATAACTGTTCCTTGGGACGTCGTAGAGCCAGTGGTCACTTCTTTGGGAGCTGCAAGCCCACAATTACAACCATTAAAAATAGTAAAAACTCTGCTAAAACACGTAAGAACGCAATGCACGTTAACCCTTTCACTCCTAAAACGGCCCAGGCCACGGCCAACTTCAATAAAAAGGCAAGAGAAGCTCTCCCAAATATGAGCGTAGAGGGAAATTTTGACGTAACTGTTCCCACTGCCGAATATCGAGAAACTAGTTCGGACGCATTCGGAACCCTAAAATTGTGGTCAGCCGTGAACGAGTGGTTCCGAACAGGTTTCGAGACAGGTTGCCTTCATCTTCGGAACAACGTCCCTCGGAACTATGACGTCAAAATTTCCGTCCCCGAGCTTGTTTGGGAAAGCTTCTTCGCCCGGCCTTAGTAGTTGAGTAGGCCGTGCCCAAGCGGCCAAGGATTCGATAATGATATTCCGATCACATATTACCCTGAAACAAAAAATCCTGCGTAGCCAAAGTGTTAATAGGCTTTGACTTCAAGGTATAATGTCGTTACGAGGTTGAGGTAGTTGCCTGCTCAAGAAAATGACGAACACAATTTTAAGTTCCGTCGTCAATAGCGCGTTAGTTTAGTCCAAATAGTAATGCACCAAACAATATCCTTAACCCTTTCCCTTCTAAAACCGCCCAGGCAGCCGTACAACTAAGGATTCGATAACGATATTCCTATCAAATATTATACGCAGAAACAAAAATTCCCGAGTAGCAAAAGTGTTAAACTAGTGTAGCTAAGTGCTTGGTATTTGGAAAATTTAGTTATATATATCGTTCCATTAAGTGCTTTTACCAACAACTTGGTGCTCTGATATTTGATCTGCGTTGAAGTCTCGGAAAGTCAGCATGATCAAACTCACTAAGTGCCGAAAGTTGAAGGTAGTTAGTTGGCCTTGGTCTTCCGTCCGATGATTTTTGCTGACAAACCCACTTGGACTTTTTATTGCCTTAAAACTGTTTGAGGTCCATGAGACTCGCTCACATTAGTTTAAGGTAATATATAGCACTTACGCAAAGTTGTGCTGCATTCATTGTCACAGTTGACTTCATCGCTGCCATCCTTGCAGTCGTAGGCACAGTCACACTTCCACTCCATGGGAATACAATCACCAGATTTGCAGCGGAAATCGCCAATGTAACAGATGTTTGTTGGGCCAGTTGGGATGATTGCTTCACCTGAAATTGAATTTATTAACTATCGTAATGTAGCTAAATAATAAGAATATAGAATAAAGTCTTCTAGAATTTCAAGTTTTTACCATTTTATGCAATTCTTAGCAGCCTTTTGCAACCAATTATTATTATTAATTGCCATTCCATTTTTTAAAATTCTTATTTTGCAACTACCAAGCCAACCGTTATTTCTGTGGTATGCATCCAGTTTTTGCGTGTTCAGTGTCCATTGGTCACTAATGTTACTAGCCTTTTGAAACTCATTGTCTAAAAGGTTCCTCAAGGTAGAAATGGGTTACTTCGGTTTTTATATTACTGTATTAGTTGTTAATTAGATTACTGGTGGGAATTTGCAATACCAATTCTGTAGGATGGCGGTCTTTCTGTAGACTTCCTACATAATTATTACTAAACTAAAATTATGGGTGCAAACATCTCGCTCTCTTGGGCTCCTGATGGAAAACGAAAAAGAGGAAGACCCAGAATGACATGGTCATGGCAGAGACAATTTCAAGAAGACCTAAAAAATTTAAGATTATCCGGTTTGGAGGACGCCAGAGCCACGCCAAAAATCGCGAGGTTTGGAGGAGTAGGCTGGATGACATATGCGCCATCGAGGCGTGAAGAGCTTAAGTAAGTAGTAAAATATGGGTGATGAAATTGAAATGATGAAAACATCAGCGATCATGTCAGAGGTACGTTTGCGAGAGGCTATAAAACACAGATGGTTCTCACCTCCTTCCAGGCACCCACTGGTGAACTTAACTTCATCGATGGCAATGTCCGTCTCGTTGTCGCCCCCTCTGGTGGCGATGAAACTCACTCTGTAGTCCTGGTCGTTGCCCACTTCGAGGTGCTGGTACTTCCACTCGTAGCCCTGAGGTGCCTTCACTGAGAACAGAGGGAAGATCTGGCCGTTCACTCCTTCGCTGCGAACCTACGAAACATGAAGTACAGTAGAACCTCGATTATCCGTCCCTCTTTTATCTGGAACTCTCTGTTAAACGATCGTCCCTAAGTCAACTACAAAAACTCTAATTTCCTTTTGGTTGTTCACAAAAGGAACAAGTTTCAGAAATATACGGCGATTCAAAAATCGAGAATCACCAGCGATTTTGAAATCCGTATTATCCGGTGATTCTGAAATCAGAATTTTGTACCGATTCTCAACTCCAGAAATCATCGGGTTTCAGGAAATCCGGAAACTGCGGTGATTTTAAGATATCAAACAAGAAATTAAAAAAGTAAAAGCGAATTCCTGGCAAACTTAAATTTTCGGGAAACTCCGGGAATCTTCTAAAATCACGAGACTCCATATATCTCTACTGTAAAACAAAAAATAAACGCTTTTCCCAGAACTCAACTCAAAAATTAAAAATAATGTTTTAGCACTTTTTTTGCCAGGAAGTCTCAGAGATAACTTAAGACTAAAATTCAATGTGCACTACTGCAAAACCATCTCGGATTTTGGACATTGGGAGATTTAAGGTACGCGGACTTTTGGCCATAGCCTTCGGCGCTCCGCTGTACCATAAGTTTTAGTATTTGATGAAAATTCTCTATTATCCGACCTACCTCTTGTCTGGTCCCAATTATATCGGATAATCGATGTTCTACTGTAGTTACCATCCTTTCGATTAGATATATAAAATAAGGGTGAAATCGTAGAATCGGGCTGCGTTTTGTATCATTTAGTGGCTCTTTTCGAGTGCGATGAATATCTATGTACCCTGGTAGAAAATGTTCGCGTCGGCAATGTTGATTTTGTCTTTCTTCAAAATACGAATCACTGCATCTGCTACAAAAAATTAAATCTGTCTTGACAAAATGAGTATTGAATTCTTGGATTTGCTTATTCTTTGACAATATTTTGTACGATTATTCAAATTAATCTAAAATTTCGTCAGTACTAACATGCATAATCTTTTAAAATGATCTATTATCATTATAAACAAAATATACCTAAAATATGATTAGCTACATTTGTAGTATATTCTGCATTAATTTTATATGGAATCAAGACATTTATGCTCGAACCCTAATCAATTTAACCGAATATGGTGCTGCTAGATTAAGCGTGATGAAGTGTATTTCAAATAACGAAAAAAAAATTACTATAACCACCTACAGTTTCGTAGGCGCAGCATAACAAAATTGGAACAAGCTGATATTTTTTTCTAGTTTATCGAAACTAAAAAGAAACGAGCAGTTCTTGGTTTGATTGTCCACGAAAACTCATTCTACAGCTTATTGAAACTGCAGGAGAATTGTTTTGCACTAGAGACATTGTGATTCTAAACATTGGGCACTAAAGATATTTTCAACGTCTATTATCTGGAAGCACAGCTAAATCATCATTGCTGAAAGGCTCGATTTTTATCAGGCAACAAAATTCATGATACGACTCAAATCTTCAGGAAACTATCAATGAGTTCAAAATCTAACGGATAGCTTACCTGGAGAGGTCCTATATCAATAGATCCCTTCATGTAGTACCAGAATCTGAGGTGGCACTTGCCCTGACTGGCTTTGAAAACGGGAGTCATGACTCCGGCCCTGTCACCCTTTGCTTGTTTGGAACTGTCCATCAAGAGGAAATATCCTACAATACGAAACACAGAAAATCCGCGGTTTAATTATTACTCGCATTAAATGTAAATGAATGATGATTATAAGTGATGTGGGGCGCAACCTCAATCTATAATCCACACGCTAGATGGCCCTGATTTACCACTGCGTTCCTATCAGTATTTTAGATAAGAGAACCGTAGTATAAAAGCCAACGTAACTCATCTCCACCTTGGGGATCCTTTTGGTAGACTATGAGTTACTGAGGCTGCCACATATGGATCGTAGACATAATCCCGAAACAAAAATACTAACAGTAAAAACTTATAAACAAATGCTACTAATTTATTTCTATTTGCGAGAAGGAAAGTTTTATCTTTTAAAAGTGAAATTTTTAGCCTAAGCAACAAGAATCAAAATGGAATTGTAAAGGCTTTTGAATTTATGAACTAGGGATCAATTAGTAATTAGTTATTACTCTCTCTCTCTTACTGAAGGATTGCCTAATTGATTTGTTGGAATTATGTACATTTCGGCAGTTAGTTTTTGCTGGATTTAGTGTGGGGCTTGTCACAAATGTGTTATCGGGATTACGTCCGGAAACTATAAAAGCCTTGATTTTCTAGGGAAGCGGTAACGGAATCCAGCGGCTAGACAAGTACGGTGAGTGCCGCTATATATAAACTACTCCCTTTGATCAAGCTAAAATGGTTTCCTATAGAGAGCTTTGTATGTGACAACTCTGTACATCTAAAATCTCTGTATCGCTAAAATGATTCGCTGTTGAGTGAGTTTTGAAATCGTCGGCGTCAATGTTTTTATCTGCTGCCGAAAATTTAGACGGGAAATCATTGAAAACTGAAAAAATGCGGAAGAATCAAATCGAAAGGTTGAAGGAGATGGCGGTTTTACGATATTTACGAGGTTTATGCTTTACCAAAGAGAAACCTTTAATTTTGTAAAAAATCGCGATTAGCCACATTACATGAAATCTCCGAGGAGTCTCTAGGTTTCCAGATCCAGTTTCTTGTCAACGCAACATAATGGCAAAGCAGTGGCCGGTTTTCAATTTGCGGTGTTTCGTCTAAACGGTTTACAGCGGGAGCAATTTTGTGGTACCTCTTTGATAAGAAACCAAGTCTTTAATGATACAGTTGGTGATCGAAAAAAATATATGAATAAGCGTAGAAGTATTGAATAATATGTATTCAATCTGAATATTGATGGATTTAAACTTACCATCGATTCTTGGGTTTTGATTTCTTGGTGGACCAGTCTGGTCGTTCCTGGCTTGTTTCGCTCTTGCCCACTCGAATTCCAATTCCTTCGATTTCCAGTCGCAGTCATCCATCCAAGTCTCGGAATCGAAGTCGCAGTCACCGTGTTCAATTCCTGAAAAGAAACAGGTTCATTGGAATCAAGAGATAAAAAGAAATAGGAGGATTCAGAATACAAGTGAAGTCCACTTTTATAATTTTCGAGTTAGCAGTGCGATTGCATGCACTAAGTATGCAGAATTTCAGTGCAAAAATGAAAAATTTCCTTGTGTAGATAACATCCATCAGGCCGCAAAATTAAAAAAAAATAACAGGTAATTTTGTTACAAAGCTAACAATATAAACCTCTGTAGTAGGGTAGACTAACCAGTGAATGCTTAAGCCAAGTGAATGAACAGTTCTTTACCAGTGAATGAACACAAAAATGTCCAGTCAATAAACATGGTGGATTTTAATTAAAAACTAGATTCATTGACATTTTGATGCTCAGTATTAATTTTACAAGTCTTACTGACAACTAGAAAAAAAAATTCTCCAATTCATCCAGTGGAATGATTTTCAATCCTTATTTTTTTAAATGTATTTACCAACTGTTCATTCACTGGGGCCTGTTCACTCACTGGTCAGTCTACCCTATAAAGAAGATTTTTTATAGACTCGGTTCACTTATGTATTCTGATCCCTCCAATACCTGATCTTTATCAAGAAGTAGTTTAACTATATCACTATATAGTTGAAAAAGAAATGACAAAAATGTGGTATATTATACTTACGACACATGTGTTCATCTGATTTGTCGAGGCAGTCGTATTTGGAGTCGCAGAACTGCCAGTTCTTGATGCACTTTAGTTCATCGGCACACATCCACTCGTCCTTCATACATTCCTGCGGCCGGTGGTCTGTTCAAAGAAAAAAATCATTAAAAAAAAGTGTGTGTGTGTGGGGGGGGGGGGGGGTCATAAATGCCTACCTGAAGGAATTTTCTCTAAACTTAATCGTCTTTAGTATGTAGAAACCAAATATTAATTTATAAAGACACCCCCCACTACTTTGAAACAATTTAAAACTGAAGATACGTCATTTTCAACAATTTAAGCAACAATTCTGCCGCTGCAAGAAAGAGGCATCTGCAATTTTTTCGTTTTTGAGTTATTAGTATCAATACACATAAAAAGAGATTATCTTATTTTGAAAGTCAGTAGGCGTAACTACATTATAACTATGTTAATTTCAACTGTTTCTTTTTATTTTACCTTGGTGTTTGATGAAACGAGTTTTCTTAATTTTCTCAAAACTCAGTTTTTGCAGATAAGGTCTTATTTTTTTACAGCGGCTAATGTAAACACGAAACCAAAATTTCCAACTTTCAAGATTTAGAGAGGTTGACGACTTATCAATTTAGCTAATCCAGGACGATAACCTGGTTTGGGGGACTAGAAATCCCACCTACAGCTACAGCATAGCTAAGGCTTAACTTACCGGTTTGGCAGGTCTGGAATTCAATGTCATCAATAGCAAAATCATACAAAAATGATGCATCTCCCAATATTGCTTCTATGATGATGGCAAAGTGTTGTTGGGTTCTGATGTCAACGACTGCATTCTTCCATTCAGGCCCTTCTTTGTCCAGCGTCCACAGATCTTCATACTGAAGGACAAATGGATGGCTGGTTCAAGTTTTGCTTAAGTTGGTTATCGTATACGAATAATAGCAGCAATAGTTAAGGTAGTTATTAAGGGCGGAATTGGTTCGAATATTTTGTTGTAAAATTATTTATTGACAATTAAAAAATATATATTCGAACCAATATCAAAAAGTGGGATTATAGAGACTGCAAGTCAGCTACATTTATTATTTATAGTTAATAAATTTATATAGATATAAAAAACAGTTCGTAAAAATATTCAATACAGCCGGAGAAATGTGGCTTAGCAAATAATTTTTCCCATTGTATTTACACAGAGGCACTTTGGTTTGGAGACCCGTAGTCGATCGAGCTCATTCGCCCGTAATAAGGATGAACAATATAAGGATTTTTAAAGAATACTATCCTGTTATAAAATATCGGAATAATCTTTCGTTATAAGATATCGGAATAATCTATCATTATAAAATATCGGAATAATCTATCGTTGTAAAATATTTCCATTGATAGATATCATTCGATGAGAGATATTATTAGAAAAAAGTTTACTACTCATGGGTTGTCGATCTCATTAATTACTATTGAAGGAATTTAATGATAAATTCATTCAATGGTGAATTTATTCTCATTGAATTGTAAAAAAATTAATTCTGATAATAATAAGTAGAGTAGATAGGTATACGATAAAATTTATCATCCCTGATGTGTCTAAAGCTAGTTGTGGAACACAGAGAGAATACATTTGTTTACTGTACTTAGCAAATTCATCGGCGGGAAAGAGTACTTCTAGAATAATTCGAGCAATAAAAATCCGACAAACCTTATGGTTTTTAGTGTTATGCACCAAAATAACTTTCAGAGTGGCATTTCTTGTGTCGTGCACGAAATACCACAGTGAGATCTTGCATTTGGCCCCAGACACGACGTAGTTCTGCGTATGTAGTTGAGCTTTGTCGCCTTTAGATCGAAGTTGTTTGGTCATCAAGTAATAGCCTGTAATATTGGAGGTAATTATAGTAAGGTATAGTCCTCCCACCACTTCTTGGCTTCTATGACGAGTGTTTTAGACGAGTCCAAACTATCACTCGTAGTCTCGCAAGACGAAAAGGGGTGAGGAAGATTTTGGTTTCAGCCAGAGTTACTATATTTGGCGATTCGCATTTATTTTGCAGGTGCATATTTCTTTAAATTTTAGAAAGTTTCTCAACTGAAGGGCAGTTCGAACTTGCATAGGTTCACTATAATTGCATATCTATTTTTTAAAAACCTATAGCGTTCCCCGAAGTGATACTGAATATGGTAAATAATACATACTACAGATGCAAATCTATTGACGATCAAGTCAAGATAGAAAAGAAATGCACGTGCAATTGATGACGACCTTCAGCAATTAACTATAATCCACCTTTCATTAATAACCTATGTGTAGTTTTAGTATAACACATTATTTCCAACCAAACTAACCCAACAATCCACAGGCTCTCCAAACACCATGGGATTGGCAACCCTGCCTCCTTTTGGTTCTCTACCTTTTTACAAAGTGGACCCTTCCACAATCAAAATATTTGGGATGCCGAGTTGTGGCAGGCGAACTATACGAATTCGAATGATAGTTTGTGTTTTAAATATTCTTTTATAAAAATAATATTTTTGTGAATTGAATCTAGATTGACAATTTTTAGGTAATTACAAACAAGTAGGTTTGTAACAGAATCTGTCACTTAACCCGCTTCCACACAACATTTGTGTTTAAAGGAAAAGGTGGAAGCTAAAAAGAGTGGCTTGTTATACCCATACCTTCCGCTGTTCCAAGTGTGTGGTCGCGATCATTTTTGCTCATAAATGAGATTTTTCCTTTCTTGCGATTCCACGTGGCTACCAAATCCACAGGGTTGAACCAACCACACATTCCATTTTCGAAGTCGCACGACGTTCCTAGAAGTAAAAGTAATTTTCAGTTCTTTCAACTATCAATGTCCGTCTATAGGCAACTTTTTATATGTTGGTCTAACAAGAATATAAGCACATATAACGCTTTTAAGAATTAACCCCGCCACTTTTAACACTAATTTAATCACAATTTTTATGTTTCTACAAAGGAAAACTAATTCTGCATTGCAAAACTGAAACAAAAATTGTTGGAGTCTCGCTATTGCATAAAAATAGTTTTCCAGGTAAAGCGTTGGAAAATTTTCTTTCCCATAGCATGTCGTTATAAAAACTAAAAATATCTGCTACCTGTATGCCACTACTAACTTTAAGATTTTAATTTGTTGTCCTAAGGGCGCTTTTTCATTGACCGACACGACACCGACAAATCGTATACGATTTCAGTAACACGATATCGTGGAACGCAAAACACACACGCGAAGCCGGGACGCTTTTCACTAGCCGATACGATAACGATTATGCCGTTCCTAATCGGGCGATATCGGTTATCGCCACGTTATATCGTGGGTACGCACGAATCCTTCTTAATCGTGGCGACATTTTCTGTTTGTTGTTGTTTGAAAACTTCGTTCTTTGAAAACTTCGTAAAAATGGCTCTTAAATTTGATATTGTGTCTCTTTGCGAATTAGTTGAGGGTAGACATGACGGAAAGTAAATAAAATGGTGCTGAAATCTATGACCTAGTTAACAAAATTAGTTTTTAAATAGTTTAAAAAAATTGCATGTTTTTTTATATAAAATTCTTAAATTTTTTACAATTAACTAGCAACTGTTTTAATAAGGTTGTATTTTTTTTAAAACTGATTTCAGCTTGTAATTAAAAATTTATTTTTTAACGTCATGTTAGAAAGTTCAATCGAAAGTTTGCACGCTCATTCTAAAATAATTGAAGAATTTTGCAGGATCTTTATGTAGCCTTTCAAATAGTACGTGAAAATCCCCTTCAGAATGCCTTGCTTTTAAAATATCGTGAACCCAGAAGCGTTTTGTAATACCTCGTCTTTTCCTTCTTAAATAAAGTAAATATAAGAGGCGCAATTGATGATAATGTAGTTTATTGTGACGAGCCATTTTTTAAATGCGTCTGCTCACGGAGAAAGACGAACACGAAAATGAGCGGAAAATCGGCCCGTTTCAGTGAACGATATCGGTGCAGTGAAAAAGCGACTACCTAGACGATACGATAATATCGTATGCCGTCCCAAGCGATAGTGTACGATTTATCGGTGTCGTGTCGTTCAATGAAAAAGCGCCCTAACTCGAAAAGTCATATTTGTCTACGGCCCTATTCCGCGCACAATGCGATATAAGCTATATGTGTCCACCTTCTACTGTTAACCAATGAAAGCAGATAACTTCTTTTTTTTAAGGCCAAAACACTGTTAAAATGAAATTAAATATTTTGTTGACACCCCTCCTCATCAATACAACAGAATTTGTTTTCCAATGAATAAAAACAATGAAAATTCCAAGATAATTGAAAAGTATGTAGTATGTGGCTCGATCGTTAAAACGTAAGTTAGGCGGCTGCAAGTTAGATATTTCCGGCCAAAATTGTTTTATACACAAGCATGCCGAGTGCAACACGATGCAACATTTTGTCTTACATCAACAAAGTGTTTCAGTCAGTGTGGAACCAGTCTTATCCGATGAGCTCAATACACCGTGGAATGAGGACTTCCTATACTATCCTTTAGTAAATTTCGTTCCCGTGAAATAATACAAAAAGTGTCACAAGAGGTCAAAAGAACCCAGAATATACAATGCACGTATTAGGTATCTAACTCTCATAGGTTGGTTTGACCTTTTCAGTAAAACGAGTGTAATGTACAGGGTGGCGCAAACAAAAGTGGCAGCGGCATGGAGCTACGAATGCAGGGAAATGCTGGAGAGAAAAGCTATAGAAGCAGCCTGAAAGTTGAATTCATAAATTATTCAACCGTTCAATGGCTTCACTTAGCAAACCGGTTTTTTAATTGGTTAGTTTAATTGGGTAGTACATTCTGGTGAGTTCAGATCGCAGTGCGAGCTGTGTAAAAAATGTGCGTTCATCAGATCAGTACACAGGTGAAAATGTCATAGTTACCAGCAAATAATTCGCCAAGCGTCCCTTTGGACTTAATGTTGAAGCGATCATTGGCTTCACATGGAAAACCTGTTTTGGCATTGGGTTTTGACTTGACAGCATTTCCTGTCATATCCCTACTTCTAAGCCGGGCCACTTATATTTGCGCCCCCCTGTAGTTTGGGAACGGATGAAAACTCGAAGTGTTTACTCCACTAAGCATTGAGCTCAGTGGCCTTACCGCAGTTTTCTTCGTCTGTGTTGTCTCCGCAGTCATTGACGAAGTCGCACCTCTGCAGATGAGTGTAGCATTTCTTGTTCTTGCAGGCCAACTTCTCTGGGGCGCAGTCGTCCTCAGGGGGAGGTACGGTAGGCAGACCGGGAATGTCACGTCCTTCAATGAAGTATTACACAATGTTATTTATACATAACACAATGACACATAGCTATCTTGGACAAGCTGAGGTGGCTCTCTTCATCTCGTGAGATTCACTTACAGTGGATCCTTAACACGTAGACCTTGTAGGTAACGAAATGGCTGATGCCCTGGCAAAAAGGGGTACCAACGAGCCTCTGCTTATTCCGGCGTCTCTTACCTATTCTGAACTATACTCTAGACATAAATACCTTGTTCGGTCTGCATTTGCCATTCTTCATGTGCACCATTGGTACAAAAGTAGTCGTCTCGGCGGATCTCTATCCCTTCGGTGCAGCAGACAGGAACAAACTACGATAACACGATTTCGTATTGGTCACCTAAGAACATTGACATATAACAAAGAAAAGGAATTCCCAAATTGTACCAAGTGTTCCAAAGGCCAAGCCACTCCGGAGCACATCCTTGAGTGCTTGGGACTCGATAAATAAGATCTATTCTTGAACGACCATTGTTGGTTATTGATTTCTTGAGAGTGTGCAATATCATAGAACTGGTCTAGCTCTGCTGGGCAACAGGGATCAACAACAACACAATGACACATGACTGGTATCCTGCTGATCACCCAGGACAGGGCCGGATTAAGCAGTGTAGGGGCCTGTAGGCAGTTTATTTTGACGGGGCCCCCTTGGTTCCCTCCCCCCTCTCTTTATGGCATGGAGAAATGCTACACTTTTTTTACAGTGTATATCAGAACTCACATAAATAAAATCAATAGAATCCAAATTTTTAAATTGTGGAATTAATTGTTTAGGAATTAATTTATCAATACCAATAAATCAAAATTCTAACAGATATACGCAATTGATCAAAAATTTAAACAATTACTCACGGAACACTATGTCCATAAAAAATATATAAATAGTGCATATTTATAGCATATAATATATAATAGTGCATATTTATAAATAGTGCATTTAAAGCGAAATTTATATTTTTACGAAAGCTTAACTATATTAAGTTTTGACATTTAAAAAATTAAATTAAATTTTTATTAATATCTTACCTTTAAACAGGCCTTTAGTCACTTATGAATGACAAAAAAACTCGATCCAGACAGAGAAAAAATAATCAACGATTCCACACAGAGTCAAATACTAAACTGCCCAACACCGAAGAGATTCGGAGGCTATAAGGATTGAATTGAACTTACAGCCTTTGACACACCAGCAATAAATTTAGTGTCTTATCTATTTTTTGTCCATTGGCCAGTGTCGGAAATCGGTCGAAGATCTGGTAAGTACTGAGAAAACGTACTAGTGCCTCTGAAAAAGATGTTTCGAAACTGTGGGAGGCCGTAAACAATTGTCTCGAGTTTCAAACAAAAACCCTGCTCCGGTATCCACGACACAGCCTTTCTTCTTTGTTCATAAAACCCAAAAGGTTTCATCGCCTGCTTTAATAAAAATCGGATAATTTTTGCAGAAACTAGAAATAGGGATTCGGATTTTGTTCTTGGAAAGTGGAGGTGACGATCCCCAACCATCCCTACTCACGAAAAGTATTTGTTTCGACAGCCTATACCCCTCCCCTCCACACCCACACACCACATTATAAAAAATATCTTGTCTTGTGTTTTGTGGTGTTAAATTACTTTCAGCAGAAAGTGTTTTTTTTTAGAAATAAAATTTATTATAAAACTATATTATTTTACTGTTTACCTACCTATGTACCTTACAAAATATGATTTTTTATAAAACTAAATGTTGCTTGCAATGGGTCGTACATTTTTTTAAAATATGATTTTGTCACATTTTGGGGGAAAAAAACAGTTTTTATGCACACTGTATGTGGTAGATTTCATGTAGATATTTTGATATTTGTCTTACCAACTTTTCAATATTTTATTTCCGTCGAATACGTACTTGTATCTTTTACTATTTCATATTTAAAATTAAATGATTTGCAAATTTTTCACTGATATTTGATACACTTTAAGGCTTGATTCTACTGTCTCTGTCCGCGTGAACATTGATGTCTTTCGTACAGACATACAGGAGAAAATATTGGTCCATGTTGTCATACCTTTCAAATGAATTTTTTTTTTAATATCGTAAATTAGAACGGAATTTGAAAGAAGGATACAGACAAATAGTCGGAAATCTCTGCAATGTTAATACCAAATTTCTTTTCTTTTTGAATTATTTATGGAATAAAAAAAAGGAAAGTTTGCAAAATAATAATAATTTTTGTTTGTTTTGAAGCAAAAATTATAAATGTGTTGGAATTCAGTTAAAAACGTGTATTTTTAAATTTCTCAAAAACCATCTTATAAATTAGGCGTATTTATGGGTATTTTTTTAAAAAATCCTATGAGCTTTTTTATTTGACAAACGTAAACGTTAGTAAATCGTAACCAAAACACCTACTTCCTACTAGAACCTCGAAACAAAAATTTGATCATCGATTTAAAATTACTTCTAGTGGACCCAAACTTAGCCAAATAAAAACCTATCAAAGATATCTTGATGTGACCAGTTTAGATCGAAGTAGCCAAGTTAGGTGCTATTTATATATCTACTAGCAAATTTATACCCGTTCTTCGCACGGAATAAAAAAATATCAAATAGATTCCAAATATGTGTACCATATAACCTGTTATAGGCGATCATAAACTTATTATTGTTTCCGCTCGTTATAAATTATAAAATCCCGTTTCATTGCCTTAAAATTCCAAAATGAAAAATACGCTATAAAATGCACTCATAAATGTCATCACAATTCCCTCATAAATACATAAAACCTTTTAGCTCATTTGGCGCGTTTTGGGAGATAATTTGGCGAGAAAATAGATATAGCTACCCACACCCATTATACAGCTCTAACACATTGACCTTCGAACAACCGACCAGCTTATAAATTATTTATAAAAGAAATTGCTTATTTGGCGAATTTTAGTTAATAATTTGGCGAACTTGGCAACGTATTTGGCGAAAAAATAAAGACAAAATACACTAATAGCTCTAGTGTGATGGCCTTTATTAACCATCATGGTTCAGTAATAGCTTAACTATACATTTATTGCTTAAATATGCATACATGCAGTCAACAGAAAAATCAATGAAAAAATCATCAAATAAACCTACAATAAAATCCGGGAATGAAGACTGCCGGAATTACGTCACTTGAAACATGTCAATTATTTTTCAAATAATGAATTTAGTTTCTGAAAGTAATGGCAAAAGAATAAAATAAACATTTTGAATTTTAAATGTTTTCGTTAAAAGTTTTATTTATTTTTTTCAGCCGATGGCATCAGGAAAGAGAAAAAATGATCGGATTTGAGCGAAAGTGGTGTATTTTTTTCAGAAAATTCGAATTTTCTCTAAAAATGGAACAAATATGAACAATCTAAGCCTCAGGTGCACACGTTGGTATTAAAGGGAATCTATCTTAAAAATTTCGAATTTCTGAGGGCAGACGATCCGAAAACAGACACACAGACAGACTCTTTCTTTTATTATTATAGATAGCTTTTGTGTTTGTTACAACCCTGTAGGAGAAGGTTGTGAAAGCTGCAAAAATAGCCCCTTACAACGTATTTCGCAGAAGACAGTGGTAATTGTATCCGACCATGTTTATTGCCTCAGATAACTTCTCTTGGGCCATTACCACGTGTTGTGAGGTGGGTGTGAATCTGGGGCCCCTTTAGGGTTTGTGTTGTGTTGGTTTTTCAACTCGAGCGATGAAATTCCCAACTTCCAAAAAAAAATATTTTCTGGAGCAAAAACGTAAATTTTGAGGGGCCCCTTTTGACTTGTAAGTTGCGGGGCCCCTAAAATGTACGGGGCCTGTAGGCAACTGCCTACCTTGCCTAATTGGTAATCCGGCCCTGACCCAGGAGGTGCCCTTGAGATCAATGGTGATAGAGGGCAATGCAGACAACCCTTACTAGATTTATTAGTAGCCACATTAAATATCTTTCTTTGGACAAGGGTTGCAAGACTTTTTCATTGTGTAAAAACTGTAGTACGGCACCAGTTTCCCCAGCCACCTCCTTGTTTCCATGGGGTTGGATAAGAATGACTTGATGCAGAATCCTGTCCAAGTTATGGACTTTTTGAGGGTGTGCGATCTCATGGACTTGATCTAGTTGATCTAGATCAAGGAGAACAAGTAACAACAACAACATAACACAATGGAAATGAAAGTTTTATACAAGTATTACAGATAACACTGGGTTATGTTACGTCCTTTAGTAAAGTATTACACAATGTTATTTATGTATAACACAATGACAATGAGAGTTTTATATAGAGGGATTACAGATAACACTGGGCTAGTCACGTCTTTTAGTAAAGTATTACACAATGTTTTTTATACATAACACAATGACAATGTAAGTTTTGTAGAGGGGTTACACATAACACTGGGTTTTGTCACGTCCATTAGTAAAGTATTACACAGTGTTATTTATATATAACTCAATGAAAATGAGAGTATTATATAGAGGGATTACAGTGAGATAACACTGGGCTACAAAAAAATGTGCTTAGGATTGTATAACTGTTGTTGGTAAAGTTTGGGTTGCTTTTTCTAAGCAGGAAATCAGTTTTTCTCTAACAGATCCACTTTTTGAGATATTTAATTTTTTTTTGTCAAAGAAATGCTCAAAATAATAAAACTTTAGTCTGGAACGTTTTTTTTAAATGTAATATATGTTTCATACGTAGTTTTTGATGCTGAACATGAATCTGCCTTTTGCTTTGCTTTTCCTCTAACGGTTTTGACACTATCTGACTTTTAGCTTAGAACTTTTATGACTGTGTCTTTCTGTCAATCACCCACTTTTAAGTGGGAAGATGAAACTTTTTTTCTGATAAAAGTAGTTTTCCTACTCAAAATAGTTGCTAAAATGTCCATTTTGGATTTACTGCAGAACCCATATTAGAGAGGTAGAGTTTCCCTCGAATAAATATTAAGTTTTTAAAAATTTGGAATATTACAGCCCAATTTAGATACTTTTTCGTACAATTGTTTTTTTGTTGCCTAATTTATGTGCAAAAACCAATTAGGAGTTGTTTTGTTATGGTGTTTATTTTTTAAGTGTGCAGGAAAACATTATAGTTCACTCACCAATAGCAATATGACAACCAGCCGACAATGATACATCATCAATGTTAATACTTCCAGTATAGGAACGCTCAACGTCAGCTTCTAAAACAATCTAAAAAATAAAAGTGCACAATAAATTTTTCCAGTCATACACATCATTATCATTGCTATCAAGAGACACAATTTCTTGTTAAAACAAGAAATTAAAGAACGTTGCTACGTGTTAAATGTCTAAAACAAACTACAACCCCTGGCAAAAAGTATCCGATCACCGAAAGCAATGCCTACGATACGTTCACATCAGTCGTCATTTTTTTACAATTTTAATATTTTTTTCAAACCTTAGGTTTTTTTTTGTGAAATAGACTAAATTTGTCAAGGAATATTATATATATACAGAATATAAAATTATAGTTAACAATTTTCACGAGAAAATACATTGAATCGTGAAGGAAAAAAGTTTCCGATCATCCTTTTGAAGGGAAAAAAATATTCGATCGCTAGCAAATGCAACGTATTTTAAGTGATATATGCAATTTTTTTTTGGTCGGCGCGTGCGTACAAGATCTAAGTAAACAGTATAAAAGGTTGAATCTTTGTTTTACAGTTAAATCTAGTTTCGCATAAGCAGAAGTATTGACCGAAAGAAAGAATTGTCTTAAGATCTAAAACTTTTAATTGTTAAAAATGCTGAATATCTCAAAGAAAGGTTGCTCAGACTTTTGCCTGTGCCCCAAGTACTGTTTGCGAAATTTGGAAAAAATATCGCTCTACTAATGATGTCAAAAATCTTACTCGAAGCGGTCGCCCACGTGCAACATCAAGTAGGCAAGACAGAAAATTGTTTGATCTTGCCAAATCTATGAGAAGTTGTGCGTTGAAACAACTTAATACCGAGTGGTAGAAATATTGGGTAAAGGTATGTGCACACGCTATAAAGGATATCACTTCTGCAAAGCCGAAACGAAACCATATATGATTAAAAAAACATAACAGATGTCGTATACAATGGTGCAAGAAACATAAAAGATGGTCTTCTGATGTTTGGAAGAAGGTTATTTTTAGTTACGAATCTCGTATTTGCCTAGAAACTGGAGATGGTGTTGGCTGATGAAAAGTTCAAAAAAGATTGCCTCAAAACTAAAACTAAACATCAGCGTTCATTTATGGTGTGGAGTTGCTTGACTTCCGAAAGAGTCGGTAAAATGTGTATAGTGTTATGAACAATTAATTATGAAGTGTATATTGACATTTTAGAACATTTTTTGATTCCTACCATCGAGGAAAGGTTTGGCGACTCCTCCTATTTCATTTTTCAAGATGATAACGCATCATGTCATCGAAGTGAACTGGTCAAGAAGTTTTTAAATCGAAATGGAAATTCTCCAATAAAGACTATTGATTGGTCTGCAAATTGTCCGAATCTCAATCTAATTGAAAATGTTTGGAATGTTTTGAAAAGAAACATTGATAAGAGAAGACCAACAAATATGGAAGAACTACGCCTAGCCATCAAGGAAAGCTGGGGTGAAATTCCATCACATTTATGCCACGAGTTGGTCGCATCCATGCCTCGGCGCTTAAAAGCAGTAATCAAGGCAAATGGTTTGAAAAAAATATATAAATAAAAAAAAATGACGATTGATATGAACGTCATTTATTATGAACGATTGATAACGATCGTCGAACGATCGTCATTACATTATGAACGATTGATACGAACGTGAACACGTATCGTAGGCACTGCTTTCGGTGATCGGATACTTTTTGCCAGGGGTTGTACTTATGGCAAAATGAATAACTGGTTGATTATTTCCGAAAAATAACAATTAGCATCAGTGTTTTAATTGACCTATAATAGGGTACCAGTTTTTTTAATGAAATATTAGTGTACGCCTTCGTATCTAGTGGAAGCATAAAAAGTACGACAAAATGAGCATACGACTGAATGAAGCGATGATATGGTAAACTTTATGATTATTCAACTAGGAGTTGTCTTTTAAAGTGTCAGTTAACAAAAAGTCATTGAAAGGCTCCAAACTTTTACACCCACTATAAATTGACTATCAGAACAGTGACATGAAATTATTAATATTTATATAAATATATTGAAACTATTCAATTAGTGTTTGATCATAGAACTGCCCAGTCCTTGTGCCAAATCGATTCGATTAGTCCGTTAGCTGCATTAATGTGTATCCAATTAAGTTTGCCAATGTTTAGTCTTTCCTTTATGAAATTCTATGTATTGTCCGCCTCTCAATTCTTAGCATCTCAAATATTTTGATTGTGGAAGAGTCCACTTTGAATATGCTTTAATACAGATAGATAACTTAAAGGAGGCCGGTTGCCAATCCTATGGTGTTTGGCGAGCATAGGGGATTGTTGGGTTAGTTTGGTTGGAAATAATGTGTTACACTAAAACTACACATGGGATGTTGGTGAAAGGAGGATTATTGTAGTTAATTGCTGATGGCCGTCAACAATTGCACATGCATTTCTTTTCTATCTTGACTTGATCGTCAATAGATTTGCATTTGTAGTAAGCATTATTCACCAAATTCGGTATCACCTCGTGTGGAACGATATAAGTTAAAGTATAGCTATGCAATCGTGAACCCGATGCAAGTTCGAACTGCCCTTCAGTTGAGAAACTGTTTCTAAACCTTAAAGAAATTTGCGGCAGCAAAAGCAATGACTTGACAAAAAAAGTAACTGTGGCTCAATCAAAATCTTCCTTACCCCTTTTCCTTTTACGAGTGATCGTTTGGACTCGAATCAAAAGATTTGTTTTTTTGAACGATTCATTGAAAAGAACGTGAATGCTTGGGATGACTCTTTAAAGGAACGAGGCCTACCCATCTCTATATTTCTAGAAATTTTCGAATTATTTCATTAATCAATTTCATCTGTCCAGATATTTTTGAAATATTTAATTGGTCAACTTCATTTAGAAAGAGGCGGGCGTAATGTTCTCGTCGATTGCACGAATGACGCGCCCTTTAGCACGAATTCGCGTGGTTTGGGAAGTTAACCCTTTCAATCCCAATGACAATTTGGCTTTATAATTTTAGAAATTTTTTTCTGATCGTCTATAGCCATTTATGATATCAAAAAGCACATCATTCGATTCTTCAAATTTTTTTCTATTAGAATTTTTTTTATTAATCCCAATAGATGTCAGCCCTATTATTTTTTAAAAATTATGATCAGAAACATGATGATGCCAAATGGCATCACTGGGACTGAAAGGGTTAAATACTGTTTTTCGAAAGTGTTTGCTGGGAGAAGCTCGAACCTATCGCATCGCAGGGTTAACTTGAGCGAATTCAAAGCATTTCAGTTGAATTTCTGCCTAAAATACAAAAGACATAGATGCTACGAAGTGATAGGAGGACTTACCTGATAGTCTTCGTTTTTGTTTACGATTTCGATCTGAGCTTTGTGCCAGTAGTTGGGGACATCCGTTGAAAATTCCTGGAGAAACTTGGAACCCTGTGTGAGGATGTCGTTGTAGTTGACTCTCATGTACACACGGACCTTGTTGTTCCCATAATAAGAGTTGAACCAGAAACGCAACTGTATACAAAAAAGTTAAACCATTAGTAGTAAGAGTTAATATGCTAATTTGAGTCGTGTTGAAATGTAGAATTATTTTTACCTTGCAATTCTTAGAGTAGCCATCGATAGTGACAGATCGGAACTTGGTCTTCGCTTGTGATTCGAAATATCCAGATCTAAATGTTAAAAAGAATCCTGAAAAGCACAATTAATAAGCTCAATCACTGTTTAAAAAAAACAAATGAACATAAATTAAATCTTTCAACCCAGCAGAACGCGCACACACAATATTTTTTTGGAATTAATATCCTTATGAACCTTACTTTTTTAAAAAGTGTGCCAAACCGTTAGTTTTGATTAAAAGAGCACTCGATTAACTTATGTCCTAAATTTGTCTTCGGCAGAGATACCCCTAAATAAATATTATTATTGAAATGTAACGTCAATAGCCTGCTACTGCTCCCGGGTTAAAAGGAATGAATTTATCCCCATTTTTGTTACTAATTCGGTAGCAAATAATTGTTTGAAACTCATCATACAAATACGGAACAGTAAGAATTTGACGTGAGAACTAAGTTCCAGATGCATTCATTGCATAGGGTTAACATTGGAATATGATCTTTTGCGAACCCATTTGTAACGCAACTATTAATGCATGATTGGAAAAAATATTTATACCGATGTTGTCTAATGCTACGACAACTATTCTTTCCGCCATTTTCCCGATATTCTGACCAAACAACGCATTTCGGCCATGGATTCGGATATTTGCTGAGTAATGTTAGGTATCAATCAAGTGGCGATATTATAGTGATTATAAGACACCAAACTTTAACCGAAATCGTACTCTGTAAATAGACGATTATAATATGAACAAATCATTTGAAGGTGATAGACCCGTACCGCTCCCACTTCCACTCTTTAACACTTTCGCTACGCAGGATTTTTATTTCCGCGAAATATGTGATAGGAACAAAATTATCGGATCTTTAGTTGTACGGCCGCCTGGGCCAATTTAAGAGTGAAAAGGTTAATTAATGTAAAGGAAGAGTTGAAGTAATTACATTTTTATGTTACAGAAAATTTTCTGGGTTAAATATTATTTATCAAGTTAATATTATGTTAAATATTATTTTCGAATATTTCGTAAAAGGTATAAAATACTTTCTTGTGCTCTTGAGTAATTTATTAGGTCTTATATAGTACTAAGGGTAAACAGCTTAGTAAAAAAACCTCACCTATACTGGACTTAGTAGTGTGGTCTTGCATGGGCTTCTGTGTCCACGTGTTACTTCCCGCGTTGACTTTGTGCCACTGCAGCTTATTATCAGGCTCTATTATCCATTGTGGACAGTTCTGAGTATCGAAGTTGCATTGAGCAGCGTATGCCTGACACAGGAAATCGCGTTCATCGCTGAAGTCACCACAGTCATCGCTAAAGATAATAATAAAAAGATTGAAAAAAGATTCGTAAATGAAGAAAATTAATTTGTAACAAAAGACGATATTCCTCATTCCCCCTCTTTCGTATTGAACTCTCAACGTCATCTAGTGAACTGTAATGATTCATGTTAATGTAAATTTAGTCAGCAATTAGTTTTAGTGCACCATTAGTTTCTGATTTCAATTGAATGTTTTGTGAACGTGTGTAACTTTGAAAAGTTAGTAAATTATGTTATACTGTATTCGCCGTGGCTTAAATAGATATTGGACTGTAGGTTCTTGGCTCTCTGTAGAAAGATTCGACGGACCACTTTGTCGAAGAGAGTAAATTGGAAATCCGCTTCCAGATGTGAACATTGTTCATTTAGCAATTCTTTTAAACATAAGTTAATAAACGCAGCAGGAAAAGAGGTTACAATTTAACAACAAAAAGAACGCCTACAGCGGCATGGCTCCATAACAACCATCAAACAGTTAGTGCGTCTCCATAGAAACCATATAACAGTTAGTGCATTCACTTCAGTTGCAATAAAGGAGTCACAAGTCAAGTTGGGTTGTCATTTCATCAGTGTAAGAACTACTACGGCGAATACATACACTAAAGGCATTTTATCATCTTTTCAAGAGCCCCGGCCACAAATTGTAAATAAAAAAAGTAATAATAAATTGGGAGGATTGTTAAATGTTTGAATCAAACTTCACAGTTTCCGCTCCTTGAAATCTGTCGACACCGTCGAACATCATGTCCATCATTGATGCATTTGAAACACTGAGGTAGCTTACGTTGTGAGAAAACATTAAATAAAAAAACCCCTGAGGTTCTTGTAATTATTTTATTTTTGTTGTTGTAATAATAAACTAGCACAAGTTTGTTCGTTATCAAACATGGGTATTTTATATAGAAAACCATGTATTTACAGAAAAATACAGTTTTTTCTTTAAAGTTTTTTTCTGTAAAAATATGTTGTAAGAAAATCAAAACAATTTTTTTCTGTTATTTTTACAGCGTAAAGGTCCCAAGAAACCAGTTCTCCATTAGGCATCAGAACATGGGATTCAGACTGTAAGAAACTACACTGTAAAAAAAGGGTACACTGTTTAAAAAAAGGGGCTGTTGCTGTTCACTTTTTATGGGCAACGGTTTATTTGATGGAAAGCGTTCTGACCCACTAAATAAACGGACTTATCCCTTAGACTGTTAGAAAATTAGGGCGATTCCCGTATTTTTTTTTACAGTTTTATCTATTAGCTATAGGAAATTATGGGCATTAGTGGTTTTTTAAAAGGGGTCTGACTGGAATCTCTGCTGCCTTTCCCTGCCCGTTATTTTACAGGGATTTTTTTTAATAGTGTATATACTGAACTTACTTGAAGTCGCATAGCAAGTTGTCCGATATACACTTCCCATTGCCGCACATGAACTCTCCTCCGTCACAGGTCTCCTCCAGTGGATCGACCGACCGTGGCGGAGCACAGTCTTCAAACGTGATGTCGTCCACGGACACGGCAGTCAGGTAGGTGTACGGACGGACAGAATCCAGGCGTACTTTATAGTTGGTCAGTCCGCCTAAGAAGGCCTTGGCGTGTACCCAGTTGCTCATGGTTTTTCCTGGAAGAAGGGAGCGGATCACATTTTTTGACAGTCTGTTTACAGCTTATATACTAAAAAACAAGTAGGTTTGTAACAGAATCTGTCACTTAACTCGCTTCCACATATTTGTGTTTAACAGGAAAAAACGCGCCAAACACAACATTAATTCTATATTTAACATTTACAAGCTAAATTTGGCTAGTTTCATTTATTTTATTTCGAAAATTCAATAATTATTACTTATCGTTTGCAAAAATTAATTTATATTTTAAAGAATAAATATGTCATATTCCTCGCTTTTAAATAGAATGAAAACATTTCATATCAACATACAAGGATTCCGTAGTGAAATATATTTGACGTCATTTCAAACTGATCGATGTCGCAAAAATAAATTTATTTTAATTTATTGTCTAAAAGAATTAAAGTTTCTCGAGCGATTGTTGCTAATGGCAAATGTGATTTAATTCTAATGAAAACAGGGCCTTTAGCTATTTGTAATTCAAAGTTTTAAACGCCAAAATTAACTATTTTCATTAATCTTCTTTCTCAGATTTAATAATTAGACTTTATCGTTTGCTAAATTTGTTTGAAGTTCAAAGAATAATGATGTAATCTTTTTTAATAAATATTTTTGTCGCCACAATTTCCCATTTAAATTTCTTTCGAAAATTCACTTATTTATAGTTTGTTAAATTATTTTACAGTTCAAAAAATTTATAATTTGTACAATTGATGCTTTAAAAATAAAAGCGAAACTTAGCATATTTTTTTATGCCAAGTTAGAATTCTCTATGCATCTTTCTACATACATATATATAGAACCATTAAAAGAACTCTATTGTGATAATACAACAATCCAAACCGAATTATATCACATAAATAAATATTTTTTCAAAAGTGTATTTTTATTTTAACAAAAGTTTCTCGTACGTTTAACGAAATGGAAACAGTGAAAATATTGAATAAAAATGGAATTTGCATGTTATTTCAATGTAGATTAAATTTTTAGTTATTTAAATTTTAAATAAGCTTCTAGTTTAAATTTTTTAATGAAATTTGGCATGTAGCCTAATCTGATTTTTTGCTTCAAAATGACGTATCCCACTTGGTGCTTGTGAGACTTGTGATGAACAACAGTGAAAATATGAATTTAAAAATTAGATTGCATGATTATGTTCCAATGTGAGATAAAAAATAATTTAAAGTAGTGTTAAATTTTACAAATGGGATATAATTAAAATTTAGTTTAAATTTGCCCTAATACTCAGTTTGAGCACTTTTATTTTTTAAATCAATCGTAATGATTGTCTGAGAATTTTAGTACGGGGAAGGTTGGGCCATGTTTTAACTAACTAGTTGTGCATTTAATTGCTAACAATTTCTTAAAAATAAGATTTTATAAGTTGGGAGGATGAGCAATCACATATATTTTTTACTTATCTACAGATATTCATCTTTGCGATTATCTCTTTTAAATCATAATATATGTTATGTAATAAGTTTGACACATAACTTACCATATTTTCTTTTACTAATCCATTTTAAAATTGTTCACAGAAATTTCCAAAGAGCGTTTTCATTGATATTTTCATTACCGGAGGCAACTGCCACCCGCGTTTGTTTGTATATTGCTGACCTATGCTCCCTCAACCAGATAACTACATATTCTTCGGGTTTCCACCGATTTATTGGTGGACCATTAATTTTGACAAACATAATATTAGCCACGTGAGTAATAATAAGTCTGGACCTTGATTTTGAAACAATATTGTTCATGTGACTAAAGCCCCGCTCGCATTCTGAAGAACTTACTGGGATGACTTTCGAGCAGTTCATTAAAGGCGTCAAGTCTTCAGGAACCTTTCGCCCCCCATTATCCAGAAAATCTCGATAGGCATTTAAAGTCTTAGTGAATGGTAATCGAAATCGTCTGCTTAGTGATTTGATTTCTGATTCTCCATAACCCGGAAGAATTTCAGCTGGCCAGTTATTTTGGTCTAAGACCGACAGCTCTACAATAATGGTTTCTTTGACTGGAACACTGTTTGATTTATTAGAAATGCTGGCATTCTCGGAATTTTCAGTTAGCAAGCGGCTCCTCAAATTGTTTACAATACTGGCAAAGAACTGACCCTGATGTATCGTGGTCAGCTTTTGGTTGTTGGTCAGTTCTATTGTCCCAAACTTCATTGCCTCTATTGCCACCTCGGCGTTAAACATTCGTGTCCCTTTTTTTGTTGACATTGATTCTAAGAACCTTATGGTTCGATGTACTTTCTTGTTTGCTTCTGTCTTTCACTCATTGGAAAAGGGGGTCCGAAAAACTCTACCATTATGTCGGCTTCGGCTGTCCATTTAGGGTTGGACAAAGAGGCGATTCCAAGTACTGATCCATACTTCAGTAGTAGGGAAGTCATATAGCCTTTCATTGGGGCCCCCTTGCAGTGTCGACTAAACTATAACCTATTTTTGTTACATTTCATGCCTAACAATGAATTAGTATTTTCTGAACAGAAACACCCTGAAAAGCACAAAAATACCTCTTTTCTTGTATGACAACTCGAGTGATTTGTTTTCAAAAGGGCGTGTCGCACGTGTCTGAGAATAAGAGAGAGAGAGAGACTCTAACTGGGCCTAACTGGGTACAATGTAAACACATGGCCGGCTTGCCGGCTAACATCTTACTTAGGCCAGGGGACATATAGTGTCAACTGTCAATGGACATAATGACCCTATACTTTGTTAATAGCAGATAAGTGAAGGAAAGAAGCCTGGAAGCTTCCTACTGTAAACTGCCGCCATTCTTTAGAGGCGTTCTCGCTACATCATTCTTGATAGCAGGGGGGGGGGGGGGTGAATTCGTTCCACCTTTTCAAGCCGTCGCGTCGGTCGGGGTGGTTGGTCACTACACCGTGTATTTAGTTCAGTGGAAAAATTTTAAATTAATTTTTTAATGAAAGAAATAGTAAAAAAAAATTACGCATTAAAGTTCCGGAACGCCGTTCCGGCTCGTAAAAAAGTACCGGAACGTCGTACCGGCCCCACTACACCACTGCATACGCATCAGCGAGCAAGTGCATTACTTTAACTATTTCATGACTTTTGACTTGTCAATGTATGGAACTCTGTGTTATAAATTGAAGAGGTACGGAGTGACCCGGTTTTGATCTCGGCACCTCTTGCATGTGAGTCCATGGCCCCAGCTTCGGCAACCCATAGTCCACCAAAATGATTATCAAGGTAAAGATGAGTTACTTCGGCTTTTTATACTACAATTACTATTATAATCTAAATGACTGGTAGTAACGTAGTAGTAATTCAACGTCATCTAGCGTGGATAGCGCGTGTGGTGTACCGTCACAAAATCAACAGCGCATTCCGCCAAATATTTATTAGTTGAGTATATACGTACATGCCTCCCACCAGAGTACCGATTTGGTGTACTAAAACTATTAACTAACTAATGTTACTAACTAATGTACTAAACTAACTAATGTTAAAAGTTCAACACGTATGACTTTGATTCGAGTTAGGTAAAGAACTAAAGTGGAGACGTACTTCCATAGAGATTTTCGTCCGCGTCCCACACTTTGTTCATGGTATTTTCATTTTTTCCCGCGTACACTTCTAGGTTGCACGAGTATTGTCCACAGAACACCCAGAAGTCCAGGTTACAGTGAGAGTGGGTGGTCGAGATTTCTTTAGATGTCAGTGACGTCATGTCGCCTTGGCGCCCTGGGCCACCGTCGGCTAGCAGATACCATCCGTCTGTTAAATTTCTCGTGTGATCGGTCTTGGGACGGTTCTTCAAGTTGATCTGAAAAGAAACTTATCAGTTTAGAAATGAATAACAACATCAATTTCACCAGAATAAAACATTTGTTTTTTTACATTTGTTGACGAAGAGAGAAAATTACAAAGGTAATGTTTGCAGTCGCTGATATTTGAAGACATTTTTCTATTAATATAATTCATTTGGATTTAGGAATCATAAACGAATCTGACCCTCTTGTTAATACGTGATTTTTCTAAGGTGTGCTCTATTATGTGAAGGTAAAATAATGGTAAACTGATTATGGCTAAATATTATGAAGCAATATTTCTTAGAGCACATGTCGAAGAAGACTCGGGCACAATTCCATCGGTCCCGGAATGCTGTAGTATGATGTAATTAAAAGCACGCCAACAATCACCTTCTTAATCCGAAACTATCCTTATTCCGAACGTGCATTTGCTGCTAATACATAGTTCGAAATAAAGAAAAAAAGAGAGAAATATGTATAAATGTACACTCTATAATAAATGCAGTTCTCCTTTCGCCGTTTCGGGCAAATGACAAAAGTTACCAGCATTGTCGTTAGCCTCTAAACTTCAAAATCATTTTAACGAGAAGAATGTACAAAGTATAGATTTCTGTCTTGGCATGTTTCGTATGGCAGACCCGTAGTCTGCTTGTATAGGGTTAAAGCACATATTTTTTTTAAAAAGGAAGTCTAATTTAAGACTTACTTTTGTACTTTCGTCATTGGCTTGAATAGGAATCCACTGGAATTCACTGTCATCTATTGCCTGCCTCTTGCTTCTTGATTGGCTCTTGGAATTTTTCAATTTATTGCTGATAGTCCATCCACATAGATCTTTGTTGTCGAAGTGACAAGATTCTTTAACTGAGACAAAAAAAGAAAGCATTTCAAAGCAAAGCTGGCATTAAAATACTCTTCAGAACTTTTTAAAGTTAATTGCTTAATCTGTAGATGGCATTATGTACCCATATGTAGCACTCTAATGTGGGATCCGTAAAGGCCTATTTGGGTAATGTGGGAACTGTCCATACATATGGGGCCCAGATGTAAACTACCCCTTTATTTTTGGTCAAACCACATGGGCCCACTTGGTCAACCCCGCGTAGGTACCCTAACAGCCATGTGACGAGTATGTGACGAAAAGCGATATCACATACAAGTCACTGAAGATCGCTGTGATGTCACATTCAGTCACTTTTTTGTCACATAGAAGTTGAATGTCCGCTTTTGTTACGTATCTTCTACGTAACATGGATATCGATGATATCGTAGCAATGTCGCATTTTGAGTTGTATGTGACATAACTGACTTCTGCGACCAGTATGTGATTTACCCAGCTAAAAATAAACTTCAGTAAAATGGTGGCGCCATCTAGTGAAATGTTTTTAAATCTCACAAAGATAAATAAAAATAATTATCAGGAAGTTGAGTTGTATTTATACCCAAGTAGGAAGGCAGGAGCACGGGATTTGATCTGGGGGTATTTGTGTAGCTGTTCAGCGCGCTACCAACTGCGTTATTGGAGCTTGCAAATTGGAGAGCGTTTTAAATTTATGAATGGTATATCTTATAATTAGAACATACAAAATTACACACTCCATGGATTCGATTATAATCCATAAATTTGATTCATGATTTTGCGTACAATTTGTCTATGATTTTTATTTAAAAATATTTAAATTAGATTTAATTAATTGTTCTAAGGTGGTAATAAATAAATTGGAAGCAAATTTTGTGAGTTAGAAAAAAAATATATCTTAAGAATTCCTTTAAGATTAATTTATTTTTAAATTTTCTATAAAAAGGTGAGAGCAAAGCTATTGAGCAAACTGAAATATTAAGCAAATAATTTTTAAATCTGCTTTTTTGTTTAAATTTTACTGTCTCTTTATATAGGTGGCATTATTTTCTTTTTTGCAAAATCAAATCAAAAACGTCCATGGAAATTGGAAAAAAGAATTTGAATCGCCAATTATAGCTTTGATATCGTTTCTGAATTTTTAGAAGTTACAGATTAACAAAATCTAGATCTGCGATTTGAACTTAGCTAGATTACAAAAAAAAACCCTCATTACTAAATTTAATGTAATAAACTCATTTTAAATTTTCCTGGAAACTTAAGAATATTTTGCCAACACAGAAATAATTTTTTGTGCAAACATTTTGTCCACAGGAAGGCACAACAAAAATGTACCCTTTTTACATGCGTAAAATATTAAGCTAATTTGCAAAAAAACTGCAAATGTTTACATTAAAAATTAAATGTTTTTCGCGAAAAATTCCAACAATTTTTAGCTGGGATACAATTACTACAAGTGTAAAATATCAAAACTAATTTAAAAAATAAAGAGCAATTTTAAGATAAAGATTCATTACAATAAAATTTACAGTATTTTTGGGGTTAACGCACACATTATTTTTTAAAAATAACTTCAAATAAACTTTAGATTAGTTAAAGTATTTAAAATCAAGATGGCCCTTAAAAAAATCTACAGTATTTTTGCAGTTAACAGCCCACAATAACCTTTGAAATAAATCACTTCAAATTAACTTTAGATTTTATTGCAAAATAACTGAAGTTTTTTTACAGTCGACATTCTTCTACAGAAAATCTGCAGTTGACTGTAGAAATACTTCAAAATCACTTCGCTTCTGTAGAAAAACTGCAGTTTATTTTTAGCTGATGAACATAATATTGCAGCAATGTCGCATTGCGACTTGTATGCGACCTAGGTGACTTGCGTGGCGAATTAGCGACGAACTTGACATCGCAGCAAGGTCACATAGATCATGTTGCAGCCATATTGGTATGGGACAAAAATGGGATATCACATACAAGTCACAACACAATGCCACTGCAATATCACATTGTGATATCACTGGAATATCACATACAAGTCACATTGTGACGGGGATTAAAGCGACATCGATGTGTCATCACATACATGTCACAATGTAATGTCACTACAAGAGCAAATTGCGACATCTGTGGGATATCCCCATTGTGACTGGGATTTAGATGACATCACTGCGAAATTACATACAAGTCACAATATGATGTCACTGCAAGATCGCATAGTGACATCCTTTTGATATCGCATACCAGTCACATTGTGACGGTGAGTTACGCGATATCACTGTGATGTCACATCTTTTCCCCATAGAATGTTTTTAAATTAATAATTCAACACAATTATACATATAAATTACTCTATCCAAATAATAATTAGCAGTGTGGTTCTGGATGACTCATTTCGATAACATTTGTCTCATATGTGTAGTCCAAAATAATCTTTATGGTTTACCCATTACCAACAAATGTGAATCCCATTTACGATTTTTATAAAACATAAAATCCCGTATATCGACATGGAATCAGTGTGGACAAACCACAAAGATTATTATGGGTTACCCATAAAAAGCCCAAGTTAGCGAAAGGAGTAATTAAGAACAAGAATTAGCTATTGTTTGGATAATATTATTTTAACTGTAAAATTATGTGTCATCATTAACTTAATATAATTCAGCCACAAAACAATGTAACATTTCCTTAGTTTGAGCAATTTCTCTAGAGATAGATGGAAGAAAGACCTAATTGAAAATGGACTAACATGGTATACTCCAGGTGGGTCCATGTGGTTGGACTAAAAATAAAGGGGAGTTGTTTCTTCTTTCTGAGCCGCATATGGGTAATGTCCACACTAGCGGGCTACTAGCACCACTAAGTGGGCCCATATATCCCACATTAGTGTGCTTGCGGCGTTTTTTGAAGGTGCTTAATGGATTTACCGGAAGGTTCGTAATTGATTGTGGGTGGAAATTTAAAAAAAAAATCAAGAAAGGGAATGCATTTTATTTTGTTTCTAAAGGAACCATGAACCTCTGTCACGGATATTTAGGTAAATTACAAAAGTTCAAAATGCCGATAACTTAAACCAAAGGTGAGGGGGAGTGGTTTTATGTTAAAATATGATAGTACTAGCTGTTATACCCGACGTTGCACGGGTAGAGGTGGAAAAATAATTTAACAGTCAATTTAACTATTTTTTTCTTTCATTTTAGTTACATAAGATATGAAGATTACCCAGTAATTTTCCATTTAATTACCCAACTTGGATATAGAAATGATTAGTATTAATTTCAAAAATACCTTTGATAAGAAGCTCAAATTAAAAAATAATACATATTTATGTAAAAAATAATCAGTAAGAATTAAAAATGGAAAATTTTAGTTAATAATTTGGCGAGTTTGGCAACGTATTTGGCGAAAAAATAAATACATAAAACACTAATATGCAGCTCTAGTGCGATGGCCTTTATTAACCATCACAGTTCAGTAATAGCTTAACTCTATGCATTTATTGCTTAAATATGCATACCTACATATGCAGTCAACAGAAAAATCAATAAAAAAAATCATCAAATAAACCCACAATAAAATCCGGGAATGAAGACTGGCGGAATTACGTCACTTGAAACATGTCAATTATTTTTCAAATAATGAAATTAGTTTCTGAAGGTAATGGCAACAGAATAAAATAAACATTTTCAATTTTAAACGTTTTCGTTAAAAGTTTTAATTTTTTCAGCCGATGGCATCAGGAAAGTAAAAAAAGATCGGATTTGAGCCAAAGTGGTGTAGTTTTTTCAGAAAATTCGAATAAAAATGTTCGAAAACTATAGAAGGAATGGTCTGATTCGAAAAATTCTTAGCCTATGTTTGTTCCGGAGATGAGATAAATTTTTGTGCCAAATTTCGTGACGATCTGTTGCGTGGTTCTTTAGATCTCGTGTCTTATACAAACAAACGGAAGTTGCCTTTTATGTATATAGATTATATTTTTTTGGATATCTATCGAATTTAACAAAAGGGATGATAAGTTTTTTTCAATAAAAAAATTGTTTTTCAGATTTTTTCAACTTTAAAGGGAATGGTAAGGTATGATAAGGAAAGGCAACGTACCACAATCTTCTTCGTCCGTTTTGTCCTTACAGTCGAATCTGAAGTCACATTTCTTGTTACCAGGAATGCAGACTTTGTCTTTCTTACAGAAGAATTCTGTCGGTTTGCAACCAGTCGGTATTGGAGTAGTAGTTGAAATATTTCCAGGAACTTCAGTAGGAGGCAGGGTCAGACCCTTCAGTAACCTACGAAAATTCAAAAACATTCTGAAATGCATTTAAAGTTAGGATATACTCCTAATCGTATATATCTCTTAAAATATTTAGGCAATCATTACTAGCTACATTTAGTTAAAACGATCATGATTTTACTGCTTCCAAGATACAAATTCTTAATCTATTGCTGTGGTTCTCAACTAACTTTGAAATTCAAATATCACTTATAGGGGAAACGAGGGAGCTTGATCCATATAAAAGGACATTTAAGGTAGCCGTATATCTTGAAAATACGAAATTTAGTCAAATTTCACATTTTTTTTTAGATTCTTTAAAAGCGTAATTTATTTCAGCAAAAAAATTCTTTCTAGTTTAAATAGAAAAAAAAAGTTATCACAAAAGTTATAAAGTTTTTAGTTAGCATTGACTTGACAAGGGCTGATATATAAAATATAGTAATTACAAATAAAACATGAAATATAGTCTGAATAATATACTTGTATCTCCTTTTCAATTTGCTTAAAGATTAGGATTAACTAAGTGAAGCATCTTCGGGAAATATCAAAGCTGTTTGATTTTGGTTTCTTGTTGTGAATTAACGTGTTAACAGAATTTTTTAAAGAACTAACAAAGGTTTAAGCTTTATCAGGCATTGTTGGCCATTTTTTTCCTCAGAATACATGTTCATAATCACGGAGGTAAAGTAGTTGGACTCAGCCTTAGATGCATAACTCAACAAACATTTGAAGTAAAAATAAAACCCATTACAAATATTACAATGAGCCTAATGAACTATCTAGTTAAAAAAATTAATAGCCGACAAACATCTCTACTCTGTTCCTGGGTTCTTTGAAATTGTAAAAAAGTATTATGTTTTTTTATGTAAACATTGAAAAGTTATAATCATATGATTAATTATTATGAACATATGTACAGTTTAAGTCCGATATCGCAAAACTTATCATCATAACTGCGAATAACGCATTTTGGCAATTTTTGCTAATAAAGAAACAAAAATAAAAAAAGAAATGTACTCACTTGCAACCAGAAGAGAAAGAAATATCGTCCATTGCAATGAGATCTTTAGTGGTGACACCGCATTTTCCTTCAATGATGACCTGGAAAGGATCAGTGTCGTTCAAGAAGACAGCTCCTCTCATCCAAAAGTTACCAACCTCTCCTGAAAGCCCCCACAATCGGTTCAGCTCCCCACCTTCGTTTTTACGTGTGTAGACATTGATTTGATTCACATCTTTTCCATACATGAAGTAATAGAACCTCATTGTGCATTGACCTTTAGCAATGGCCCTCATGACATCAGAAGCTATCCAGGCCTTTTGGTTGAGAGTCCCCTTGTCGCCTCTAGTTAAGGTTATGTAGTGTCCGTCTGGGTTTGACAAAGTGTGGTCGTAGTAAGGACCAACTTTAGAGCTTAGGTGACCAGGCGATGAACCGCTTTTGACTTCCCACAAGAGAGGAACAGACTTGGCGTCGTAAAACTGCCTGAAATATCCAAATCCGCTTTCGAAATCGGTGGTCAGATAGTTCTGTCCTTCGCAGTTGTCCTCATCTGTTCCATCGCCACAGTCGTCCGTTAAATCGCAAATTCTGTCGTAGTCAATGCAAGCTCTTGTCTTTTGGCAGCGGAAACCCATACAGATACCCTTTTCTTGCTTTGGCAACGCGCAGTTGACAAATTCAATATCGTCTACTGCTAAATATTCATATCGTGACATTCGTCCTTTTTTCTGGATGTTAATCGTGAAATTGCTCTTCTGCCTGCCTATTCCGAATTCTTCTCGTTTCCATCCAACCGATTGAGCCAGTTGCACCATATCTACTGTGGTATTTGAAGTAGAAATTAAGATAGTCGGTATACTATAGAAAATAGTACTTGCATACCACAGGTTAAATTTACATGTTGACGCTGAGGAAGAAAAGTTAGGACTTCTGTATTGGTCAATAGGTCCCGTATCGGTTTCAAGTGATGTGTGGACAATCAAATACGATCCCTGGGCAGTATTTGTGGTTTTATCTGTCTTTGGAGCAGTTGGTACGATGTTCTGAGCTTCTCCAGCTATCGTGATGTTGATTTCTACACCATCGCCTCTCTGTGTAATTGCTTTCCATCCACAGTTCGATCCCATTTCAAAATCGCACAGAGCAGGACAACTTTTTTCGTCCTTTCCATACCGACAGTCCATTTTGAAATCGCACACTTTATCCCAGGACAAACATGAGTAGTCATCGCAGGTGAAAAGTCCCTTCGACTCACAATAGCCTTTCGGCCACAACGTCGGTATGGGGGTTGTGATGATGGTGTACTTTGGAACGCACTCTGCTGTAAAGGATACATCATCGATGGCAACTTCACCTTTGAGACCATCTGCTGGTTGGCCTTCTATGATGACTTCAAAATTGTACTTGCTACTGATCGGAACTTCCGACCTCTCCCACTCATCTCCTTGTGAGCCACTGAAAGTTTCCAGAGTTTTGACACGGGTATCACCAGCAGTCCTTAAATAGACAACGATATAACTCCTGTAAGGCGAATATAGATGACGCCAGAACCTCAACTTGCAATTCCCATACGTATTGGCCATGAATACAGTGCTAGTTATTCGTGTACGGTACTGATAGTACGCTCTATCCTCTCGCGATGCTAAAAGGAAGTTTCCAGTGTTATCCCCTCTAGTGTGATCTCTATTAGGACCTTTACCTTCATCTACCTTGCTACCAGATGTAAGCTTCCACTTAGCATTAGCCCCCGTCGGATCATTAGTCCACGTGCAGAGTCCATCCTCAAAATCACACCGTTCTAAGAAGTCCGTGCAGTTAGTTTCATCCGAGCCATCCGAACAATCCTGACTAAAGTCGCACACCAATGTTTTGTTGACGCATTCTCCGTTCAAGCAGGCAAACTCGTCTTTGTTGGCACACTTTCTCTTTTCAGGGGGTGCGCAACCAAAGAACGATATTTCGTCGATGGCAATATCTCCAGCACTGAAGACATGCGTGGCGATGAAGTCCAAATGCCAGCCAGGGGCTCTTTTCCCAATGCTTACGTTGGCACTCTGCCAGTTTTGACCCTGGTCGTTTATTTCTCGCCACAGCATCACATCACGCTTATCATTAGACTGCAGCTGTAGCTTCAGGGAAGCATCACTATTTACGATTCCGGACATGAAGTAGTAAAAACTGATTTCACACGTTGATGATGCTTGTTGAAAATCTACTGATCTTAAGGTCGCCAAGCTACTCACAGATCCTGTGTTTTCTTTTGTGACATACATGTAATAGCCTTTACCGGAAACATCAGAAGTCAACCCATTCATTCCCTTTTGGCCCTTAACTCGCTTCCACTTGCCACCACGAGCGTCATTCCAGCCACAAGTTGGATTGCTGTCGTCATCGAATGTGCATGGTCCGCATTTTCTTTCGTCCTCTGAATCGGAGCAATCTGGAACAAAGTCGCATAGTTGACTATTAAGGATACAGCTCATGTCTGCATTGCAGAGGAACATGCCTTCTTCGCATTCCTCAACTGGTTCTTCTGTTGGTTCGATCAAACTGATTGGTAAAGACTGGTTGGAAGCAACGCATCCACTTGTAAATGAGACGTCATCAATTGCCCATCCACCATAAACATAAGATTTTCCAATTCGACTTTCGACAACAATTTCAAAGCGATCTTTTATGTCTCCCAGAGAAAGTGTGACTTTTTCATAATACTGTCCAGGTGGTTCGGTTGTTGTAAACAAAGTTTTCCAGGCGTTAACCTCGTCTGTTCTAACGTAAACAGATAGGGTTCCCGTATTTTGAACTTCATCGTATTTGGTTGAAGAAAATTTTGCACCGTAAGTATAGAAAAACCGGAATTTGCAAGAACTGTCCCCGGGCTCCATTACTGGTGACGACATCCTAGCGACTTTTCCTATTGTGTTGAAGTAACTATCAAAATACAAAAACGAACCCGTTCTTGAATTTCGAGTGTGATCGCGAGTTACAAACAATGGATTGTAATAAGAAACTTTAGAGTATTTCGTGATTGGCCACATGTCATTAGTTTCTGGAGTTTTTCGCCAACTGCAGTAGTTTCTCTCGAAGTCGCATCGACCAGGATAATCATCACATTTGGCATAAATTCTATTTTCATCCGAATAATCACCACAATCATCAACAAAATCACAAACAAGGTCACTTGATATGCAGTTACCGTTCTGGCACAAATATTGGTTGTCCTCACACGCTTTGGGTACTTCAACAGGTCTGGGAATGTAGCAGTTTTCAAAATTCAAATCATCGATGGCAATTACACCCGTCATCGATCTTTTGTCTCCAACAATATCGATGCTGAACCGATTCTGAATCCTGCCAACAACAATTTCAGCTCGCATCCAGCTCTTTTCTTCGCTTTTCTGAAGTCTGAAAATTTCCGTTCGAGTACTTTGGTGTCCCGAATCGTAAAAAATGGCCAAAGACTCTTCCTCTTTCAAAGAATTGAAATAATACCAGAAGAAGAATCGGCAGGTAGCAGCAGACTGTATCAGTAGAGGGCTATTTAAATGTGCCTCTCCTTGGTAGACATACTTCTTGAGGAACTCTACCTTCATGTAGTATCCATCTCCGACAGTTTCCTTAGTGTGATCTGTATTAGGTTCGACGCTGTCGTTGGCAAAAGTTTGGCTCCATCCTATTAAATTGTTCTTGGAGTTGGACCGCCAATTGCAAGGGTCCGCTTCTTGTTCCTCAAAATCGCAGTTAAGTCCACAGTTGGTCTCGTCACTTCCGTCTTTGCAGTCAGCGTAAAAATCGCACCTGAGATCATCTGAAATGTGCGTTTTTCCTTCATCGCAGGTGAAATCTGGTTTTCTTTCTTCAATCGGTCTGCAGCTTCCTTCGTACACTGTTATATCGTCAATTGCTATGAAGTTGTTTGCTCTAAACAGGAGGGAAAAAATGAAAAAACCAATTTACATATGAATGAACTTCACAGAATAAAATAAAGTTACATTAAATTACCGTTTTCTTCCATATGTAGTACATACTGGTTAAAAATAGCAACCAATTATAGTCACATTTGCGATACTTTAATACCTCCTACTCAATAAAAACGTTAACTTTAAGTTTTAAAAATCGTATTTCGTGTAACATAATTTGTCCTACATAAGTTATTCATTACTGTGGTCTCCATTTGTCTTATATTTTGTTTATTTAGATAAACTTAAGCATAAACTTTATTTTAAGATGACAAATTTCTTACCACGCGAAGGTTCATGCGTTAAATGATTCAGCCACAAATTTATATATTGTTGATGTTAAGTTTATTTAAACGATTATTTGTGTGATATATATATATATATATATATATATATATATATATATATATATATATATATATATATATATATATATAAATAATATATATATATATATATATATATATATATATATTATATATATATATATATATATATATATATATACTATATATATAGTCAAAAGTCAAGACAAAATAAGGCTGAAGATTACTTCATAGTTACTTTATTTAAAACCTTAATTAGAAAACGTAATAAAAACGCAAGTTGACTGAATTATTTAAAAGCTGATACAAGAGTTACAGCTGATATCCCTTTATCTACTTACGTCTACTTAAGTCTATAAGGCAAAGAAAGTTCTTTCTAAAAACTTTTACTTTAGTTATGCTGCACCAACTCGTGATGTCCTGACAGACGGTACTTATAAGTACCACTTAAAAAGCCTTTTTTTTTTTAAACTTTTGATTGTTCGTGCGAGGGAAAATAAATAGTAGTGTGCTTTTTTTAATGCACTATGCGGTTTCAACACATTATAGACTAAAAAGGTAAAACATATGCTTGACATATTATAACTTAACCCCCTCAAAAACTTATATTTTTAACCACAATTAAACTTAATAACTTGAATTACCTTTTTCACATATCCTTAATATCACTTATTAATATCTTTAACATCCCAACAACAGCGTCATCTAGTCTCACCAAGTAACCGTTCCCACAGATACTGTTAAGTCAGCACATTTTAAAGCTGACCTTTAAACCTTCTCATCCTTAATGCTGAACCCTAATTGGTCAATCGAAGAACAAGCAATAATAATCTGCAGCTGTGAATCACTTTTTTTTTATTAGACTTCGACATGAGAGGTTGTGTGTTTCTCAGCGGCCGTTCTAGGCCCTTTCTCTGTTAATAGCCGTAGAGGCTTATATTTTAATACTTTAAATATTTTATATGAATTAATAAAACCCCTGGACGTCCAAACTATCTATTTTATTAGAATTAACTTCAGAAAAAGTATGCTCTTCTGCGTGGTAGCTGTTTTGCTATCGCATGCATTCAACAAAACGTTATTCTTAGGCAGCGAAATTTAGTAATTATAAGTAGAAAGGAGGAAAAAAATAAATTCGGGGCATTATGAGCATTTTATGTCACAAATATTTTTTTAACCCTTTTATATTCAAATTAATTGCAATAGCTAACATTAAAATATTCAAAGACAAATAATTAAAATTAAAACTTAATTCGGTGCATAAAGGGATATAATACTTTGAGTTATTCAAATGCATAAAACATTTTTATTTTAAAAAAACCCCATTAAATTTGAGCAACGACGATGCAGAAAGCAAATATTGGCTTAAATCCTGACAGCGGTATCATCTTACACCAGTTTATCTAATTAAATTTCATCACATTTAACCTGGTGAAGGTGGTTAACGATCTATCGAAAGAGAGCCATTTTTTTCGCCAATGTGAACTCAACTAATCGTATATTTTTTACCATTGAATACTGGTTTGTCTGATGACTTTGGTGGATTGGCAACTCGCGTTTACCGGGATCATAATTCCGGAATAAACACGGTAAATAGCCATTGACTAAGCGAGCTTTGATTTGACAGTAAAATGCTTCTGGAGGAGAAAGAAATTCTCCAACTCGCCAAAATTACGAGTTTTTGTGTCTCTGTACTTATTAGTACAAGTCGATATTGAGTGACTATACTCTCATTCAGTTTATTGTTATGTTTCACCTATAGTCTTCTAAGTGTACAGGCACTCTTAGCAAGCTAATTAAGTTGTCCTTAGATGGCGCAGCCATGAGAACTTCTGGTGACGCCATGTAACAAGCCACGGAGTATGGTCTTAAAGAAGACTCCCATATACTAATAAATTTTACTACTAAAAATGCCAACGACTACCCTGCCACGGCAGTAACCGCAACAATGAATTGGGCCATTTTTTCTCTGAAATAATTCGTCATTTTCAGTATGTTTTCTTAAAGGTTAGAGTAATTGGGTGCTTGCAACAGTATTCCAAGTCATCTGGTTAGTTACTGCAGTTTCCCTGCCCGCGGCAGAACCCATTGATGGAGCTACAAAAAAAACTAATTCTGTCAGTCAACAAATCAATTTTATATTTTGAACTCGGCAGGCATTTTTCTGGAGAAGGCAGTGGTAGAGGTGGAGAAGAAAAAGTAGGGGGATGCCCAATGTTCGATTGCAAGTACCCTCCCTTCCCCCAGTTTGATATGTGTTAGTTTAGTTTGCTATTTTCTCGTGTCCTAAATAAGTTAATAATACCCATAATTAATAAACAGGTAAATTTATATAAAGAGAAAGTTTAATCGCTATGTTAGAGTTGTTGCACAAACAAGCTGGAACTGATAGTTCGGCTAAATGAGAACTAGAATAACAAAAAGATTCAAAAATTGGGCTTTTTTTCTCTTATTAAAAGTGAAAAACAGTTAAGGAAATAAAATAGGTGGGAGGATGGATTTTAGTGTTATTAGAAGTGAGGGGACGCATGCCCATTTTCTTGAAAAGTGGGGGTATGCGTCTCCCCGTATCTACCCACACTTCTAGCACTGTTAGAAAGCGAGGGGTCCAACTCACGTCTTGCTCATTTCGGCCATGAAGATGATCTGGTACTTTCCCTCGTCCAAGTTCTCGTCTATCTCCACCTGGTCGTTGCTCCACCTGCCCAGTCTCTCCTTGGTGAGCGTCATCATCTCGATTTGCTCGTCCCTCCGTTGCACGTACACGTACACGTACAGGGTTCCGTCAAATTCCGTGCCGTTACGGAAGTTCCAGAAGTTCACGCAACGCTTCTTCGTGAAAGTGAAATACGGAGAAGTGAGCTGTGCAGGAGCTGGAGTTAGGGACCTGGAAGAGATGGAAACATCATTATCGTTTAAAATGAACACTATATTAAAATACTTAAACACTATGTTAACATACTTAAACTCTATCTATGGCTAATTCCATGAGAAATTATCATTTCTTTAGTGTAAGTCACAGGTGTAAAAAGTGATTATCACCACAACTTTTAACATTAAAGTGAAAAAAAATAGTGGAATAGCTGATTTACCTTTAATTACCCTTTAGTTCTATAAACTCTACCTTTCTATGTTAAAATACTAAAATTCTATGTTAAATTACTTAAACACTATGTTAAAATACTCGCATTTATCCATCAGGGTTTCTAATTAAAGGATCTTTAAAATTCTAATAATAGAAGAGGGTATTCCAATGACTGGATATCGTATAGCACTGCAAAGTCGGAAATGCTTTCCGAATTCACTTTTTCATTTATTATGATTTTCTTTTATAGTATTTATTGTAAACTAACGCATGAGAAAACACTGCAATGGCACATGATTTCAAACAAGGATGTCACCCTATCTCATTTAGAAGTTCTGTGTATTCTGTGTGTGTGAGAGAGAAGAGTATTATTTATCCTGTGTAAGTATCACTCTTTCTCATCAATCGATACTGATCCTACGAGTTCCCAGAATGTCTAAAATTGAAGATTACGGACAAATCCCCTAAAGAAAACAGAGACAAAAGTTGATTACTCGGAAGATTGACATACTACTTTGGTAAGGAGCCAGAGCAATTTCAGTTTTAACAGCCGATTTCCATTTTAAAAGAAGAAAACACTAGAGGTGTGTAGCCCTACAAGACTTCCTATCACCACTTAATAAGACAACCTATAAGGCAATTTCAATAACTTTAAAACCTAAAACGTTTTACGGCAGCTACCTTTTTCTCCTGTACAATTTTTCTCAAAAGCGTTATTAAGGTAGTCGGCAGGTATTGGAACTCGTCTACCACATTTTAAGTGGGACTGTCAGTCCTATAGACGTAATGCTTTATTTTTCTAATCATAGTTTCTGGTAAAGTATTTTTTTAACGTATGATTTTTTTGCAACAGATATGCAAATAGGAATGAAAGACAGTTTAAAAAAGATTTGAAAGAAAAATGTCTACCAGTTTTTTAATTATTAATTTTTAAAAAAATCATCATTTTAAGAATCGTGGCGACATCTGTAGGACAAATTGGCTTAAGTGATACAAATCTTTTTTAATAAATCTAAACAATTCACTTATGTATTATCTTTGTATGTTAAGACAGAATTTAAATGATGCTATTGCATTTCAAGTACTTTTTATGACAAAAACGTTTATTACAAACGAGAAACTATGATTTTATCGGAATTTCAGACAGAAATAAAGGTCGCCAAATCGTAGAAGTAAAACAGCAGCCAACTTGTAAGTCGTTTGAAGTGTAACCCTAAAACCACAAAAACGAAAAGTGGGAAAAGTGGGCGGAGCTCATGAAAAATCCTGTCAAAGAATTGGCGTGACTTTTAAACTTGATTACTTTAGTTGTAGTCAGGTTTGATACTATAACACAGCGATTTTGATGTGCATCCTGGAAATTGAATATTCATGAATATTGGAGCCCCTTGTTTTGACATTGTTTTTATAGATATTGTAATATTTGCCCTTATATAAACTCTAAGTATTCTTCTTGTTCTTGACCAGAAAAATTGTTAAACCGATACGTTATATTCGATTAAAATCATAATTTTTTTATATAATAGGCTGGGGTGTCGACCTCTTCACTTGACCGCGGCTCTAAATTGCGAGGTCCACCGCCAATAGCCCTTGAAGAAATAAATTATTTTTAGCCTACTTATAGCTTTTTTTTTAATTCTAAAGAATTAAAAAAAAAAGGTCAGTAGGGTGTTGACATCGTGGAGATTTCCGTTTGTCTGTTTGTCAGAACCAAACTTACATTCTAGCCATCACCTTGAGGCCCGGGTGTCCTAGTGAGTTTGATCGTAGTCCATTACGCTAACAGTCTGCGTACTTTACCGGGTGCGGGTTCGATTCCCGCATTCGCCCTGGGTGTACTTTCTTTCTCTGTGTCAGGAAAAACTTTTAGTGTCTGTCTTACTTGACGAAGGTTTATAAGCGGGTCCCTGATCAAGCACACAAACCGGAAAATACATGCACCAACACCTACATTCTACCCATCAGATTTCTATGTTTTTTTGTTTTTTTTTTTTTTTTTGAAATGATGACATCAGATACTTATCTTTGATACTTTTTGTCCATCTGCCTGTCCGTAATCCCTTTCATTTTCCGTTCTAACCGTCAGATTTTAAAAATTATTATTTTAAAGATACCTATAACATCAAAAGACCTAACATTTTTACTTTTTGTCCCCCTGTCTGTGTATCTGTCCGTACCCTTTTTCTAAATTACGTTCTAACCGTCATATTTCCAAGGTGTTTTAATTGTTTTATTCTATATCTTGGTGGAATAGCTTCTGATTAATCAGGGACGAGGACTTTTTTTGCTCTTATGTAGCCTACTCAATTACAGGATCCTACGGGTCAAGTCTTAAGAACTCTGTATTTTGGATTTTAAGGGCATTTAAGAATTCCTTAATTTTATTAAATGGCCCTTAAAAAAATTCTTAGTTTTATCCATCAGGAACCTACTTAACAATTTTTCTAGCTGCAGAGAAATTAAAAACGATAAGCATAATTAATCATTTATGCACAAGAAAATTAAATAAAATAAACAATTTTGGTATTTAAAAGTTGGAATTAGAACTAAATAGTGTTTTTGCTTGATTTTTTCTTGTGTATAAATCTTGTGTGGAAGTGGTTATAAGTGGCAGTTACTTTTTCGAATCTACTATTATAATAATATAATACATAAATAACTTTTTTCAGAATTTGGTCTTCAGAATTAAAAATGACACCACCACTTTCAATGGAGAAAAGTGTTGTGCATAATAAAAGACGTCCGAAAAAACGTGGAAAGGTCTCAACTAGTCAAAGAAGAAGGCGTACTAGAAATCGAAAAAATCGAACGTAATAATGTTTTGTATTTTTTTTGTTTGATGCTATTAGCGTACAGCTGCGACAAAAAAAAGTTCACACCAACGATTTATCAGCCTCTATTCAGTTGATAAACAACATTCTGAGTCGACTGATTGAAAAATTGGTTGAATTAGAGATTTTCTTGCACAAGAACTACGCATCGTTTTAGTGGGATCTAGTTTACCGTCAAAGTATGAAATTCAGATAAATATAATGCCGATTTTTTTAACTTTGAAATAGACTTCTTGTTCTTAAGTTTTTTTTAAAATTTGTTATTGTGTTTTGGGGTGGCTTTCCTGTTTCAATTTATAGAGAGAGGAGCACTTTCTAAACAACATAAATTATTATATTTTCAGGATTTCTAGAGGCGTATTAATCCCAAGTTTGAATGACGGTGAAATGACATTAGAGCCATCAACTTCCGAACTCAATGGATCGCTGATGGAAGATAAACCGAAGGCCTGTCTTTCTCCAACTAACAACGATTACGATCTCGAACCTTCAAGTGACGACGATCTTCCTCCACTAATTATTGAACATGTTGAAAGTATAAGGGAAAAGCCCATATCCCTCAAATAGGGTCATTTGCGAAGTAGCTCACGTAATTTCTCAGGCTAGAAAACTGGAAGAACATTCTTTTAACTGCCGTCACTTGACTGTGGTTCTAAAATACGATGCCCGTCGCCAATAGCCCTCGTGTATCTCTAGTGCGACGATAATTCAAACCTAACCTAACCTTTCAACTGCACATTTGAAGGCAAGATGGTACTTCAGAATGTAGTTCAAAGAGGATTAATTTTTGATTATTTTATTTGTAACAAATCCCGTTGCAAATGTACCGCAAAAGTGACGACTGATATAGAAAAACGCTCGTTCAACCAACTTGCCGTTTTGGGAGCTCTTGTTACCGAAAGTGGGTATTCACTTGAAGAGCAAAAGTTTAGCATCATGAACATGTCATATATGGCCCAGAACACTTTTGCTCCTTGTGAAAATTTGCTGGAAAGGAGTAAAATCGTGCAAGGAAGACTCGCTTATCAGGGAAATTGAGCAAGAGAAAAAATTAGCCGAAGAAAGAGGCGATATTGATCTTGATGGCTACTTCAATATATGCGTTATAGTAGACGGTGTGTGTGTGTAAACGTTCTTATGGTCATGGATATAATGCGTCGAATGGTGTGACCGTCATTATAGGAACCTTGACGCAAAAGATCTTATTTATAAATTCACGAAACAAAGTGTGTTTGGTATGCCAAGTGAACAAAGAGGGATGCCCTCTCAAGCCACACACATGCACAAAAAACTGGTCTGGGCCATCGACAGCAATGGAAGCAGACATAATAGTTAATGACATGAAACACTTGGAGAGCAAATACCACATTCGTTGCACCAGAATTGTTGGAGATGGGGACACGAACCTAATGAGCAATGTACAAGAACATTTGTCGTATGGTGGCAGAGTACTAAAAGTTGAATGTGCCAATCACACGCTATTTTAGAGGCCTTGAAAAGTTGCAAAAAAACACGTCAAAATTTCCCGGCTCCAAAGGTGTACAATGTAGGAAGCTCGTTGCAGAACGAATGTACAGACTGGCGGGAGTGAGGCTTGTAATCAAATAACTATCAGTGTCTAATTTACAAGAGCAAGAGACATCAAATGAACAAATCGACGAACTGTCACTAGCAAGTCACTAGTATGCTTTCTGCAATCCAAGAAGAGATCAGGAGAATTCTTGTCTCTTGTTGTAACCACTCTGATTTACAATTTGACAAACAATCCGGCATAAATATACATGAGTCAATTATGCAAAACAACTGGTGGCAAAAGAATCGATTTTTCTAAAGGGGGATCAATTGAAAGAAGATCCAATGTTGCTGCTTTAGCTTTTCAAGAACCATCTCTTAAATGGCAGTAATTAGTGAATAAGGCATTGGTCGGAGAAAGCCCTAAATCACCCCATAGGAAATTGCTGCACAAGCGGAATATTGAAGCACTTAGGAAACTTAAAAGAAAATCCCTCTTTCCTGACACCAATAAAAGAAAAAGAAGGAAGCTAGCTGATCATATCAGTCGCGGGGGCGATGAGCATCATGGTGATGATCCGAATGTTCTTGATTTGGATGCTGCAGCGATTCGGGTGAAAACAATTGCACACCTTTGATCTTTACAAGTGAAATCAAGGGATGAATACGAACCTTTAACTCGAACCCAAGCCACGTCAGAGATATGGAGACGAGAAAGATGCAAAAGAATATCTTCAACAATGTTTAAGGACGTCGTTCAACGAAGAGCAACTACCCTCAGCTCCAACTTGGTAAAAAGAATATTATACAAGATAATATATTTACTAAGTCTATGGAGTATACGGTAGAGCGAATGAAAACATTGTACTGAAAGAATATTGAATAAAAATAACGTAAAAGTGGAACGCTGCGGGATGTTCATCTGCCCAGATAAGCCCTTTCTTTGTTCAGCACCAGACGGTTTAGTTGGTACAGATGGACTGGTCGAAGTCAAATGCCCATACTCCGCAAGAGATTCCAACAGTTTGGTTGAAACATGTAAAAAACACGCCATTGGTATTAGAGCAAGTCCTAATGGCTCTTTGCATGTGCCAAGATTACACCAATATTGTTATCAAATATAAAAACAGCTAGCATTGACCAATAGAAATTGGTGCGATTTGTTTTTCTGGTGTCGAAATGACAACTTAACTTTTCGAATTGAAAGAAAAGAATTTTGGAGGAAAATCACACCGAAATTGGAAACTTTTTATTTGGACTACTGCGTACCTGAGATTGTCGATCGACTAGCATCACGAAATCGGCCATTACGTGAGCCCCAATACATTTTGGATGCATTTGCAGAAAAAGAAAGAAAAACTTCAGAAAAAAAAAAGAAAGAATCGATTCACAATGATGGTTCTTTGCAAGGTGGGCTACGCAGCTAGCTAGTTTTTTTTCTTTTCAATACAATAAATTGTGTGTTGGCACGGTGAAGGAGTTTCTTGAGTTTCTTTTAATATAATTCAACAAAGTTTGTAATGGAGAATTTAAAATTTATTTTAATATTTCCGTAAATACTTCCTTTTTCCGTTTAGTTATATCGTTCGCCACTTTCGGGACGAAAATATATAATAAAACGAGAAATTTGAATTTGTTCTGTGTTGCAGACAGGACGCTGAAAAGCTGTATTGGGCCGGATCCAACCCGTCGGTCCAACCCTCTTGCAGGGTTGGACCGACATATGATATATTTGGCATATGTCATATTTATGCATATGATATATTTGGTCTCCCCCTTCCATCGTTTGCCGGAACTTTTCAGGCTGTCTAAATTTTTACCTAGCTGTACAGAGTTTCAACACATTCACCTCGTAGTTTTGAGCAGCGGTTAAGTGACGAGGTCAGAACCAGAGCCGGCACATAACGCAACCTTCGAGCGATAACCTACGCTACACATACACCCGCGTTTGTTTGTATCTTGCTGACTTATTATTGCCTTTAAAACAGCTAACGACATATTTTATGCATCGGGTTTCCACTTTTGCATTGGTATGGGCCATTAGTTTTAACAAACATAAAGATTACCACGCCGACAATTAAAATTATGGAACTAGATTTAAAAACGATACTGTTCATATGCCGAAGATAAACTCGCATTCCGAAGTTTACAGGGATGACTTTAGAGCAGTTTATAATGGCACCACATCTCGGTAATTATAAATAGAAATATAATATATTAATACCAGTAAACCAGAAAAGAATTGACTGATCTTAAGATTGAAGATCTTAAGATTTATGTCACCGTCCTATCTGGAATTTGCCGCCAAGGGGTTCGTCACAATTTACAAAATATATTTTTTAAACAAATAAAAAAATTAAATAAAAGAGAAATAATCAAACAATATGCCAATAAATTTCCGGAACACCGTCCCGGCTCGCAAAAGAGTACTAGAACCCGTATCCGTTAGTCTACCCTTCTTTACAATCGAATCCTCTTTATCTTGTGATTAAGAAATCTTGCCGTGCACCACTCTCCAGAAAGAGAAACGCATCTCTTTTTTTAAAATCGCCAAATGTATCATTTGGCGGAAATTGTAGTGCCATCTGGTGAGTCAGAATCAAAGTACCGTCCGGATAGGGGTGATTCTTAAATCTATATCTCTTTTAGTTTGAGCGGTAGAAATTTCAGTCAGATAAACGAACCAATGTTCAACACAATTTTATATTATCAGCACCCTTCAAAACGTGTAGAAAACACAAAATCTTTTATACTCTATGAAAAGGTTTATTTAAAAATGTGAGTGAGTCTAGTGTCAATTAACAGAAACTTAGCAGAACTCCTCTTCATTACTCGAAGTTCTGTGACACCCAAAGACATTCTATTAGCAGGTTGTTGCTACTATAGTGACCAATTTGAACAATCCAGGACAAATTCATTACCACAATATGGGTAATTGACACTAAACCTACCTTTCGTTTAAGATGTGGACGTATAAATACGTTCCGAACTGGTTTCCTAGAGTTACGTCCGTTTCTGGAGCCGCTTCTGTGATTTCGCCCGTTCCACGTCTAAACTGCAGGTTAGAATCGGGGTCGTTGGTCCAAAGACACATGTCTTCCTCAAAGTTGCAGGAACCTAATGGTGGGCATTCGGATTTTAAGGCTATGTCGTCAATGGCTATGGTTCCGTTTTTGTAATTTGACCCTGTGGTTACCTGAAAGGAAGTCCATTATTTAACATTTTGCATGCTTGGGGTTACGGTAAAGTTAGAAAAAATTTGCCTTCAGAGACACTTTGGTGTAAGCTCTCCGCTCGTGTTAACTCCTCAGTAAATACATTTATTAATGTTTTTAAGTAAATAATTTTTAATATAAAAAGTTGATATTTAATATGTACACAAGAAGTTTAATTTGAAGTATAGTTTTTTTTTGTTATTATACAATGTATTTAAATATAATGAGTGTTACCTGGAAAATATAACTATAAATAGAAGATACTGGTTGGTTAAGCAGAACTTCAGATCCATGCCAAGACAGAGAAGTGTCTCCCTCTTCTTTCCACTTTGATGTTTGAGTATCGCCATTTCTGATGAGCACTTCCAGAGTTCCGACATCCATCCCATTGAGATAATACCAAAACTGCATACACTTCTTATCTGACTGGTATGATCCCGTTTCGAGCTTAGCCACCTTGCCCTGTGCCACGTCTTCTTCGGGGTCCACGTAGAAGTAATATCCTATTATCGAGCCGTACGTGTGATCGATGTCTGGTCCCCTACTGTCGCCATTTCCTCTATGCCACTGAAAGTCACCTTCAGGGTCGTGCGCGAAACCACAGTAGTCTTCCTCGACGTCGCAGAAGTCTCTGGGAGGACAGGACTTGAAGTTGAGAGATATGTCGTCCAAAGACATGGCTCCATTCGGTCTGCCGTCACCTTCGAACACAATTTTGTAAGAGTAATTTCTGACAACGTGAACTTGTTCGTACTTCCAGTCAGGTCCTTGGGATTTATGTCTACTCCAGGCAGTTTCGAACTTTTCTTCGTCGTGGAAATTTTGCGTTCTCAGATACAAAATTCCGGGATTGTTTCCAGCTATGTGGTACCAGAATTTGATGCACACGCCCTCCGGATCCGGATATATACCGTCTAGACTAAGCAATCTGGCTCTGTTTGTGCTGTAGCTCTTAGCATTGTCATTCAAAGTTATGTAGTGTCCAGTTGTTGAAAGGGTGGAATGATCGGTTCGTGGTCTCGCCCACGACCTGTTGGTATGTCCTTCGACTATTATCCATTTTGCAGATTCTGAGTCGACGTCATTCTCCCATTTGCACAAATCATCCTCAAAGGAGCAATCAAACTTTGATGGTGGATATGGTGTAGGTGTAATAGGAGGAACAACCGTTGTCACAATTTCTTCACCGCATTGTGCTTTTCTCAAATGTAAATCATCTATTGCGATTCCTCTCTGCGTATCGTTATCTTGCGCAGAATATGTCATTGCTGTCAGGCCTATTTGAAAGTAATCTCCTGCATCTTCGGCCGATATATTCACTTCAAGGTTTAACCATTTATCAGATTCAACGCTTTCAGATTTTACTTCAGTCACACCTTCCCAGCCCATTCCGATTAACACTTGTTGTACCATCAGAGATGAATTGACGGTATTAAACATGTTGTACCATAATGACAAGCAGTAGTTAGGACTAATGTCCAAGTCTTCACTTATAAGCATTGAGTGTGATTCTTCAGGAAGTCCTGTTAGAAGAGCATACATGTAGTGCCCTTGGGCAGATTCAGTACTGTGATCGACGGATGGTCCAACTATTAAACGGTTGTCAAACCCATTTCGTCTTATCCAATCTACGTCAGCGAATGCATTGGAGTTAGACCATCCACAAGAGTCAATTTCAAAGGTGCAAGTAGCTGGGTCTGAGCACTGCCCGTGAGTTATTTTTATGTCATCTAATGCAATATACCCAATTGGACCTATACCAGTCTGTGCTTCAAAGGCAATGAAGAAACTTGGCAGTGATTTCATCGTGACTCTTCCTAATTTCCAGCCTCCTGCATGGTCTCCTGACTTCTTCCATAAGCTTTTCAAGTTTTCCAAGCTTCCTTCTTGATTTGTTTTCTGGTACACAGCTAGTGATCCGATGTCATTTCCAAACATATTATAATAGAACTTAACACACAAATTGCCATAATTTTTTAACATTTTACTCTGTAGTATTGCCAAATCTCCCTTTCGTTTAAAAGGGAGGTAGATGAAGTGTCCGGAGTCAGTGTTAGTTGTGTGATCAACACTGGGTTTCTCTGAACTCCAGTTACCACTTCCCTGAGTCCTATTCCAACCCACCAATCCTTCATAAGTAGCATTCCATCCACACAAATCCGTTTCGAAGTCACAGACTGCATTTTGGGTACAAGGACCATCCACCATTTTTAAGTCATCAATAGCAATGATGTTTTGTTCTCCAGAAATGGCAGTGCCCACAATGTTTATTTCAAAGTCCTTTTTGGATAAAAGATCTACTTCCCCAAGGTGCCATTTATTCCCTTGTGACCTGTACCTCGACCACTTTGTACTATATGTACCCGATTCTAAAGTTTCCACATCGAGCTTACCAATTTTTTGTCCATACATATGATACCAGAATGTAAAGCAACTTCCCTCAGGATAGTTCATGGGGAAGGTTGGACTCATAATTCTACGTTTGTATGTGTAACTTAAATCGGGAGCTGTGTATATATAATAGCCATTACCTGACGTGTGATCTGAAGTTGGACCAGTAAAGTTATCCTTAGTTGCACCTTTACCCCGATACCAATAAGGGTTACCGTATGAGCCCGGCTGCTTCCATAAGCAATATCCGCCATTAAAATTGTCATCATCAAAATCGCAATCGGCTGTGTGCTCTTTGGAATTGCAGTTCATGAAAGATATTTCATCCAGGGCTACACTCTTTTCCTTGGTATTACTAGACCATTTAGGATCACTGATAAACTTAACTAATGAACCCCTAACGGTATTTTTTGGTATCTTCACTTCAATCCGTTTCCACTCTTTTGGGTACGGTTCACGCATTTTCCAGAGTGATTGGTAAGGTAAATATCTACTATTACCACCCTTGTGGTACACAAAAAATGTACCAGCAGCATAATCGTCATCGGAGTGAATATACAACCAGAAGACCATGACACAATGGGACGAAACGGGCGGCAGAGGAGGACTTTCCAGCGTGGCGCTTCCGTAATAATACCCATTGGCCTCTCTTACGTACGCAAACGAACCATCAGAAGAATTCTTGTGGTCTGTCGTTGGCCCGTAATCAGAATCAACATCAGAATTAACTTGTTTCCCGTGCCACTCGTATTTCCCACCGCCCATCTGCCTCCAGCCACAAAAGCTAGTCTGGAAGTCGCACGGGCCGCAATTGTACTCGTCAGAACCGTCTGAACAGTCCACACTGAAGTCGCATGCGTTTTCTTTTGGGATGCACAGAGGTTGGCCACTCTTGCAGTGGAACTGGGTATCGGTGCAGGTCGAACGGGTGGGGAGAGGGGTCGAGACAGGTGGGGGCATGGTCCCAGTGTACGATTTGCATCCGTCAGTAAGTGAGATGTCATCTATGGCCACAATAGATTCGGACTCGTTGCCCGCGTTTCCTTCGATAATGAAGTGGAAAGCCTTTTTGCTCCGGATGTTGACTACAGCTCTGTTCCACCTTTGTCCTATAGTAAGAAGAGTATGTATAAGCGTATATTTTTACGGAACAAAATTTTTATATTTTGTTCCTTAAAATATAGAACCAAAGAATTAAAAGCGATTTATTGGGATATGTATTGTTTGATGACGTCTCATTGACTTAGTCTGAAAAATATCATCTGAACAACTAAATATTGACGGAAAACTAATTTTGCAACAACCCATCAATTTGGCTTACAATTTATGACGACTTCATTCCATCATAATTTTAGTATAATACATTTAGCCTTTGCATTCAAGACGAGCTATACAGTTACTTTATACGAGCTAGATATTCTGACCAAGGCCTGATCAAAGAAAACTCAGACTACAGGCACAACGAGATTTGGGGGTCCCCTTACGGTAAATGTTGTGCTTGATTGCCCATAATAATGATGGTGCTAGTTGGGCAATGTATCTTATTTTTTGCTAACAATTTATCGGTTTTCAGTATAATATCGATAACCAATCACTTTAGGTCAATATCTGAGTCAAAGTCAATCTAAAAACAAAGTAAGGGTCTTGAAAAGAAAAGTAAAAGAAAAAAGTTACAGAATACACTTTTATTAGTTACAGAAATTCTGGTAATCAGCAGCATTTAGCATAATAGAGACTAATATTTAAAGGCTTTAGGCCCGGGCCTAACAGGCCTTATGGTAGACGAGGCCCTAATTCTGACGTGATTTCATGAATATCACCTTATCTTACTTAATATTAGCAGTCGCATTATCAGCGGGATGTCAAAAATATAAAAAAACACTCACCCAACGATCCAGATTCACTAAATCTCTCATTCCAGCTCCATCCATCTTGCTCAGTCTCAGTGTAAATCTTTAGCTGTAGGTCGTCCGCACCATATAAGTAGTAATACAGTCTGAGGGAACAGTAAGTGTCACCATTTAAATAGAAGTCTGGACTGTAGTAGAGGGCCGTGTAGTACTTGTTGTCTTTAAAATTGCGCTGTAGCCTCAGGAATCGTCCACCATACTGGCTTATGCCTTTGGTGTGGTCCACAAGTGGGCCGCCATTATCTCTCCTCGAATCACTTGAGTAGGCTATAGTCCATGAATTCCTGAAAAGCAGTTTATCTTCGAATTAGCCAACTAATGGAAGTAACTGTTTAAAGAGCTACACCATACTTCTATGAAGGGTTTGATAGGCTTTATTACTAAAGTAGTAGGACCCGAACGAATGCAGCTAGGAAACTTTTGGATTTGGTACAAAATGCTACTCAAAGCAGAGGCATCCCAAATAAAAGTAGAAAACTCTTTTGTTACCCCATTAGTTAAACTTACCTTATTTAAAATATCACATTCCGCTAACAACCTGATGAGATAAGATGACATAGATGGAAAGTTGAGGATTTCATGGACGATTCGGAGATAATGACCCAAGAGGTAACCAAAATGCTATCCAAAGCAGACAAACCCAAATAAAAGTAGAAGAACTTTTATTTGTAGTTTATTTTGAACTTTTATAAAAGTAGAACTCCTCTTTTGTTACCCCATTAATGAAACCTAACTTCTTTCAAATACCACATTCCGCTAACAACCTGGATGAGATTGAGTAGTTTTAATATTAAAAAATAAGGTCAAAATTGTTGCACTTACTTTCCTTTCCCTTTGATGGTCCATTCGCAGTCTCCATTCGTGTCGAAAGTGCACGGTTTTGGGTAATTCGAGCACATCTTCGCCTCTTCGTCAGACCTGTCGCCGCAGTCATCAGTCATGTCACAGACATAGTACCTGGAGACACATCTGCTATTGTTGCACTTAAATTCTTTATTGGTGCAACTGTCCCTCTTCTCTGGCATGCTGCAATTTTCGAACGTGATATCATCAATGGCCGCAAACGAAGCCTGGTAGCTCGCCTTGTGAGTGAATTCGATGAAGAAGTTCACTTCTGTCGTTCCGATATAAGCATGTCCAACGTTCCATCCTTCCCCTAAACTTCCTTTTCGCTCCCATATTGTGGCAAAACTGTAGCTGCCGAGTCGTTTTCGAACTTGCAGAACGGCCCCGGACTTGTTCATGTGCGCAAAGTAGAACTTCATGACGCAAGAGGCGTAAGACCTCTTGAAGGCAATGTCTGATTTCTGCAGCGTCGGTACCTGGTAAGAGTAAGAGTAGCCGGAAGCTACCAGCATGAAGTTCCCAGTGGTGGAGTTGAAAGTGTGGTCGTAGCCTGGCCCATTGTTTCTGTCGTTGACCCTACCTGTGAAACATCAGAATAATTTATTGTTATCAGATCTTATTAGTTACGTCATATGTGTATGTGTATGGTATGTGTATGTGTATGTGTATTGTATGGTATGATGTATGTATATTATATATATATATATATATATATATAATATATATATATATATATATATATATATATATATATATATAAAATATAATAGATAATAGATATATACATACACACTTGGATTTCATTGGATAGTTTGAAAAGAGATACCTTCAGCTTCAACAGCACGCTTTTTTAACGTAATTCTTATGTACTTCTTTCTGGTTCTTCACTGGCTGTTATTTGTATGAGCTATTGAGCTGCACTATATGACGCAGGAGCCTTCTGGGTCAAATTCAGATTTAAGACGAACGTTGCCGCTGTACTTGTTCGATGTATTTACGATGGTTCAATTTTTTGCATTATAATTTGTAGTAAAGAGGTTAATAGAGGAGGTAGAGGGGGGGGGGGGGTAATCAATTCTTAGATTGGCTTTGAATTTAATAAATCAATTCCGGGCAGTTGGTAAAAAGCCCTAAGGGAGGAATTTCGAGGTGTAATACAGATCTATTCTTTATGCGTTTTACTCATTACTACTGCACTCTTTCAGCGGTTTTTATAAGTCCCTTTTAACAATAAAAAAAAGGCATTACATTCAATACATAAAAAATATTTCGGTACTCACATTTTTAATATTCAAAGTCAAGGCAAAACTTTAAAGCAACAAAAAAACGTTTGTGATAGATTCAAGATACGAAACAATTAACACATAAATTAACAAAAAAATAGCCCATACCTTGCGTCCTAGTCCATCTCATATTATACAGGTTAGTAACATCCTTCCAGCCGCAGTCACCATGCTCAAAATCGCACTCTCCGCAGTTAGCCTCATCCACGCCACTCGGGCAATCCCTTTCAAAGTCACACACTTGGTTCGCCTTGATGTGCGAGCCATCTAGACAGTCGAAAGAATCAACAGGTACGCTGTAGCACTCCCGCCTGGTGACTTCTATGTCGTCTAGGGCGATATCACTAAGAGCCCCTTTCGTGATGCCAATGAAAACTATTTGGTACTCGTCGTAGATGAGGTCGGTGACACTGGTTATGGTGATGAGCCGGCGGAACCAATTGGGGCCCTGGTCGCCCGTGATCATCCAAGAGCTCAGCACCTGAAAGGATTGGTGTACATTACTTTCTGGGTGAAATAATGATTTTAAGCTTTAAGGCTGTCTCCATATTTGAGTTTTTGATTACGATCTCTTTTCTACTGCGCATGCATGCAACACTGGATACATTAAACAAGCGTCCATGAAAAAATTACATGCTTTTCAACTTATCTCAATTTAGGGTTCACGGTGTCCTAGCTGAAGAACTCTTGCGTCAAGAGTAAAAATCTCATGGTGGACAACAGTTTAGGTATTTTGAAACAGTTTAGGTACCTGAAAACAGTCTTATATTTTTTTGCAATTAAAGTCCAGAGGAAACTGTTTATTTTATAAAATAAGAATATCCCTTGGAACTAGTCCAAAGGTCCCATGCACAAACCTGAGGCTCTGGCTTTATATTGTCGTAGTAAGTGACGTTGGTCCCCTGGAAACAGTCTTATATTTTTGATGTATTTTTTAAATTCCAGGGGAACTTAATTTTATAAAATAAGAATCTCATTTGAATTCGTTAAAAGTTTCATGCACAAACCTGAGGTTCTGGCTTTATATTGTCGTAGTAGGTGACGTTCACTTGCAGAGTTCCCATTTCTTTGCCGCTCATGTGGCTCCAGAACTCCAAGCATCGTTCGGCGGTTGAAGAGCTGAAAAACTCGGATTCGAGCACGCCCACAAGGTTTCGTTTTTGCGCTGGGTTGTCGGCCTGGAGGTAGATGTATGAGCCTGGAAAAGAGTGCTTTGGTTATTGACTCATTACGTAAGTCTCTGTAGTAGCCAATTATACTCAATTTTCAGTACATATTGGGGACTAGAAACTTTAATTTTTAAAGAGCAACCGCAAAATTCTTCGAAATTACAAAAAAATCGATTTCAAAATTGTTTTAAAAGTTAAAAACAGCGTTTAAAGTCAGGCTCGGTTTTTACATTTTTCAAATGAAACTGATAATGAAATTTTTTACATGAACATTGCTGGGTGTTAAAAGAATTTTGTTAGACAAAGAGCAGTGGATCAATAATGGAATACTTAGAGTGATGAAGCTATGGAAAATACTCCAGTTTGCCCCCACCCCCCTCTTAATTCACCGTAAAAACTTCATAGATTGGTGGTTCTTTACGCTTTTCATTGGTCCCTTGTTTCATTACTTCAATGCAGAAGTAATCAGAAATTCAATGTTTCACGAACTCTCCATTGAAATTTCTCAGCATACCGATTGTCAGTTCTAATGTTAAATTAAAAATTATGACGGTAAAAGGTATAACTTTAATTACCCCCACTCCTATCGTTCAACTGAAGAGCCTAGTGGAAGAATGTGCTAAGAGACAAAAAGGTGAAAATGAGAAAATTAGCTGTTAAGTTTTTCGTTTGCACTTAAATACGTTAAAAAAGATTTCAAATAGTAAAAAATGCACTTAACTTTAAGTTTATGAAAAATTGGAAACTTGTTATCGTTGAAGAAATAAGTAATATGTTCATTGACACAAAAATCTTATTTAAAAAAAAATGTCCCTTCTTCCACTAAGCTCTTTAACTCACCTTGTTCTGTGCCCAGTGTGTGGTCCACATCGGGTCCAGTTCCATCCGTGGGAGTGGGTCCAGTGTTCCTCACCCACTCTACATCAGTCCCTGAGTTCTGCCAGGTGCACAGATCTGCTTCAAAGTCACAAGACCCGGGCGGAGGACAGGCGCCTTCTTTGACCACAATGTCGTCCAGAGCGATGAATCCGCCATCGGCTCGATCTGTGACCGCTTCGAACACGATCTGGAATGAAGATTTTTTTATTAAAATAACTACTTAAAGACGAGTGGTCAGTCGGGCTAAAATTTCCAGGTTCGAGAATAAGCATTTTCGAAATATCTGCCAACCTCTAAACGGTTTGGCCAAGCAAAAGATTCAACGAATAATGCCGTGCAGAGGGAGCGCACGTTGAAATATGCTCCAAAGTTCCGACGCTGCATAAGATGTCGAGCCTAAAAACAGTTGCGTTGGGTGTTGGGTGCCTACTCCGTATGCCTACTCCGTCCTATGACCGTAGTTCAATATTATGATGCCCGTCGCCAATAGACCCCGTGTACCTCCAGAGCGACGATAACTCAACTAAACTCAACTCAAAACAACTACTAATCATAGATTTTGAAAATATATTTGACGAACTTATTTACTGGTAGACACCTGACTTTGGATCCAGATTTTTTTCAGCCATGGTAACAAAACCCAGCTACTGGTTTTGGGATCCATGTTCATGGTTGGTTTGAGAAATTGTAGGAGTAGTTCCCAAAACCAGCTAAACAAGGCCAGAAAAAGCTGTGTCAGGTGTCCACCAATGAATGGGGGCCTTAACAGTTGATTCATTCTAAAAGAGATGCGTCACGAAGTTGATTGGTACATAAAAAAATCGTTAAACAGGTCCTGTTTAAGAATTTTTAACTGAAGTGGTTCTAAAATACTACTACTTTCATAGAACGTCAAAAAGTACGAAGCAATAAAAAAAAATTGTAGTAGACGTATTAAGTGGTCAAAGCAATTAGTCTGACACTCAGTTTGAAGATGTGAAAATTTTTGCTGCAAGAAAACTAATTATTCCGAACCAATACGGCTAAATAAGATGATGTAATGTCCAATATAATTCGATGATACCTGACGGTAGTAAAAGTTTATATTGCGCTATTTTTTAATCGGCATTTAAAGGGTGCATCTAAATATAAATTACCCAATGCTCCTAACATTTCTACAGATAGAAAATTTATGTTACATATACATTATTTTTTTATTTCTCATGTAATCTTTATTTTTTAAAAAAATGTTTGTTATTAAATACCAACCTCGTGAACATATGGTGCATCTATGGTGCTCTGTCCAACCCTCCACGTGTCATTGATTCCTTCGTTGCTGGAGTGCGACCACAGCGAGAATTGTGGCAAGGCTCCTCCGGTAGTCCTCATGTACAGCTTGAGTGCGATTACGTTCTTGCCGGATATCTGGTACCAAAACTGGACGCAGCTCCTGAAAGTACCAGAACTCGGTACTTCGGGCATGATGAGGTAAGCCTTGTTGTCTCCCGGCACGCGGGCGCTTGATGAGGGTTTGACCATCAGGTAATGTCCTGCAATATGAGAAAATGATTTAATATATATTTTTTAGGTTTATTTTATAATTTGCATTTGAAACTCAAATTAAAACCTGAAATTATTGACAACTTTTTACGAGCATTTCAAGTCAAATAGTTTTTTTGTAACTGTACCGTTATGGCGTTATCAGATGTAAGTAGGACTCACAGACTGACAATAACAAAGGTAGAGTCCAGATAATAAGTGATAATTCGTCAACCAACAAGACGGTTAAGATTTAATAATTGGCGAAAATCCTAACACAAATGGATGAAATTTGACTTATTCGGCGTTACTTGATGATCTTTTGAGTTCTAGGTACCAACATAGGTGCTTAATTGTTTGATTTAAAAAAAGGTCGATAATTTGAGGTAACTGCAAATCATGGCTGTCCCAATAGATGTCAGCAATTTGAGTTGCCGACGAAGCTTTCATTTGATGAGAATCAGGCCTTAAGAGTAGTTCTGACTTCGTCGAACGAATTTGTATAGATAGAAAATAAGAGCAATATTTTTTTAGAATATTCTTGAAACGTAACTACAGTGCACAGATTGTTAACCTGTTGCGGGATAGATATAACAACCAAATGAAACTGGATTTGAAACTCAAATTAAAACCTGAAATTATTGACCACTTTTTTCTAGCATTTCAAGTCAAATAGTTTTTTTTGTACACTGTTAAAAATTTTGTGCTTGGTTTCACCATGATATTGGTTCCTAGTAGCTGCAACGGCTGAATGGTGAAATGTTCCACCATATTTTTGGTATTCGGTTGAACCATTTCTCAGGTTTTTGTTTCCAAATCCAGAAAAATGGTTCAACCAAACACCGAAAAAAAGGTGAAACATTTCACCATTCAGCCGTTGCAGCTACTAGGAACCAATATCATGGTGAAAGCAACCAATATCATGGTGAAACCTAGCACAAAATTTTTAACAGTGTAACTGTACCGTTATGGCGTTATCAGATGTAAGTAGGACTCACAGACTGACAATAACAAAGGTAGAGTCCAGATCATAAGTGATAATTCGTCAACCAACAAGACGGTTAACAATTTGAAATTAATCGCGGTAGGCGGGGTCGTGTACTGAAAAGGTAAGGATAAAAGAAAATCTAAATTCTATTTACCTTCTTTCGTTCCGTAAGTTTTGTCCTTTTTGGGTCCTTCCAAATTTCCTTTGATGGCATTGGCTTGAGTACGTTTCCACGAAATCCCGTCTGGAGAGTGGAGTTTAAAGCCACAGATGTCAGTAGACTCGAAATCACATGGCTGTCCTTCTGCAAATTTCCAAATTCTTTAGTTATACACTTATACTCTAAAGGTTTGATTCACAAACAGCAAATCATCGAAGTTTTTAACCATAATTCGTTTAGTTAAAATTAAGATAGTGGCTCGGGGTAGAACCATGGCCTTGTTAAATTAAAGGCCACAGGAGTTTTTTGTGATGTCACATTTTAATAAATTAAATATTTAAAAAGAATTTTTGAAATTATACTTTCATAATAAATAGCTTTAAAAATACTCGAAATGTTTTGAAATTTACCTAATTTGTAAATTTTTAAAATTCATGAATCATGTTGTTAGTTTCTTCGTTGACCGTCCCTGTACGGGTATATACGTCTGTATCAATCCGACGACGGTTAAACCGTTAACCCCAAAGGACATTCTAACACCAAACATGCCATAAAACTCTGACGACCCCTTTGATAGAATTGAATGTAATTGATGGTGAAATTACTTACTAAGCAATGGACACCGTCCCTTGTTAACAGCAAAGTCATCTAAAGCAATGTCTCCAATACCCAAATCTCCTCTTGTTGGTGAAAATATCAGGCTTGTGTCCACAGTTTTTTCTAAATAATATGTTCCATACCTCCACTTTGTAGAAGAAGTCGACCTTTTGAGCCATATGGGTCCCAGTGGGTTACCATCTGTTAATATAAAATATTTTTTTTAGTGAAAAAACACATCGACATATTATTTGATTATTTATTAGGGAATTTAGCACGAGTCTACAAATACCACACTGTAAAACGTGGCATAGCTTCAAATTATCTCACAAATATCACTCATAAAACCTCGCCAATCGCGGAACATCGATCAAGTAATTTAGGGATGGATACATTGAACATTGCTAGGGGTGGCTGGCGAACATCTTAAATAGAAGTTCGCAATAATTTACCATTTTTTATTGTTTTCTAATTTTAAAAAATATGCTTTAAAGAAATTTTTGCACAGAGAAGATTCAAGAAGGTAACAACCATAGATATCATAGTTAAAGTATTAGATTGGCAGATCGCGTGACCTCCAATGCTAACGACGGGACGCGCATGGAGGCCAAATAAGAGGGCAAAATGGCCAGTGTTGCTGCCACTTTAAGGAGAAAAATACTAGTTAAAAATACCATTTAATTCTAAAATTACAAAAAAAAAAATACTAGAAAAGGATTTAAAGTCACTAAAAAGATTCCAAAATGCAGTTAGTATTTTTAAGATATTTTTTGTAATTTTAGAATTAAATTGTATTTTTTCGTAGTAATTTTCTCCTTAAAGTGGCAGCAACACTGGCCATTTTCCCCTCTTATTTGGCCTCCATGCGCGTCCCGTCGTTAGCATTGGAGGTCACGTGATCTATCAATCTAATACTTTAACTATGGTATCTATGGTAACAACGTACATTATTGGCGCAAATGGTTAATTGGTATAAATTTACGTGTTTCACTGGGCACTAAAGACGAGAATGGCACACAAACAAACAGTTGACGACGCAAAGTTGTGAAACATGATATCCGGAATGGGGTTTAGAGGGAGGAGGGGTAGTGCGTGAGCGTTTGCGTTGTGTGCCATTATTACGAAAGTGGGCGTCTTGAGTCCTATTGAAACATGCAAATTTGCACCAATAAACTATGTGCGACAATAATCTACGTTGTTTCCTTCATGAATCTTCGAAACAAAACTCAGTATATCTACATAAAAAATAAGTTATATAAAAGTTACTATAATGGTGTGGAGTATTTTTTGTAAAGATGGATTTTTTTTCGAATACCTCCTATGCTCCTGTAACCAATGGGGTCAAGGAAGTTTTTTTTTACTTAGAAAGTAGTCGAACTACTACGTCTTTAGGAAGATCTTCCACGACTGCGGCGGTTTTGTTTCTCATGAAACCGTATATTTTTTTTAATACAAAAATTTCACGAGAGTTTCTAGAAGTTACTTTTTAAAAACAACATGTCTTTTTTCAACATGTTGCGTGCGGTGCATCTCATGTCTTACAGAAAAAACCATCCACTTTTTTAAAAAAATACTATTGCCCTTTTCTTGGTCTAAACAGACATTAAAACAGGAAGTTCAAAAATGAAAGACAGATGGAAATACGTCATTTGAAACAAGCTAATTGTAACAAAGTAGGTTAATAACTGTTCTCGAAAAACATTTCTTAGATTTTATCTGACCATGAATGTTTCAGTCAAATGTATTTGTAGAACGTTTATCTACGTCCTCCTGGTTTCCAAATGTTAATAATCAATTAATACTTTTGATAGGGGCAGTTTTTTGCAGTTTTTTAATATGAAAAGTAACTAGTTTCACTTACTTAATACGAAAAGGGAACTAATCACAGTTACTTTTAGAAATTTCAAGTAAATAAAAAAAATTACATATTTTGCCATATTACCGTTTTTCAAAGAGAACGAAGACTAAATATATAGGGAAAATCGGAAAATGTTAAGAACGAAAATTCATCGTTGTTAAAAGTTAAATTTTAAATAATTCAATTTAAGCCGAACGCCGAATTGTGCCGAAATTATTCGTGAGGAGCAGCATGAGAAGTAACGGAAAAGTAACGAAATTTTTCGTTACTTCGTTTCCGCTAAAAGTAACTAAGTTACAGTTACTTTCTGAAAATTGTAACAGCATTACCTGAAAAAAGTAACTGTTACAAGTAACGCGTTACTGTAATTCCTGCTTTTGATACTTACATTGTAGGGCGTATATTTCCAATTTCATGGGTGAAGGACTGTACATGTAATACCAAAATCTGAAGCAGTACTCGCTGTTCCCAGCATCAATATTTGAACTAATAAGATTTCTCTCTGTGTGGTTTACTGGATTATAGTAGGCATAATGACCTGCAAAAAGTAGGGAAATAAATTTATATCATAAAGTAAGGTGCTAAAAAATATTAACACACATAATTTGAGGGCGCCTGTTAAAGATTATGTAATGCTAAAATTAAGATTTAAGAAAAAGGTTTAAGTTATTTACCACAATGTATTTAATCACCATACATTTATCCTTGTTTAGACAATTAAATATTTACTTATTAACTCAACATTGTACCAAAAATTGAATAAAAAAACAATTACAAAAATCTATAACTCAAATTGCGTAAAGGCACCTCACACTTCGGATTTGGTTGCTGAGGATCGAACTACATGTCACATACCAACAACACATTAGAGTCATTCCACGTCAAATCGTCCAGCACAAAATCTTCATGTCACAGAATTCGATCTTGATTTTTTCCCCCAAGTACTAGAGACAAATTTAGTAGACCCATATTTTTATTTTTTCAAAATTCCAAGAATTAAGAAAGTTATGATTTTTTTAAACCGAAAAGCTAAGCCTAACATTTTCTCATTTAACATTGCTGTATATGGAAAATTGAGTATTTTTGAACGGGTATACTAAAAAGGCAAACCTGGGAACCACTAATCAATTTTTATATGGAATACTATTATAATTGGTAACATTTTGGTAAAGCGCGCAGTTGTTTCCAAAACTCCTTCTACCGAAATTATTTTTTTCAAAGTTAGAGGAAGCGACCCACGAATAACATTAGTTTCAATGGAGAAATGGGTGCAATAAAAATGTGTATATTTTTAAGGGAATATGTGTTATCTATTAGATTTTTTGATTAAATACTAATGTAAAATATTTGAAAATATTTAAGGAGTTGCTCCTATAATTCTTCATTTAAAAAAAGGCATTTATTTTAAATATGATGATAGTTTAAATTGATAAAATTATCTTCAATAGGAATGTATGTTTTTTTTTCACTAATATGTTTTTTATTGAATACTATTTCTATTGAATGCTATTTTTATGTCGTTGGAATAAGGAAACGTTTAAAGAAATTTGTTGCAAACGACTTTCAACGTACTATATGGAATACGTAAAATCGTTTGCAAGGAATTTAAAACTTAAAATATTATAAACATACATTTTTAAAACACTTGGTATGGTGAAAACTGTACGACTTTTCCTTCTATTAAAATATAATTTATCGTTAAAATAAACCATGTTTTTCAAACATTAATTAAATTAGTGTACACGGTTCATTACATCCGGAGGTTTTTTTAGATACAATTATCGAACACACAGTTTTGCTTTGAAAAAAATTTCGAATTTCAATTCACTGACGATTTAGTGAGTCGAAATAACCTACATAATGGGTACTTGAAGAATGCATATTAAAAAACCTATTGGCACGTATAGATAGCTATACCAGTAGCACCCATTCATTTTCCCAATGGAGCTAACGTTATTTATAGGGCGCAAATTTCTTTTAACGTTTCCTTATTTCAACGACATAAAAATAGCATTCAATAGAAATAATATTCAATAAAAAAACATTTTCGTGAAAAAAAATCATACATTTATATTGAAGATATTCTAATCAATTAAAACTATCATATCATATTTTTTTTAAATGTCTTTTTTGAAGTAAAGAACTATTAGAGCAACTCCTTAAATATTTTCAAATATTTTACATTAGTATTTAATCAAAAAAATCTAATAGCTAACATATATTCCCTGAAAAATATACACATTTTTATCTCACCCATTTCTCCATTGGAGCTTATGTTATGGGTTGCCTCCTCTAATTTCGGTAGAAGGAGTTTTGGGAACAACAGCGCACTTTACTTAAATATTACCATTAGTAATAGTATTTCATACAAAATTAATTAGTTGTTCCCAGGTTGGCCTTTTTAGTTATACCTGTTCAAAAATACTCAATTCCCCATAGACCGCAATGCTAAATGAGAAAAAGTTAGGCTTAGCTTTTCGATTTCATTAAGTAATTGATGACTCATTAAGTAATTGATTGAAATGTACAATTGTTTACAAAATACTGCAATTATCCGAATGTGGTTTGATCCCATAGCTTCGTATAATTGGAGTTCTACTGTAATATGTCTCACTTCATGCTAAGGCCTTGGTTTGTAAGGAATGAAAACGCAAATCAAGGCACTACAAAGCGCCCTGCTGCACGATATCTCTCTCTCAGCGTTTTAGCTTCGCTTAGGTGGTTTGCTATAAATCGCGCCTAGCGATATGCTTCCTTATATGGAGCATGTATATAGTGAACGAAGGCAACTAATATATTTTCCGGATAGGTAGATACATCGTCCATTTCGCACGTTACTGACGCTCTAATCAAACCTAGGGTAAAATTGAACTGAAATAATTTGAATTCACGCACTTTGGCTGTGCAATGCGATCGGTTTGAGCTCCACCCTGCGAACGTTCTCGAAAACCAGTATCTAAGTTCCCAAACCATGCAAATTCATTCTCAAGGGCGAGCTATTCGAGCATACACCAAGAACACTACGCCCTCCTCCTCCAACGTGACGGACAGTTGAAGTTGATCAATGAAATTATTCGAAAAACCGGAAATGATAACTGCAATAGAGATGGGTCGGACCCGTTTTTTTATAAAGTTCCGTTCCAAGCGCTCACGTTCCTTTTAATGATTCATTATCAAAGGAACGAATCTTTTGATTCATTTTTTTTGTCAAACGAGTAGTTCAGCTTGATGCAGATTGCGAATGTATAGAAATGATTCATTATCCAAACGATATTTGCGGATAAAACTGCTTGTCAGACAAATCTAATGGGTTACAACGTACATCTAAATATGTTTCAGGGCCTTGCTTCTTTTTCTTCTGACATTTTTCCTAGATATAAGTGTCAAAAAAGTAAACAAACAGTTCCTATTGCTCGATTGGCCGAATCCGTTCGATTGCTCGAATGGCCCTAGACCAATCGTGGCGTGACGTCATTCTCGCGCGAAGGATTTGTTCTAGTCCATTTCGGAAACGGTCAAAATCTTCTAAACTCTATCCATTCGCAGGTGAATCGTTCACATGGCGTTTCAGTTCAATATCGCCCCAAGACTGATTCAAGTCGAACGCCGAGATCAACGTTTTTTTTATGACATAGTGGTCACGTGACACCTAAGGCCAATAAGAAAGCTGGCAATTGAACACTTACCGAATGCGTTCTCTTTGGTGTGGTCGGCTGTGGGTCCCAATCCGGACACCAGAGCTTTTCTTCCGTCCTGCACGACCCACGCGTTTGCTGCGAACCAGGTGCAGAAATCTCCAGTTTCGAAGTCGCAGTCCCACTGAGTAGGAGCTGAAATACATAACAAATCATGTTTACATAATAAGAGTTAGGGTTGAATTGAGGTACATTATGGCTGTTTATGACGAGCGCCGTAATTTAGAACCACAGCCGAAGTGACAAGCCGTCATCTCAGTATGCACCCAAAGCAACATTTTAAAGGTGACATTGTATACAGCGCCGGGATTTGGAGTATATTTAAAGGGCACTCCTCTTCAAGGGGTATTATTCGTCGAAGTTTTGGGGTACACAGACCGTTTATAGGTTGGCAGTTATTTTGGCGATGCCAGGGTCCGAACCTGCGATCTTTCGCATGCAAGGCAAAAGCCCTACCGACTGGGCTCCCCAGCTCCCTACATAATAAGGATATAAACTTTGTATCAGTAAGTAGGTAGGTTAAAATCGATTCCGACTGTTTATTTCTAGCCTTACGTGAGGCGTGAAAAACTTGCAAAACCTACGAAATCTGCTTGACCCTCTTGGTATGTCATTTTACAAGCAACAAATCAGCTGCTTCGGTATCGGTGATTTTAGAAAGCTTGAACATTCCAGTTTATAATAAAAAAGTTAGTATTAAGATACATTGCAAACTGAAGTTGTAAGGGGAATTCTACAAAGGTCTACGTATTTGTATCTCTGGAGAGAAGAGGTTAACTGAAAACGAGAGAATATATTGTTGCACACTTACGGAACTGGGTTGGTGGAGCAGTTGTAGTCACTGGATCGTCGCAAGTATCCGGTTGTATGAATATATCGTCCAAAGCAACATCGCCGCTGTTTCCCTTTGTACCAGTGAATCGGATCTGTTACAAAAAAACATAAGTTCAAATTACCTATACAGGCTAACAATGAGCACTATTTTGAAAGGTTGTTTTTAGTTGGCAATAGGGTGACCAGACATACTCGATTTCGAAGTACACTTTAGTTTGTTATTTAACAATCTAGCTATAAAAATTGCGCAAATAGTCTGTTTAATTTTTTTATAGTTTTTTTAAACAAAAAATAATGTAAATAAAATATGATTCATAAAAACTTAATGATGATTTCGCAGTCCAATAGTTAATTACTGAAACATATCTGGTCAGACTGGTTTGCTATTGTCGACCCTATTTCTACGGAAAACCTTGTAGTGGAATTTCGTTCCACACTTTGAGCGTTTGTAAATGTTGTTGAAATTCATTTTATTTATATTCGTGGTCAGTCTTAATTTTGGTAACGAAAGAGCGCACCAACTGGTCAAACAAGTGACTGTGAATTGATTTAATGATGAGATTTCTGACATCTAACTGCAAGTTAGAATTTAAAGAGAAAACTATTGTAGACTGGTACACGGAATATCTTGCTACATCAAAAGCACAATGGGCAAGGAGGTTATTTCCGACTACTTTTTGGCGTTTAAAGTGGGAGTATTTCTCATCGGATTTTAAATTAACTCATGTTTTTACAGGTCATGGAAACTTTAAATTAATTGTTTAGATATGGTATTGTGTCTAATGGACGTTGTGACTGTGGTGATGGTGAAGAGGACGTAGAGCATGGTCTTATGATCTGTGCATGCTCATTCAATATCTACCTGTAGAAGACGCTTAGAGGAACTTTCCATTAGATGGCCTCCTGTTTTCTCGTATCGGGTGCGAAGAATGGAGACTTTTGTCATTCTCTCTGATTTTATTTACTGTTTAAATTTGTAAAGCTGTGATCTTTTACTGACTTCTGTAAGCCGCGTGGCATACTTTGTGATACACGAGGTGTTTCTAAATTAGTTCTAAATATAAAAGAAAATGTCGACTCAATGAATATCTGGAACGGCCACGCCTACAGTGACGTTGCAGCTACGTCAAACCTTGTCTTGTACCTCATTAACGAACCACTCGGCTTATAATTCGTCCAAATTAACAAATTTGAACGGCCACGCCTGCGGTGACGTCTCAAATGCGTCAAACATTATCTTCTACCCAACAAACAAACCATGCTAAGCTCCATTCGAATTGTCCATTAATCCTCCAAGGGATAGGCATATTGGCAAAAGTGTAAACGTGTTTTCAGTGCATAAGATATAAATTAAAATTTTTAACTGAAAATTTTATTTAAATTTTTTTTAAAAAAATTATATTTCTGAGCAGATGGATAAAAGTGGTCTAATTATCCATTCTTTAAATTTTAAAATGTCATAAAATGATTAAATTTAAAAAAATTATGTCTGCTGCTGGAAAAACTAGTCAGATGACGGGATCATACGTCTGTAAGGATACAGACGTATGATCACAGACAGGGTTGAAAGTAAGAAAAACTCTTACCCTATAAGTTGGTGGTAAATCGGATAGCAATCTTTTGACGGGATACCAATTAGGGCCTTGGCTTCCTGGAATCGTCATAATAGGGTATATCTTGCTATCGGTATGGTTCACCAATGATACTTGTAACGCCCCTTGACCTATAAGAATTAAAAAAAAATGAATAACAGCCAAGTACTTGAAATAAGTAAAATACCTAAGGTGGAATTTTAGAATTTTTTTGTTTTTTAATTTGCAAATTTAACGATATTTTAAGTCTTCTTTAAGCTTTATAAGAAAGAAGTCTAAAGAGCTTCATTGGCAATTGTATTTAATATTTATTCTGGTGAGCATAGAGTGCATTTTAAACCGTCGTTGACCATTTACGAATACACTCGCGATGACAAAAATGGTTTTATAAATGAATACATAATGGTGAAAAAATATGTACTCACCCCATCGATACATGTGGTACCAATATTTGAAACAAGCTTTCGGAGCGTAATGCAGATTTTCACTTTCGAGTACTGCAGTTTGGCCCATAGAGCCATAATTTCCATCCATGTATATGTACCAACCTAAAATAATATTACGGTCTTTGAAAAGTATAGAGTAAACCACACTATTATATGTCTCCTTAAAATATTTGTCCAATTGAATAAAAATTAACGTTTATTGAATTACTAGTCTGGCCAACAGTACAGGTATACGTAACAGTTTTTCTTTTAAAAGTTATTTTGATATGAATTAAGAAATAGAAAAAAACCCCCATCTTTCTTATTCAAATACATCCAAGTCTAAAATAGGACAGTTTTGCAGTGCTAGTAATGCATATCACGGTGGTTAAAATTGTGTCTGTATAATGTGAGCTATTGCTCAAAATGATACAAAATGTGACAAGAACGACGAGAAAATTACATCCCTCAAATGATTTTCGCTCAACTAGTGACATTTGCAAAATGAATAAGACACTTTGCATGAAACCTGCAGTAAACGCTATGCAAATTTAACGAGAGCTTGCACACACGGCGGCCTTTTAAATAGAAATCCACAGGGAAAAATTCGTTGCGTGTGTACCGGCTTAATTGATAAACGTAACAAAAATCTTGTAGGAAGCCTACAGAAAGAGCACCAGAAAATGGCGCTGCAAGATCCCACTAGTTATCAAGTTAACAACTAATGCAGTAGTAGAAAAAGCCGAAGTAACCCATCTTTACCTTGGGGATCCGTTTGGGAAGACATGGGTGGAAAAAAGGCTAGTAACATTGGTGACCCGTGGATATTGAACCAAAAAAACGGGATTCATACCACATAAATAACAGCTAACTTGTTAGTTATATAATAACGATAAAAATGGATGGCCAATGAAAAATAATAAAAAAAGAAAAATATCGTAAAGTCTCTCTCGATAATGCAACATCAATTATTAACTGGGGTATCATATATGCATCGAATTCAATCTTTGATAAAATTCTGGTGAAGGAGTAATGTAGAAAGCCTTTAGAAAGACCGACAGCCGGTGGTTTGCAAGTTCCCACTATTAATCTACAGTTAACAACTAATGCAGTAGTATGAAAAGCCGAAGTATTTAGTCTCTATCATGGCGATCATTTTGGATACTGGGTTGCAAAAGGCTAGTAACATTTGTGACCCGTACACAGAACTATCGACAAAGTCTCGTTCAATAATGCAACAGCAATTATCAACTGGTGGTAACATGTAACGAATTTAATAACTAATAAAATTCCAGTGAAGGAGTAATGCAGGAAGCCTATAAAAAGACAATCAGCAGATGGCGCTGCAAGTTCCCACAAGAAATCTAGTTAACAAATAATGCTGTAGTATAAAAAGCCGAAGATATTTCTCTCTATCATGGGGATCCTTTTGGGTAGAAAATTAAGGGGAGTCGGGATGGTTCTATCTCACCCATGTTAAGTTTTCTAACTTCAGGAACATTTTTCTCAGAAACTATGTATGAGATATCATTATGAACTATTTTATATTCTGTTCCTTACATATAGCTCTTTGATTTAAACTGAGAATAATTCAAAGTATGAAAAAATACTTTCACAGTGATTTTTAAAAAATATGTATTAAAAACACACAAAAAATCAGATTTTGAATTAAATAATTTTTTAAGCAGATATTTAAAATTCCTCAGTTAAAATCAAAGAGCTATATTTAAGAAAATAATATAAAAAAGTTCTTAGTGATATCTCATATAGTTAGTGAGAAAAATGTGAACAGAGTTGGAAAAATTAAACTGGGCGAGATAGAACCATCCGACTCCCCTTAAGGTAAAATAACAATATCACTGACCGTCAGTCGACCCGGTGGTGTGGTCAGTGGCCGGTCCGGTACCCCTGTTGACTGTGGACCCTGAGTTTCTCGTCCACTGCAGGCCTGAGCTGATTGGCCGTGGCATGTTGCGCCACGTGCAGAAGTCCCGTTCGAAGTTACAGCTTCCGGGAGGGGGGCAACGCTCGTCCTCAATCGACACGTCATCCAAGGCGATCGTGCCGTTCTTCTTGGAGCCCGATATGACGATCTGGGGTCGAAGAGGAAAAAAAAAAGTGAAATTCATTTACATTTTTCTGTACCCATCCAAAACACACTCTGGGGCCGTAGTGAGCCTAGTGGTCAGCGTCTCGGTCTCGGGATCGGAAGGTCCTGCGATCGAGTCCCGGTACCACTGAAGACCTACCGAGTATATGCGGAGTACGTGCTCGTTAAATCTGTTGGGTCCGAAAGTCCTCTAAGTTCCCATACCCAATCAATACCTCTGGGGGTGACAAGCCAATTCTGGGGATCCTCTAGTTGGCCTCTGTCTCTAAAAATTAGATGGATCCACTTATGTGTGTGTGTTGTGTCTGCCTTACTTGACGAAGGTTTATAAGCGGGTCGCTGACCAAGCACACAAACCTGAATATATATATGTCTACCAACACACTCTCAATGTAACACACCACCATAGAGATCATAATAAAAGTATTATAGAGTGGCAGATTACGTGACCTCCGATTGCCTCGGAGGGAGACGCATGGAGCAAAAATTACCATGGCAAACTTGCCAGTGTTGCCGTTTCTTTAATAAGAAAAATACTACGTGCGTCATCGAAAAAGATACAATTTAATACTAAAATTACAGAAAAAAATACCATAAAAATATTGAAAAGCGTTTCGCATATTCACTAAAACGTCACTAAAAAGAATTTATAATGCAGCGAAAGAAAAAAAGTGATATCCACTGTTTAAAAAAAATCCCTGTAAAATAAAGGGCAGGGAACGTCAATAGAGATTCCAGTCACACCCCGTTAAAAAAAACATTCATGTCCATCATTTCATATAGCTAATAGACGAGATAAAATTGTAAAAATACGGGAATCGCTCTAATTTTCTAACAGTTTAAGGGATGACGCCGTTTATTTCGTGGTTCAGACTATTTTCCATCAAATAAGGCTGTTTACCAAAAAAAAATTGAAGGCAAATGCTAGTAAATTTACAGTTTTTTTTTACAGTGTCCACTTACATTTTTTTCTGTTCAGACCCAAACCACACTCTCAGTGTAACATATCACTGAATAGTGATGCATTTTCACCCTTTGCTGGGGCTAATAGTCATTTCCCCCCTTGCCGGGTCTTGTGTAAAAAGTTTTTAGGAGGTAGTTTTAATTTTGAAAAAAACAACGTTAAAAACGTTTATTTTAGAAACAACAAAACGTTTCTATAGAAAACTAGTTAGTCAGCTTTCGAGAATAACCATTGATTATTTCGAAGTGGAAGATAGGCATATAGTCTGAGTATGTTGCATAGTACTCTTATCCGAGTAAATATTACTGAAATTCGAAACTTGAATCTCTCATTTTTGAAACCATACTACGAATATTCTTTCGGATGGGCTAACTTTGGACCAAGCATCAAATTCTAGTACTGACTGGCTTCTTCAATATAATTTTACTCAAGGCAGAGTTGCCACTAACCGAAAAAGGCAAGCACATATTAAAAAAGTATTTAATGAGAAGTTAATAGCTTAAAAAGCTTGGTTTAAATTAACCCTCCAATAGCTGAAGTTACCCCATTCGGAGGTATGCAACTAAAAACTCACTCTATAATCTCCGTCCTTCAGATTCTCGAGGCTTGCCCTTGAATGCCTCCACTGTCCACGCACGTTGGTTTCCGCCACGTCGGCCCACACAACGGCTGCTTTATCGGCTGACGTTTGTTCTTCCTTCAAAACCTTGAGGACGGTGTCTCTGTCTCCCTCGAGGAAGTACCAGAAGTTGAGGCAGTGCTCCTCGGCGGTGTAGTTGTAGTCTGGACTTCTTAAGGTTCCCGTATCTTCGTTCATGGCTGCGTATCGACCTGAACGAAGGATGTATGTGGTTATAATTTAAGCTTACTAAGCGGAGTTTTCGTGACGTTACATCCATTAATCGTGTAATTGTTGCAAAAATTAATAATTGTTCAGACTCCTCAAAGTTCCCGTCTTTTCGCTCATGACTGCGTATCGACTTAAACAAAGAATGTACGTGGCTACGTGTTTATAACTTGAGCTTAAGGGCAGGGTACGGGTTTAATTTTTTTATTATTTTTTTAAAAAAAATTCATCCTGTATGACAGCAAGATCCTTTATGGACCTGGCATCGATGATTCGGTGTGAGGTACGCCGATAAACCTCACTTACAAACGTTTCATCTCAAATTAGTGTTCAAAACTTTAAAGCGTTTTTCCCACAACTCACATTTTCAAAGTTAGTGCCCATCATAACTTAAAAACTACTGCACCGATCCTATTGAAATTTTGCACACTATTTCCGTACATAATTTAAGAGGTAACGCTGGAGAGTTTTTTTTTAATTTGTTTATAATTTTCATTTTATAACAACAAATTAACCGATTGTTTTCGCTCAAAATCGCGTTTTTCCCTTTAAAATGTTCCCAAAAATTGAAAAATTTAAATTAAAAAAAAACCAGCTTTACATGGGAACAATCCTTAATTTAACGATTTAACATTTTTTTTGTTTTCAGATGATCCAGCACGGAGATGAACCTCTTTATCAAATGGGCATCGCAATTCAACTTTTTTCCGAGACGCTTGACAAAAATTGCTGCCATCGCAGTATTTTTTAATATTTCTTCATGAAAGTTAGAAACAATTTTCTTCGAATTTTTCACTTTAATGTACCATTGTTTTAAATAAATATATTTTAACCGTTTTGTCAAAAAAATCATAAAAATTTGCCTTATTTCACACGAATTAACCCTACTCTGCCCTTAATAAGCGGAGTTTTTGTGACGCATCCATTAATCACTTTTGTGTAAATGTTGTAATAATTGATAATTGTAGTCCGGACTTCTCAAGGTTCCTGTCTCTTCGTTCATCTCTGCGTATTAACCTGAACAAAGGAAATTTCTGTGGTTGTAACTCACTGAGCTCAATACACAGTGAAGTGCATACTTCGAGTTTTCATCCGTTCCTAAACCGAATTACACTCATTTTGCTGAAGAGGTCAAAACAAGCCTAATGAGAGTTAGGTACCTAATACACTCATTGTATAATCTAAGTGGTTCTGACCTCTTGTGCAACTTTCTGTATTCTACCATAGTAACGAAATTTACTACCGGATGGTATAAGAAGTTCTAACTGCACGGTGTATTGTGCTCATTGCTTTAACTTAAGCTTTCTAAGCGAAGTTATCGTAGCGTCGATCCCCAAACCTTTTTTTTACATCCATCATTCAACTTAGTGTAATTGTTTCAAAAATTAATAATTTATTGCATTGTGTTTCCTATAATTTCCTATACTATTTACATTACAAGGCACTTTCCAACTGCATATTAACAAATATTACTTGTGCTATATACATTAATTAGTGTTATAAACAGTTTCATTATTATATGAAATATATATAATATATGATAATATATTTTTATTAAAGGTATACTAACCAGTTTCTGTGTCAGTTGTATGATCTTTCGATGGATTATTCCCCTTGCCAATTTGCAAAGCCCAACCTTTTTCTGACCATTCGCAAAAGTCGGCCTCAAAATCGCAGGCGACTGAAACATAAATGTTACTATGTTAGTCAATAAAATAATTTAGCAACAAATACTTAGGATTATAGATTAGTTGTTATAAATACTAATTAGTTCATAAAATATATTTCGCCCTACCTGGATGTGGACAAATGTCTTCGTAGATCTCGATGTCATCTATGGCAATCACAGGTGTAGCAAAACTTCCAACAACAGCCTCGATTACGATCTGAGAAGCATATAATGGCGTTTATATTTATCCATATGGCCTTGTTATATTTGTCAATCACAAGTTCAACAACTTTTCTAATTACTCTTGTTAAGCATGATGCTTTATTTTAGGAGATGGGTCGAATATTAACAATTTTGATAGTTTTTTGGCGTTGCCAAATATATTAAACAACCCGTGTCCCCCAAAAGCTCAAGGTGAAGATTAAGTTATATTGGCTTATATACTACAATATTTTGTTAGAATATAGATGACTGGTAGTAATGACGAAGTATTAGCGTCATCCAGTATTGGATATAACTTGAGGGCGTGTGTTCGTGTTAAGCGGACCGCTAAAGTTATTTTTTAGCTAAATAACTTTAACGGACCGCTAAGGACGCACGTCAAGGTGCTAAAAAGCGCTCTTATGCGCAATATTAGTTTTACACTGCTCAAAACAATTAGGGGAACGCATGGTTTAAACCCTTTCACTCCCAATGATTCCATTTGGTATCATCAGGTTCCGATTTTTTTTTCTCAAAAAGTTGAGCTCGCACTTAGTTATCGTTAGATGGAAGAATCGTGTCTTCTGAAGAATTAAATAAAGTTTGTTTCAGTTAAATGAAAATATGGAAAACATGCTAAAATAAAATTCACTCCCAAAACCTTCTATACATTAAATTGACCCTAAATTCTTCACGCTTGCATTCTTAGATGTTTAAAAATTGATTTTATCTTCTTTTTTCACATAAATGTTCGAAAAAATTATTGTTACAATTTATTCAAAAGTTACAATCCCAATTTTTTTCCCCTTAAATTTTAGTTTAAAAAAATATTTTTTCTATGTCTTTTTACTATTTCATTCTGGATGCATAATGAATCTATTTCACAAATTTTAGATTTTTATAATAAAAAATAAGTTGGAACGCAAAGTGCAAAGTGCTTCCCTAATTGTTTTGAGCAGTGTATCTTTGCTTGGGTGATTTGTTAGAATTCGCGACTACCGACGCGTAGTGTGCTTATCTTTTCCCAATAGGTATATACACCGGCCGCCATTTCACACGTTCTAAACCCTCGAACCAAACTACGACTGATTCAAGTTTTACGAGTGCCTAGTTCATCGTTATTAATGACGTAGCAGTCACGTGACAATTAAAACCAATAAGAAAGCTAGCAATTCGTATGCACACTGCACAGCTCAGCGGACAATTTTTTTATTCTAAAAAAACTCCACAGCTTTTATGTATTTACTCACGATGGAACCAGATACTCACGGAGTACGGTTCCTTGCTCCTGATGGTCCTAGAGCCCTGCTTCCAGGCGTTACCCTGCGAACTGGTCTTGCTCCAGATGGTCGTGTTATCCGTGTCCGTCCTGGTGATGATGTTGAGTGTCCCGACATCTTCTCCGTACATGTGGTACCAGAAGTTGAAACATCTTTGGTCGGCGGGCTCCTGTTTCAGACTCACCAAGTGAGCCTTGTGCCCCTTTTCGAGAATTCCGTCACCCTTCACGTACATGAAAAATCCTACAAGTAGAGGTAAACGCGTCATTCAATGGAATGCCATAACTATGATTTTAACATTGAGTAACGCAATAAATTGGTTGTGATGCATTTTAATTGTAATGTCTGAATATAATAAAAGCCAAGTAATAAGTAATAAAAATATAACGAAATGCAATAAAGCCTTCCTTAGTACTCCGCCGCCTTTCACGTACATGAAAAACCTACAAGTACAGTGAACTCGGTTATAACGTCATTCAAGAGAATAGAGTTACGTTTACTATGATTTTAACATTGAGTAACGCAATAATTGGTTGTGATGCATTTTATTTGTAATGTCTAAATGTAATAAAAGCCAAGTAATAAGTAATAAAAATATGACGAAATGCAATAAAGCCTTCCTTAGTACTCCACCGCCTTTCACGTACATAAACCTACAAGTACAGTGAACTCGGTTATAGCGTCATTCGAAGAGAATGCAGTTACTATGATATTAACATTTTTATTGACGCAATAAATTGGTTGTGATGCATTTTAATTTCTGAAAATCAGAGAGTTTCTTAACTTTCTTCCGTTTTTTTAATCACTAAATGTAATAAAAACCAAGTAATAAGTAATAAAAATATAACGAAATGCAATAAAGCCTTTCTTAGTACTCCGCCGTCTTTCACGTACATGAAAAAAACCTACAAGTACAGTGAACTCTGCTATAGCGTCAGTAACTATAGGGTAACTAAGGGAATGCAGTAACTATAATTTTAACATTAAGTGATACTATAAAGGGTTTTACTCTAAGAAATTTAGACACAAGATTGCTCCGGAATCCAGAAACTTTCTATTTGTTACCACTATTTGGAACGTGGATTTATCAGTTTCGTCATAAAACATAACTTTGATCCACTACCAAAGTGGTGAACTAACGCTCAAAATAGTGGTTGCTGCTACAAATTCCCAGATTTTCGGTGCAGTCCTGCACTAAACTCTTTAACAGTGTAGATGAATTTTATATACTGAAAATCAGCGAATTTCTTAAAAATTGTTTTATTTGAATAACTAAATGTAACAAAAGTCATGTTCACAGAAAAATTTCTTCAAACAAAGTTCTTTCACTAAATCGTTGATATGAAGAAGCTTGTAGGAAATTTTTTCAAAGGACTAGATTCCTATTTTACACTCAATTCGGCAGTTATTTGTTTTCAAAATTAACACAGGCATTGAAAATAAAAGTTATTTGCTTACACATTTTTAACATTATGTAGTATCAAGTCAAAAGCTAAGATTTATAAATTAAATAAAACCGAACAATAACTTTACGTCCGGAAAACGGTTGACTCAAATAAATTTAAGGAAAAAAATGAATTATTCAATTAATTTAAAACTCTGTTGGTATAAGTCTGAATTGGGAAACATTTATGTAGACCTTGTTTCGCCTTATTAGTACACTTACAGTGCTGCACAAAAGTTTATTCACAGAGACGATTCATGGAAAAATCCCGAATATTCACTATTTTCCAACAGTTTTTTTAAGATATATTTTTTTAGACAGCATAAAAAGTTATCGGGTAAAAAACTTTCAAAAATACATAAATAAATTTGACTTACATCAACAAATGAAAAATCTCAACACTTTCCTTGCCCCAAAAGTATAGGCACATGTTTCAGTTTTATGCAAATTCTCTAGAAAAAGTTATTGTGTCATCAAAGGGCAGGGTTTTAAAGTTGCTTTAAATGGTTGAAGGCAATTTTCAATGCTATAGAACCATGCCGAAGTCAAATAAATTTTCGTATGAAATGATTGTAAGAATCTGTATATTGTAATCCAGAGGTAAAACTGTTTCTGATATTTCTACGAAATTAAATCGTTCAAAAAGAGGTGTTTATAGTGTTAGCACCGTGGAGATCAATATCAACCAAAATCGGGGTTTAGAAGACCTCGAATTGCCAGCAAACGGTAGGACAGGCAAATAAGAAAATTGCCTTCAAATCACCATCGCTCTTCAAATCAAATTAAAAGCCTGATTGCGGCTAGAGTTTCACGTGAAACTATAAGGAGGAGAATCAAGGAATGTGGATACTGAATAAAATCATAGCTGAAGCGCAAGCCTCACTTGCTATCTCTTAATAAAGATTTAAGACTGCAATGGGCCCAAGAACACATGTCTTACAGCGACGAATGACAGTAAGTTATCTTCAGCAACGAAAAAAGTGGAACCTCGAGGGTCCAGATCAGTATGCTTACTATACTGGCATGATCTGCGTAAAGACCCCAGGTTACAATCTAGCAAACGCGAACCCGAAGTCAAGGTGGTGGTAATGGTGTGGGGAAGTTTTGGATTCAACAGCCAGACTTTTTAAGCCTTTACCAAAGAAAAGCAAAACTCGGGGGACTACCAGACAATTTTCGAAAACAACTTACTTACAGTTCTTGATTTGCCTGCTTACAGACAGGGCCTTAATCACATTGAAAATATTTGGAGAATCCTTACTAGAGTAGTTTATGCCAATGACAAACAATATTCCACCGTTTCGGAGTAAATGGAAGCTTTTGAAAAGGTGTGATGTGAAATCGAGCCTGATAGCTTGCAAAAACTAGCACTTTATATGAAAACAAGGGTTTTAGAACTAATAAAACAAAGTAGCAGCCATACAAAATACTAAAATGTTTTATTTGATTATAAAATTATTATTTTTATTAAGTGTGCCTAAACTTATGTGCAGCATATTTTTGTCATTCTAGTGCAAAACTTGGCAGATATTTGTATTTCTTAGTATTTAATGTCTATTATTATTTTAATATGTTTGGATGATAAAGCATATAAAGATTTTATCTTGTGCCTCAATACTTTTTTTATAAAACTAACACTTTGTGTTGTGCCTAAACTTTTGTGCAACACTGTAGAAAATGAAAATAACATATAGGAGCAAATTACTGTAGAAGTTGTTTCACTTTGCTAGTATATTTAGCACAAAGAAACAAACTTACAGGGTAAATTTTCTGTTTCTCCTTGTTAGTACATTTATAGCATAGAAATACACTTACAGGGGTAGGGAGTACAACTAGTTTCTAATAAATTATGAATTTGGAGGAGGCACAGGATTTAGTAATGTCTATTCTAGGCCATTCAAGACAAATTAGGAAATAGTAAATTTGAACAATGGTACAGCTGGGGAAAAAACGATCCACCTTTCGTTTTTTCGGCTGCTATTGGTCAAGGAATTTTGTGAAAGGTGTCATTTTTCAGGAAATAGCGTAGGGAATTGAGAACTGGCAACCAAATTGTATAAGGGGTCGTCTACATATTAAAATGAGTACCAACTTTGAAAATTCCAATGGCTTGTTTTTCCTTGTTAGTACATTTATAGCATAGAAAAAAAACTTACAGGGGTAGGGAGTAGAATTTGTTTCTAATTAAGTATGTATAGCGTAGGAGGCACAGGATTTATTAATGTCGATTCTAGGGCATTTAAGACATATTCTTGACATATTTTCGCGCCATAACCAGTCAATTAAAAATTGTCGTTAAAAGCAAGATATTATAACATTAAGGTTTATTGCCAATTATAGGAACATATGCGGCGCTATAAACGAGTTGTCGTTGTAACCGAGTTTGACTGTATTTAAGATATTAAGTATGTTTAAGTTTCTGTAAGATTAAGAATTAAGTATAAGTTTATTTGAGAAACAACAACTACATTTAAATTTCTTTCGGGGGCTCCGTAGCCCAGTCGTCAGAAAATCGGCCTCTCATACAGAAGGTCCCGCTTTCAAAACCTGGCCAGATAGATATTTGTTGACAAAAATAAAATCGACTTAATTACGGCGTACACTGGGGCAGACGTGCTCGTTAAATCTGTGGAGTCCAAAGACCCGATGGTGTTAGCGTACGATGTCACTCGAATTTCCGTTGGGTGCGAGCTCAGGTGTCAACCTCGTCACTTGACCACGGTTCTAAATTACGAAGCGCCATTGACTGTGTTAAAACTCCTAAAAGAGGCTAGAAATAGACAGGCGGAAACGAAGAAATTACCAAATTACCTTTCTTTCCCGTATGATCCGACTTTGGACCAATGTTCCCAGAAGAAGTTCTCGCTTTCTGCCAGGTAGCCGCTGTTATAGCATTGTCTGGATACCACCCACACTCGTTGTCGTGATCAAAAGTGCAGTTCAATGCTGTAAATGAAAACCATTTAACTGAATGAACCGAAGTTCTAAGAGAACTAAAAGAGATTACCTAAATACTTACTGAAATTGAAGAGTGCAGGGGAAGAACCCCTTGATTTTTTAGGAATCTTGCCGAATTCAGGTACGGTTAGCGGACATTGGCGACAGCAAACCGGTTTCTCCCTCGGTTCTTCTCTCGGTACAAGCGTTTCAAGGTTGCCGCGAGAAGGGAGAAACTGGTTTCCTTACACCACTTTAGGCGGTATCTAGCTATGTCGCCAAAGAAACCTGATACGGAAGGATATCCAGCCGATGAATGGTTTTCCCCCTGGAGATGGCCCTTTTGGATTCTTATCCAAAAGTTGGTTTATAACAGTAAATTTCACTTAGGAACCGTTTCCAGATAAGCTTTATAAACCAAGAACAGAAATCGCCCAACACAGTATTCAGTTGTAATATAAACTTTTAAAAGCTCAAAATTGTCTATTTTCATTAGTTTTCTGTCGCAAATTGAATTAATAATTTTTATCGTTTGCTAAATTTATTTATAATTCGAAGATTAATTATGTAAAATTGCTAGGATCAAATCCTTGCAACCGTTCCAGTGACAATTAGAAAATGTCGCCAACGTCTTAAATCACGCGAGCTTCTTAATCTTAAATGAGTATTAATATGAAAGTGTGTAAAAACGTGGCATTTTCAAAATATTTTGCAATAACAAACAATGAAAAACCTCCTAATTGCATTAATAACTGACGAAATATAAATTAAAACTAACCATCTTTTTAGGCAAAACAAAATGGAACGCCTTGCCATTTTTTAGTAAACAAACAATAAAATCAAAGAACTACATTGTGCTATATTTTATGAAGTCATTCCAAACTAATCCATATGACAAAAATAAGTTTTTCTAGAAATATTAATATTAAATAAATAAAATTACTCATGCTATTGTTAATGTGATAACAGCGATTTAAATGACTAAAAAAATTCAATACTAATTCAATGGGTAGGAGAAATATTACGGCATTTTTATTTTAATCTAAAACTTATTTTTATAGAGTAGTAAATAATATCTTATGATCATATCCACTCTTTTAACGATATCATTCCAATATTAATTATGCATATGAAAAGGATTTTATGATATCAGGTGCAGCTGAACCACTATGAATAGGTAATTTTGCAATAACTTTGGATATCTTAACTTCGATTTCTTTTAAATATATTTTAAAAACTTTCGGTTATTGTTTATTTTTAGCCTACTTTTCTTTTTTAAATTCGAAAGAATTAAAAAAATGAAAAAGTAGGTATTGACATGCGGTCGATGTCCGTCTGTCTGTCTGTCTGTCCGTACCCCCTTCCAAAATCGGTTCTATCTATCGGATCTTAAAAATTCTTTTTTTGTTAGAAAACTATGACCTCAGATACCCAACTTTCATACTTTTTGTCCGTCTATCTGTACGTCCGGACGGACATAAATCTACTATCTATCGGCGAATTTCCCATTGAATTAGCATTGAAATTCAATTTTGAGTCATTTAAATCACTGTTGCCAAATCAACAATGGCATGCGAAACTTTATTTATTTCAACATATTTGAAGCAAAATAATATTTCATCAATCAGTTTGGAATGACGTCATAAAATGTAGCACAATTTGATTATTTGATTGTTCATTAATTGTTTACCAAGAAAGCGGCAAGGCAAATTTTTGCATACATTTATGCTTAGTTTTAATTTACATTTCTTATTTTTTTTAATGGAGTTTGGAGTAGTTACATTACTTTTGTTGTTAATAAATATTGAATTGATCTTCGAACTACAAATAAATCGAGCAGACGATAAATAATAAGTTAATTTGCGAAAGAATATTAAGGAAAATAGTTGATTTTGGCTTTTAGAAGTTTAAATTATAGCTGGAAGCTGTGTTTCTATTTTTTTTCTAATGTGTATAAATCTAGTGTAGAAACGGTTGTTGATGATATTTACTGTTAGGAACCTAGTTTTTTCCCGATTAGAACTTCATTAAGTATTTAAGTAACAGGAAAGTAGGCTATTTTAGTTCTTTATGAACTTCTTGTTTTTTATATCATTCGATATCTTTCAGATATTATTCGAATACTTTCGATATCAGTTCAATAACTTATTATTCCATTTTTTTTTGTATCTTTCGACACCTTTTTATCATAAGATTAGTTTTTGATATCATTTGACACCCTTTAGATACCATACAATTTCTTTCGATATCGTTCGTTACGTACTTTGAAGTTATTTATATATCAGTCTTACATCATAAGGATATCGAACGATATCAGGTACTCCAATTTAAAGATACTTACAATCCGAATAGGTGACATTTGGATCACAGTTTAGGTAGTTGATGTTGTCAATGGCAATGTCTTGCGCTACTCCGTTAAACGTTGGATCTTGAGAGTTACCTCGAAACTCGAACTGTAGAGAAAAAAAAGTCGTAGCGAAGGTTACACAAGTACTATTAGTTAATTTGGATAACGTACGATCAGTAAAGTTGTATCAAGTTAAATAAGTTGCATCAAGTACGATTAGTTAAGTTGGATCAAGTTAGATCAGTTAAATTGGATCAAGTACGATCAGTTAAGTTGGATCAAGTTAGATCAGTTAAGCTGGATCAAATTAGATCAGTTAAGCTGGATCAAATTAGATCAGTTGGCAAATTAAGGCACGTGTTGACTTTTTACCATACAACCAACTGCTACTCAATAAAAGTGTTACTGAAAGTGTGCAAAAATCATACCTAAACTCTTTTTAAAGGTGTTTCATAAGTGTTTGAAATAACGTTCCGCTATGTGTTTAGAAAAGCGTTTCCTGCAAACTGCCACTAAGGCTGAAATTTAACTGAAACGCTTCGAATTCGCACAAGATTGACCTGCGAATACGATCGGTTTAAGCTCCGTCCTGCGAACGCTATCAAAAAACCGTATTTAACTTCCCAAACAACGCGAATTCGTGCTCAAGGGCGTGTCATTCGAGCATTCGACAAGAATACTACACCTGCACCTTTTTACGTGAAGTTGACCAGTGAAATAATTCGAAAATCACTGGAAATATAGAGATGGACCAATCCCGTTCTTTTAAAGATTCATCCAAACCGTTTACGTTCTTTTTAATGAATCGGTTAAAAAAACACGAATCTTTTGATTCGTTCTGTTTTGGCCAAGCGAGTTGGAACGATTCGTTATCCAAACGATACATGGTAATAAATTTCTTATTATGCAAATCTATTGGGTTTCCCCTCACAGCTTGAAAAGTTTCCGGTCGGGGTTTCCTTTTTTCTTGTAAAAATAATATGGTATTTGACATTTTTTGCCGATATTGAGTGCCAAAACAGTAAACAAAGAGTTCGCACGCGATCCCTCGAATGGCCTGAAACCAATCGTGGCTTGACGTCATTCGTGCGCGAAGGATTTGTTTCAGTTCAATTAGGAAACGAGCAAAATCTTCGAATCTCCACCCATTCGCAGGCGAATCGTTCGCGTTACGTTTCAGTTAAATATCGGCCTTAGCTATTTACAGTTTCAGTTGCATGTTTTACGTTACAAACAGTGGAAGACATACATCCCCCCCCATAAGAATCCCACGTTAGCAGTTAATATAGATATGAATGGCTTACTGCTCGGCCTGCTGGATAATTGCCTATGGGAACGGATGCAAACTGCCATTCTTTCCCAGTATTCCTATTCACCGAAAACCTTTTCACGCCTCCTTCATATAAGGCGTACATGTTATTCACGTAAACTTCCAAATAACCTGAAACAAAATGCTTTAATTCAACAAAATATAAATTACAATTTAAGAGCTTAGTGGAAGAACGCGCTAAGTGACATTTTTGAAAAAAAAATGAGATTTTTGTGTCAATGAACATGTTATTCCCTCTTTTAAAGATAACAAGGTTCCCCCTTTTCATAAACATCAAGTTAATTACATGTTTTTACCTTTTATAAGTGCTGTTTTTAACGTATCTAAGTGCAAACGAAAAACTTTAAATCTCATTTTCTCGCTTTCACCATTTTGTAGCACGTTCTTCTACTAAACTCTTCCATTACAATTTACAAAATCCAATGAATTTTTATTTACATACGATATTTATAAAATTACTTTAAAAAAAAGAAAAAAAAATACGATGGGATATCGTTAAAATGAGTTTGATTAAAAATTAAGTCATCGCCTTCTTGGTAAACATAAAATACATACCACAACATTACATATAACGCTTTTTTTTAAATTGTGTGGTACACTTAAAGTATGTGTAATGTTACACCAAACAATTGAAGAGTACAGGGGAAAAACTGCTTAATTTCGTAGAAAACTTTCCTCATCAGGCATCTTTGGCGATGATAGCGAGTAATCGCCTAAACTGGTGTAAGGAAACCAGTTTCTCGCTTTCTTGTGCATCTTCTCTCACTGCAACCCTTAAATTCAGTTCAGCGTTTTATTCAAAAAACTGTGTTCATCATCATGTTAAGCTTTAAAAATAAAGTACGATTGATTGAAAATCACGAATTTTTCTAAAACAATTAAGAGAAATTTTAAGATTCGCAAATTAATTGAAAAGTCCTAAAAACCACGACTTTTCTACCTACCGAGATTCACGCGATGCACGATTCCGACGCTTGGACCAAGCGAAGAAGAAAGAGAGAAACCGGTTTCCTGCTACCAATGTCCGCCAAGCAGACACAATTACGGAACGACTCCTAATTAATCAAACGGTTCTTCCCCTGTAATCTTCAATTGATATCAGCCTAGAAGCTTTTTGAAGTAACGTGCACCATAAGGCTAGATGAAGCTAGGCTGTCTATAGTTTAATGGAGCATAGTATCGTAATGAAGTTTTAAAGTGTATCTAAAACTTAAATCAAAATTGATTAAACCATAAAACTTTTTATAAAAATTGATTAAACCATAAAACTTTTTATAAAAATTTTGAATTGTTAAACAAAACTTTTTAACTTGTGCCATGCGTTACATCAATGAAGTCACCAAAGATTAGTTCAAAAATTTTTGTACTCACCTGAACGGACATTGAAATGGTAGAAAAATTCTAATCGACATGCATGAGATGTTGCTCCGAGTTTAGGGGTGCGCATCACTGTAGCTGAATACGAATCTGAAAAGAGAAATATAGATTGGTTGAAAGGCAACGAAAATGCAGATAAATTTGCCAAGGAAGCCTAAATTTATGAAGCCCGTCGCCAATAGCCTTCCTGTAGCTCTAGTGCGACGATATTTGAAAACTAACCAGAATTCTCAACATTAACGCTAAAACGTTTTGCTCCAAGACGCAAGTCCAATGGCTAAATTTAAACTTAGAGAAAAATCAATTCTAACGAAATACTTGATTTGTTATATAAATGCAGATAGATTAGCTGCAAAATTTATAGCCAGGCTGAGAACCAACCAACACAGAAGCATGAAGATTGACAGAGGGGGAACGAAAGTCTACAGAAACTGTGATAACTGCTCAGATACGCAGCTGACTCCATGCATAGAATTCATAGTTAAAGTATTAGATTGGCAGATCACGTGACCTCCAATGCTAACGACGGGACGCGCATGGAGGCCAAAATAAGGGGGCAAAATGGCCATTGTTGCTGCCACTTAAAGGAGAAAAATACTACGAAAAAATACCATTTAATTCTAAAATTACAAAAAAATATCGTAAAAATACTAGCTGCATTTTGGAATCTTTTTAGTGACTTTAAATCCTTTTCTAGTATTTTTTTTTGTAATTTTAGAACTAAATGGTATTTTTTCGTAGTATTTTTCTCCTTAAAGTGGCAGCAAAACTGGCCATTTCGCCCCCTTATTTGGCCTCCATGCGCGTCCCGTCGTTAGCATTGGGGGTCACGTGATCTGCCAATCTAATACTTTAACTATCTATGACTCCATGCCACATCTTTGAGTATCCAGCTATGAGTGTTAATAAGAGACAAAGTCCTGCCGTCATTGATAGACCTGTATGATGATAATAATATCAAGCAAATTGTAGAAGCAGTAATAATTCTCATGGATCCATTGGATTCGGCCATGTCATGGACACGTTACTTCAAAGGTTTTTGGTATTTTAAAATGAGTAAATATGTTTTATTAAGCCATATTAATTATGTTTTTATTAATATAAGACATACACGAATCGGATATTCAGGTGTCCAAAACTTTAAAACCCTTAAACGAACACTATTATTTAACCTACTTTTGAAATTATTTAATTCTAACTCCCCCTGCCACATATTTGTTTATGCTCCTACAACAGAAATATTTTAACAAGGAAATGATTTTGGCATTTTTAAAACTGTTTCTAGAACTTACCACTCTAGAACTCTTAGTTTATTGCGAAAAGAGTAATGCAACCACTGACTTATAACGTTTAGCAACAGTTAACACCGTAGAAAAATTTCAACATTATTTACAAAGAGTTAATTTAACCATATACACTTATCATGATGAGAAACAGTACATTTTAAATGCGACCACCGTAACTAGATTAAGGACAGGCCACTTCAAAGGGATGGAAATCCAAAAAGATGGAACTAGAAAATAACTGGATAAAAAAATAAACGGAAATAAACTGGATCCAAAACATCTTTTCTCTTGTCCAGCCATCCCGGCAAAATTGCAGCAAATCACCAACTCGCCCTACGAAGACCTTTATGAGGACCGCTGAAACAGTCTATGAGACCTTTGTCCCATATAATCTTTATCCATAGACACGACATCATCATCAACAACAGTACATTAAATCTTTTAAAAAAATTAAGATGAAAATTATTTTGTTGTTCGTTAAAATTATAATGTCCCTTAACACGACTTTGAGAAACCATTAACGTTTTCATTTCCGTGTAAAAACGTTACCCACAAGTTTTTAAATTCGTTTAACTTAATTTGCCCCATGTAAATTTTTTAAGATTGTGCTCTTTATTTACCTTATATTTTGCTTAGATAAGCTTACCATTTTTGCGTTTCAAATTTTCTTGCCAACGCCGTTAATAGGTTAATGTATAGTTTTAACGTGAAGTGCAATCATAGATCTTAAAACGGTGGAGGAGGGAACTCCTTGATTGACTAAGGATCCGTATTCAGGTCTGCTTGGCGGACATTGGCAACGAGAAACTGGTTTCTCCCTTGGTTCTTATGTTGTTATTGTCGTGTTCATGATATGTTCTTCTGTCGCGGTACAAACGTGGGACTCGCGTGAATCATGGTTGCCGCGAGTGAAGAACAAAGTGAGAAACGGGATTCTTTACACCAGTTTTGGCGTTGACTCACTAATGTCGCCAAAGAGGTCTGATACGGACAGATATCCTGTCGATGAAGGGTTTTATTAAACTAGTACACTTCAAATTAAACATCTCGCTCTCCTGGGCTCCTGATGGAAAACAAAAAAGAGGAAGACGCAGAATGAGATGGCAGAGACAATTCCAAAAATACATAAAAGAGCCCAAGCCAAAAAATCGTGAGGCTTGGAGGAGTAGGCTGAATGCCTTATGCTCCAGTGAGGCGTGAAGAGCTTAAATAAGTACTCTCAAATTTGCTTGTCTCCAATGTGTTATAAAGACTCTACTTACTGAAAAACTTGGTTCCCGTGAGCACAGCAAAGTATCCTTGTTCATTGCCGAGGCTGTCTGTGACTGGAATAGTCGAGTTCTTGGACAGGGCAAATATTTCGGATTGAGCACGCTGCCACTTGTAACTGCTCCAGGACGCTACGCTCACCAGACCACACATGTCTTCGTGAAAGTCGCACTTGCCTGTGAAATAAATAGAATACCGTTGAACTCCATTAGTATCGTGGAATGCCCACAGAAAGACAGCCTGTAGATGGTCTTTCTGTGGACATTTTTCTACCAGTAATATTGTTAACATTGTCTTAATAATTGTCTTTCTGTGGACATTTCTCTACTAGTAATATTGCTAACAACGAAAACAGGAGTAGTATAAAAGCCGAAGTAACTCAGCTCCACCGTGAGGATCTGTTTGGTAGACTATGGATTGCCGAGGTCACTACAATATCATTAGGCTCCTCCATCCATTCATATTCTTTACATGCAAAAACTTGCCTTTTCATTTAAACAAAAGCTATTTTTTCTTTGAAATGAATTTAATTTTTTTTTGTTTCATTTTCCACATACATACAGTATTCACTTAAAATACATGCTTTTTTTGTTCGAGAAAATCCAATTAACCGAATTCTCCAGTTTGAGAATGGGGAACGATTGCAATTGATTCGAATAACTTTAATTGATTCAAATAACTTTAATTGATTCAAATAACTTTTACTGTGTTGAACATTAGACGAAAAATCAATCTAAGGTTATGTCCACATCATCTTTTTTTTAAATAATGTACTAGACATGCATAATAACGAGTTAATATTTTTACAAAGGCCCACATTGGCATCCTATCAGTTGCCATCAGACCCTTCAAACACGTGAAGCGACGAGAAATGCAGCTTCTAAGAAAGCGAGTCCTATTAGGCTAAAGTCATTTTACAACGAACGCTTCTTAATTCCATGACGAAGTGACGAGGTCTATAGCTGAGCTGACAACCCAACCAACGGAATTTTGGACACATCGTCGAGTAATGGCGCCCAAACTTTACTCTACAGATTTAATGATAATTTGTTTTCATATATATACTCTCCGGAAAAAACCCTGAATAATTATGGATTTATTCTCACTCTAACAGCACAATTTCGTACAACAACAAGTACGGCACAGGCAGGACCGGATTTCTAAATAGGCTAAGTAGGCTGTAACCTAGAGCGGCGAATTTTTGGGGGCGGTAAATTTTACGTCAGTTTTCAGAAAATTGAAATATCTGATTTTCTAATTATATTGTATTTCAAATAAACCAATTTTCCTTTCTTTTATATTCGTTGTGATAATTTTAAACAGCACATGTGCCACATGCCACCCTATTTTGCAACTAAACAGCTAATATCTTTTCCCGAAGTGGGAGAATACTGTGTCAGGGGCGGCAAATTGATCGTAGCCTACAGGCGGCATATCTTTAAATCCGGCCCTGGGCACAGGAAACAATGCATGCTTTCCGACCTGTCCCAAAGGTAGGGTGACCAGACGTACTGCATATCGCAGTACAGTTTAGTTTGCCATTAAACTCAATAGCTATACAAATTCTGAAAATAGTCACAGCTTTATTTTTATAGTTTTTACAAAAAAAAAAACCGACAATTAAATATAATTTATGAAAATTTAATGATGATTTCATAGTCGAAAAGTTAATAAACTGAAACAAATCTGGCGAGGCTCAGAGCGATAGTAAACCCGTGCGCTATCGCCCAATCGTGTAAAAAAAATGCGCGGAAGCGCATGGCTTAATACTATCTCTATGGTCAGGTTACCCTAAAGCCCATTTCACACAGTGTTTCGTCTACTTGGACCAGCTCTGACAGGGTTGTCTGACTGCCCAGTTTCTGACGTCACACGTTCCTGTAGGGGTTGTTGTGAATGATATTTATCGCTTATCTTGGCACATTTTTAATTTTTTTAATTATTTGTTTACATACATATTTCTTATCACCGTTTACCACTTTCTTTCGCTTGCACCTATTTTCTAACTATTTTTCTATTTTAATTCGAACAAAATAAAATAAACATGGTTCGACACTTTTCGTCTTCACAAAAGGCATTAATTGTCCTAAATGTTCTGCAACTTGCTTCGTCTTTAAAAGAACGAAAAAAGAAACTTTGGGTCCGAAAATTTTCATGCATGTAGTAATTTTTAATGTCCGTTTTGAACTAAGAGGATATTTTGGATCATACAGAAATTTATATTTCCTTACTTCTATTTATCAAATCAACTTCCAAGGCAGCAGGTCATATGATTTTTTTGGCTTTACTCCTATTGTTAGATGAATTTAAGAGTGAGCGCGTGGTAAAAACGCTTGAGTATAGAAGTACTAACTACAAAATATCAACATTGGCGAGTATAAACAAGCTTTTTTTTCCATTTGGCAAACTCGATTTTGCCAACAAGACGTCAGAGCTATATTTGATGCTGATTGGCTACCTATATCTCGTCGTAGAACTCTTTCGTGCCTGCACGAAAAAATTCCAGTGGAAAAAATTCCCCGCAATCGGACCGATTCGTCGAAACCGGTCCTCCATGTTATCCTATGGAAGGTCCAAGTCTACGGAGCACCGTGTGAAATGGGCTTAAGGGTCGAAATTGCGAGAAAGTTGATGGAACACAAGTTAAAAATTTACCACAATGATCTTCGTCCGATCCATCCGCACAGTCTTGCTGGAAATCACACTTTTTCGCCAAGGGAATGCACTGGCCCATTGTCTTGCACTGGAAGTCTGTATATTTGCATCTTACCACTGGTGGAGGAGTGGAAATCGTAGGTTCCACGGTGGGCAGGGGGGCTAGAAGAAAAACAAGTAGGTTTGTTACAGAATCTGTCACTTAAACCGCTTCCACACAATATTTGTGCTTAACAAAAAACGCACTATTTATACACCTCAGAAAGGAATTCGCCAAACAGAGCCTTAAGCTAATAATTTATTTCTAATTCAAACTTTGAAAAGCCAAATTTAACTATTTCATTAATCTTCTTTCGCAAACTAATAGTTACTCATTATCGTTTGCTAAATTTGTTTGAAATTCGAAGAATAATGATGCAATTTTTTTTTAAATAAATGTCTTTTAGTCGTCACAATTTCCCATGTTCATTAACTTTCTTCGAAAAAGAGAAGAATAAATAATTAGTAAAATTGATGCTTTAAAAATAAACCGAACTTTTTCCTATTTTTTTATTCAAAGTTAGAATTTGCTATGCATCTTTCCTCATACATATATAATGAACCATCAAAAGAACTCTATTGTAATATGACATCTGTCCAAACTGAATCATATCACATAAATTAATATTTTTTCAAGAGTTTTATTTTTATTTTAATTAAAGTTTCTCTAACGTTTGACGGAATGGCAACAGTGAAAATATTGAATGAAAATGGAATTTGCATGTTATTTGAATGTGGATTAAATTTTTAGTTATTTAAATTTCAAATGAACTTCTAATTAAATTTTTTTAATGAAATTTGGGATGTAACCTAGCCTGATTTTTTTGCTTCAAAATGATGTATCCCACTTGTTTGTGCGACTTGCAGTTCGTTCTGTGAAAGTGGGTGACGGACAAACGGACGGACTGAACGATTATAATACCTAACCAAACTTTTACGTTATAAACGTAGTGTGGAAGCTAAAAGAAGAAATAATTCACACGCACTCGGAAAAGTGTCTTTAAATTTCCAGAGGTTGCTGTGTAGGGTAAAATAATTTAAATAATAATAATCTTTATTATTACAAAAAATGACAAACAAACAATCTAAAAAAATTAGGGCAAGCCAAGGGCAAAAAATTCTTGTACATGCGAACAAAAGCATATATGGTTAAAATCGAACAAAAAAACACAGAAACAAATAAGATCGAACATAATGTGGCAATCAGCTGGGCATACAAATCTGATAAATATGTTTCAAATTAGAGTGAAAAATAAATATCCAAGTCATCGATATTTATAAAAATTCAGAAAGTTGTTTTTTAAAGGCATAATAATTATTTGTTATTTTTAGGTGAATAGGCAGTTTATTATTATGTAATTTAGGGGCAAGATAGAAAAAATGTTCAGTAAATATAGTTTACTAAACATATTTTATATAAAGAAACTAAACTCCACGGCGCAACAGCCCGTTAGTGGTCCAAGGCCAGCCGTGCCCATTTTAGTTTACTTGACCAAGGGCTCTGGGGTGCTAGGCATATGTCCCGGTTAGGTGGTCAACCTCACGCAGAGCCCCCAGTGTTTAGTTCTCAAAAATGCTTGGTCCTAATTTTATCGACCCACGTAAGGGATGAAAGGATGAGTCAACTTCGCCCAATCTTGGGCTCGATTTCCGGACCTGTGGCATGACAATGCGAAGCACTACCACTAAGACACAGGGCCTACATTAATCACTAGAAAATAATCGAGGACAGTAATCGTAAGAGTGAGGAGCTTTTTCGACTACGGGAATGAACCCTAAACTCCCAGGAACTTTCATTGTTTGAAAAAACGACTTCTGCAAAATATTTTCAGTATCTCATGCCTTCCACTCATCGATATAATTAGTGTTGAAGTGAGGAAACTACTCCTTGTCAGTAAATGTATAATCAAATTTCAGAAAAAAATTCGTTGTTTGTCAAACTTCTTGTTTTTCGTTTGTTCTTCGTTGTTTGAATTTCTGAAAAGTTGTCTCTCTCTCACTTAGGGAAAATGAATCCTTAAATTTTGAGATAAATTTTGTTTAACAATTATTTTTCGGGCAAATCAAGGTAATACGGTAAAACTAAGGAAAATGTTTTCTTACATGTTGGGGACTGGAATTTAGTCTTGACGTTTTTGTTATTATTTAACTTACGTATCCAGATATAATAATTATTCTTTCTAAACATCGTAAATGCAATTTTATAAAATTTCTTTAAAAAAAACACTTTACACAATGCACTTTCCTTCAGTGGTTATAGGGTTAAAATAAATATGGTTAATTAGTAAATACTTACTAATTTGCGGAATGCATTTGTGATTGAAAGAAACGTCATCCAAAGCTATGTGGTTCACTTTTCCCATTGATGTGGTCATAGTTCCTTCAATTATAACCTAAAATAACATAAATTATTTAAATACAACTGTTAAACAAAACTGTTGTGTGAAAGCGGGTTAAGTGACAGATTCTGTTACAAACCTACTTGTTTTAGAACTAGATAAGTATCTTGTTGTAGGTGATTATACAGTAGGGTGGCGCAAATAATAGTGGACCCGGCATGGATCTACGAATGCAGGGAGATGCTTGGCGAAAAAAAAAACTATTGAAGCCGCCTGAAAAGCTTCTAAGTCGAATTGATAAATTATTCAAGCTTTCTGTCAATGGCTTCACTTGGCAAACCTGTTTTTTCATTAGTTGGTTTGGTTGTTACTAGACTAGAGCTGCACATGGAATATTGGCGAGCTCAGATCTTGCGAGCTGAGTAAGTGTGCGTTGATCAAATTAGTGCACAGGTGAAGATGGCATTGTTACCGGCAAATAATTCGACAAGCGTCTGTTTGGGCTTAATATTGAAGCGATCAATGGCTTCACACGGCAAACGTAATTTTGCATTGGGTTTTGACTTGTCATCATTTCCTGTCTTTTCCCTACTTCTAAGCTGGGCCACTTTTATTTGCGCCACCCTGTACAATATGGAATTTTCCGAGGTACTCACTTGATAGCTCTGAGTTTCATTAAACGAGACCCGATCTTCAATGAAAAAGTAACCTTCAGTGGGGTCCTCTCTAGTCCACACCACCTTTTCTTCGCCGTTCTGTTCCGTCCTAGTTTTGATTTGGAGCGACAGTGGTCCCAATCCTCTTATGTCATAGTACAGACGGATCTAAAGGTTAAAAAAAAGAAAAAGTATAATTTCTTAATTACTTTGAATTAGTAAATCAATTTTTTTTTAAATACACGTTTTACCTAACTTATTTTGCAATTCAATGACGATGTTAGAAGTTTAGTGGTGTAATCATTAATTAAATTTAAAATAATAAATTTTACCTGGCATCCGTCTGCAGGTTGAAGAACCGGTCCGAGAATTCTAGCTGGAACGGGACGAATTCTTCCAGGTATGTACAGGAACTGACCTGCAGTTCATAAATATTTGCCTTATAATAAAAATTGCAGCAAAAAGTCCCATTTATACAACAGTAAAAAAAATTATGATGATGATAATGGGAGTCTTAGTCACGACATTGCAGTTTTTTATAGGTGTGTAAGCTATAAGTATTTGGCTTCCTTCCGGATACCTAAAGTTGTTCATCGTTCATGAAGCAGCAGTTATTTGCGAGGAATTGTCTTAAGCCATAGCCACTTACGATAACATGCTTTTATTCAAATTGTTAGCAATGATGCAAGACGTGTGCTTTGAAGCGACACCTAAGTAAAAGCTGACTGACTAACAAACTTAAGGTGTTAGAGGACAGATGTATAATATGTTAAGGGACCATATTCACCTACGATAACATGCCTTCCCTTAAATTGTTAGTAATGTTATAAAACATGTGTTATATAGCGACACCTATGTGGAGGCTGACTGACTAACAACAAACTTATGGTGTTAGAGGACAGATGAATAATATGTTAAGGAATTGTCTTAAGCCATAGTCACCTACGATAACATGACATGCCTTCATTCAAATTGTTAGTCATGTTATAAAACGTGTGCTATGAAGCGACACACTTAAGTAGAATCTGACTGACTAACAAACTTATGGTGTTAGATGACAGATGAATAATATGTTTAGGAATTGTCTTAATTCATAACCACTTACGATACATGCTTTTATTCGAATTGTTAGTTATATTGTAAAACGTATGCTATGAAGCGACATCTTAACAAACTTAGAGGACAGATGACTATAAGGTGTTAGAGGACAGATGAATATGTCAAGGAATTGCCATAGTCACCTACGATAACATGCTTTTATTCGAATTGTTAGTCATGATGTAAAACGTGAGCTATGAAGCGAAATTTATGTGGAAGCTGACTGACTAACAAAGTTATGGTGTTAGAGGACAGATGAACAATATGTTAAGGAATTGTCTGAAGGCATATTCACCTACGGTAACATGCCTTCACTTGAATTGTTAGTCATGTTGTCAAACGTGTGCTATGAAGCGACACCTAAGTAGAAGCTGACTGACTACCAAACTTCTGGTGTTAGGAAACAGATGACTAATACGTAATAAAGGAGGCTATGTTTAAGCCCTTCTTTTTATAAAATTCTCACTTACGACATAAATGAAGCTAGTCATCCAACAGGAAACAGTCCGGTTGTGGAGTAGCTGAGTTTTCAAGAAAAATTGCTACGTTTGAAACTCTGGAATTTGAGTAAATGTTAAACGATATTTTTGTTGTTCCGCAACGTATATGTTTGATGCAAAACAGTGTTTTGCTGACAGAATGTTGCTAGTCCTATTTAGAATAAATGAAAACCGAAAACATTGTTTAGAATAATGCAAATTTTCTCTGGCCCGGAAAACTCGAGAAACCAAACCCACAAGAAGGATGTGGGTAACTGACTGTTTTCCCAAGTGTTTTTTCAATGCGCAGTCGTCAATTTTTCATTAAATCTCTGATTCTTACCGTTTGCGGATCCTGTCGTGTGGTCCCTCGTGGGTCCCTTGTCCAGAGATGGGAAGGGTGCCCTCAGTTGCCATTCACCAGAAGTCGAATTATCCTGAATCCAGTTGCAGAAGGACTGGTCGAAACTGCACCTCGCAATGGCCTCCACTGCAAAGAAGAAAAAAATAGGGATGAAACTTTGTACTCTGGGTGTGTGACTTATGACATTTAAAGGGGGGGGGGGGGGCTCTGTGAGGCTTTTAAATCAATTGCCAATTTAAACGATGCGTAGGTTCATAAAAGGGAGGACATTGGTATGATGAGCTCCTTCATCTGGAGAGTACAGTGAAGCTTTATGGGTGATAAACAATGGCTAAAAGGGTATAAAACCACAAATAGTTTAAATACCCACCACAAGTTTCTTGTCTTTCATCTTCGAAATTTCCACAATCATCAGTGTAGTCACATATGTTTTCCCTTGATATGCATCTAGAGTTTTTGCAGTCAAATTGTTCCGAATTGCATGTTCCGATTCCTCCAGATGCTAATTCATACAAATTAAATATATTATTAAACGAATAAATATACTGAAATTATCAACTAACTTTTAACACTTGCTACACATGAAATTCAAGTAGTAAGACTTCTTTACCCTGAAAGTATACACTGCCCTATTAAATTGCATCTACGGTACAATTTTTAGCAAACAACACTTTAGAGCTTTATAAAAAAAGTTCAGAGTTTAATTCTATCCAAACTTAGGCGATGCATATCTCCGTTTCTGTAGTCTTTGCGTCTGAGGTGCTACTGATAACCATTATCCATGCCAATGGATAGTTCGACGACTAACCACAGACTTCCTACTCAAGTTTGGTGTACATAATAATTTCTTATCTGTACCCTATATGTTAAGGGGAGTCGGATAGGTGTTTGAGTCAAAAAAAGTCGATTTTCTGTTTTTATTTTTTTAATTTTACATATCTTTAGCTTTAATTTAAGACCAAGATCATCGATTTCTGTTAAGTAGTTTTCTTTTTATAAGCATTTTTGAGAAACTCTGAACATCAGTTCTTACCTAAACCTTACATTTCTTTTGCAAGATAAGGTTTTTCAACAGCTCTGAGAATTTTTCTCAGAAACTATAAAAGATATCAACCTATTTTGTTATATTAGTCTTCTCCCATTAATAGGTCTTTGATTTAAACTGAGGAATTTTAAATATATCTGCTCAAAAAAAATTATATAACTTTAAATCTGTTTTTTTTTTGTATTTTAATACATATTTTTTTTTAAAAAATTCACTGTAAAAGTATTTTTTATACTTTGAAATATCCTCAGTTTAAATCAAAGAGCTATATGTAAGGAACAAAAGATAAAAAAGTTCATAATGATATCTCATATAGTTCCAGAGAAAAATGTTCCTAAAATTAGGAAAATTAACATGGACGAGATAGAACCATCCGACTCCCCTTAAGTCTATGGTGAAAATTATTTTCTTCTGTAGCTACTTTTACCTTTTTATGCCAACCACACGACATAGAATTATTGAGTTACAGAAAACTTAATTCAATAATTTGAATGGCATTAAACTTACGTATAGATTCGCATCCCTGTAATGCAACGTCATCTATGGCAGCATGCTGATCGTCGATTAAAATTCTTTCAGCGAGGAAATTGATCTGTAGAATACATATTTATAGAAAAGTTATACAGGTCATGTATTTTAAATGATATTAAATATATTTTTCTATAATATTGGTTGCAGTATTTCGTAAACCAAATGGAAAAATCAAACTCGAAAAGTTTTTTCGTTATCCAAAAAGTTTGGCTGAACCACATCTCTAAAACGAAACTAAAATAAATTAACTTCATGAAGCCTTAAAAGGCTGCACGTTATACTGACTAGACTTTTGCTGAGGGTATTGCGACCAGCAAATCAGGCTTTTAGCACGAGTAGCCATAATGCTAGTTTTTTAATCGATGGTAATACATGATGGGGCGGTTCACCACACGCCCAACCTCATCTATGCTAGATGACGCTGATTTACCGCTGCATTACTACCAGTAATCTTGTTAACAACGAAAACAGAGTATAAAAGCCGAAGTATTCCATCTCCACGAAGGGGATCCTTTTGGTAGACTATGGGTTACTGATGCAGCTACATTGGTGAACCGCCACAATACGTTTACCGCATTTTTTTAATTAAAAATTATTATTTTTTTTACATGTGTAGCGATCACAGCTACCTAATACTAGCGCTTGCGACCGAGTCGTTACTTTATCTCAGACGCTTTAGTATTTGGCTGGCACGCTTGAGGTTCCAGGATCAAATCCGGGATACCTGTACCTCCTCGTTGGTGACCCGGAAGTGGAGCCACCTAAGGGAGCATATTTGGCAACATTTACACAACCACAAACAAAGTCCTGAGCCTCAGAGCAAGCAACAAAGTCCTGAGACTCAAAGCAAGCAACAAAGTCCTGAGATTCAAAGCAGGCCACAAAGTCCAGGGACTTAGGCAGCAGCATTAGCACCCCACATTAATTGTTCCTCCTTCGACTCACTGAAAGGGAGTACTTAGGCGGTCAGCTCAAATGCCCAATACTGGACCTCATGACTGAGAAACTACTTTGTCCCAGACGGTTTAGTATTAGGCTCGCATATAGGAGGTTCCAGAATCAAAATAGGTTATGCTCGCACCTCTTCCCACATTAAAACTTTAAATAGTTGTTCATGGAATATACAAGGAGAGGAATTTTACCTGGAATGTCTTGGGAATTCTACCTAGTGACACTTGGCCTCTTGTCCATACATCGTCGCTGTTTCTTTCGGGCACCCATAACTCTACGCTGTTGTTGTGTCGAGTGATAGTAACAGTAAGATTCACTGTGAAAAGAATATTTAAAGTATGTTTTTAATTGATTTGACAGGTGCTCCCCACATTATAATTGTCAATGTTTCACGTCGTCGATGGCAACAGCTCAGCGGTCTTGTTTTAATTTTTCTAGAATTACTTTTGTTTTGGTATTCGATAATATTTTTTAAGAATATTTTTGTTATTAATTTTTTTAAATGCCAACTTCTTGCTGTACTGCTGGTTACTTAAATCATTTATTAAAGAAAGCTTGCATAGAAAGAAAAGTTTCTTTTCTTCTATCTATTTCTGCATTCTGATCCTAGGTAAAAACAAGTTGCATGTTGTAAACTCAGAGGTAGACAAAAAGTAAGTTCATTTTGAGAATAAAATCGAAAAACCAATGAAATCGAAGTTCATAGAAAAATGAAAACAAGCGCGTTACATCAGCTGAAACATTCCGATTACATAATCGTTTATCTATCATTGATTATATAATAGATTTATATAATCATCTCAATATCTTTCAAAATAAAGTTGAGGTAGCGTGTCGAATTTATGACCCCAAGGTATCTGGTTTGAGCTTCGTTACGAGCCTTCTGAGTAAAATTGATCATGCTCTATCTAGGTTATATTTTAGATCCATAGCAGTTTAATGGCAATACTATGAAGTGTAGAATGTATCTTAGAACACTTCGTATAATAGATATTCATAGCTTCTATCTATAAGAATTCATATGTTCAAACATTTCAATTTAATGATAAAGCCCTTGAAAATTAAAGTTTGTAAAGTTTAAAATTTTTAGAAACACTTACTTTTATTCCTGATGTTGTACCAGAACTCCATAGAACACGAGGAAAACGCATTTCTTAGAATCGGACTTCCGAGTTTCGTAAATATTTCCCTGGTATAAACGTAACTTTTGATTGGTGCAATCATGAAGTAACCTTTAAAAAAGAACATAAGATACCTTTATATGCGTTGATGTTACTGGTCTCTCTAAAACTATTTATAAACAATAAACTATAACAATAGTTTCAAATCGAATTAAGAAGAATATTAGTCGAATGAAAAAAAAATCGTCGTACAGATGCGTAAGCTGTGTCGGCAGACCTATTTATCTTATATAGTACCTGTACACAATATGTACACCCTAAGAAAAATTACCCCCCCCCCCCTTGTACACGTCACAGGACTTTAAAAATTTGTGACCGCAATTTCTGGACTGTTGACTATCATTATTAAAAATAGTGACCTTGCAATTATTCTGGTTTTATTTAAATAATAAAAACAAAAAAGTTTGTAAGTGTCCATATAAAGAACCTTCTGTCCCTATTATGGACATGCATGTCCATTTAAGTGACAGGTTGCTCTTTGCGGAACTACCATATGGAAGAACCACTCAAACAATTTTAAAAGAGTGGGGATAAAAAAATACCGTAAAGTTTTCCTAAGGAGGGGGTCAGAGTAAATATCTTCAAAACATGCACAAAGGAATAAATGTAGTGTGGGAGCTAAGAAACAGTACCTGACGTATCCAGTTTGGTGTGGTCATACATAAGTCCCTCCGACCCAGCTCTGGCCCGTTTCCACCTAAAATAGCTATATCCACGTTCAGAAGTCCAACCGCACAAACCGTCCTCGAAGTCGCACGAGGCACACTTCTGCTCGTCGCGACCATTGGAGCACTCCTCGTGAAAGTTGCACACGTCGCTGGCCAAGACGGTCTGCCCGTTGCCGCAGTCAAACAGGTCGTCTTTCTCTGTAACAAAGATAGAATTTTACAATTAACTAATGAATTTTTTAGCTATATATTATCGAGATGTGCATTTAAGAAGGGAATGACTAGTGGAACTTTTAACAGCATTTTAAACTTTTATTACAACATTAAAACACAGCTCTAAAAGCAATCTGAAACTAAAAACAGAAGAAACTATTTCAATTCTATTTTGGCACGTTCATATCGGCTGATATTGAGTTTAGTTGATCACAAGAAATATTATAGTTTGGTGAGATATTTCAATATTAACGTCGACTTTACGAATACCCTTAACACTTTTATTTCCGATTAAAAACGTTAATTCAAAGTTTTTTTTTTAGAACCGAGGCTGTTGCCTGCTTTCGCCTCATTACCGGACATGACTTCTTGGTGGTAGACCTCCAACGACTTGGCCTGGCTTCTGATGAGACTTTCCCGCTCTGCGGCAATGTTAGGATAGGTGGTGATCACCTAATGCTCTGCATTGAACTTGCACAACATCCGACTGACGACGTCGTCAGTCGATATCGGGAGGCTCGGTGTCATATGGCCGAGAGGCCAAGAATGGGTGTTGGATAAAGCAAAGTACTTTTTTTTATTTGTTTTTCAGGTGAGTTAATTTCTCCTACATAAATTTAGCAATATAATGGTCTTCGTTTGTCACATATTTTGTTTACTTATATAAACTTAAGCAGAAAGCTCATTTTCGCGTGGCAAATGTTCTTGCCAACCGTCATTGATGAGTTAATATTTTGTACTATAATGAGTAAGTAATAAGTATAAGTTAATATTTTGTTATATAAGTATTAAATATAGAGTTAAGTACAATGAACTTAGATCTTCTTTTGCAACAAAAATGTTAACTATATATTTAGTTTGGGGGGGGGGGGGGGGTGACCGAGGCTTGTTTTCATTCATTCTTTTTTTTGCTTGTATAAATTAACATTTTTAGAAATTTTGAGAAAAACGTGATAACATTGTCTTCCTTACACATTTTTATGAAAACTGGCATTGCTAATTTTTTTTAATATAATCTTTGACAGTAAGTGGTTAAATGGAAATGTGTTAAGTTGGAAAACGTACATTTTTCCATTCTGCTAAATAAGCATAGAGTAAATTTTCCGACATATTTTTAAAAAAGGTTTATTAAACATACTCAAAATCTTTCGGCTTTTCCTGAATCAGTCATTATAAATTAAAATAACTTAATAAGAGTATACGTAGAGAGCAGATCGATATTAGAAAAAATTCAGTTCATTATACAGAAACTATAACTGAACAATTTTAACGTCCTCTTTTGTGCAGTATTCTCATAGCCGTTGTCTTACATTTTGTGCATTGCAACTACTATTATTTTTCCTTCAAGAAAGTTTGAAGCAATAAAAACTAAAACAAACATTCTAGTTTTCATTTAATTGTAAACTACTCCAAAATAATTTGTGGTATTTGTTGATTTTCAATTTTAGAAAAAGAGTCACTTATCTTCCTAACAGAATAAGTTATTTAAAAAAAATAGATTCCTTTTGCAGTTTTCTTTTTATATAAACCATTTTATATTTTTAACTGATCTCTAACTAGACCTTCAGTCGATGGCAGACTTATTTTTTTCTAGTACAGTCGAACCTCGTTAACGCGAACTCGCTTAACACGAAATTTCGCTTAAGATGAACTGAAAGCATCAATGCTAAGTTATGGGAGCTTCTTAGGAAGTGCCTTCTTAAATATTCTAAAAGGTCCTGGTGAATGTCAAATATGCTTCGATGCAAAAGGAACGCATTAAAACAAATATAATTTTCAGAATTCGTGTATCTTGAAATTTTGGAAAACTTGCCCCGTCACACACTAATTATGACTTTTATAGTACCTTGCTGACTAAATGTTTATGCTATTTGAAAACAAAAATGCATAGTTAGATAGACAAAAAAAAATAGTTAACCCAAACGATAAAACAGTTTAAAAAATACGTTAAATTTAGGTATGAACATAAGCATAACAATTTACTCAACGTGGGAAAAAACCACTAAAACTGCTCTAACGAACAATACAAAACCAACTGAACGAAAATATTTGTGGGTTATACATGACGTGTTGTTTCATAAGCCAAAGAACCAGTTGGCGTCCCACATTAGTTCATTTCTAAGTGAAAGGTAGATTGAAAACTTCTCCTATTCGTAAACTAGCCCCGGTCATTCCTATACAAATATTTAAAAAAAAAATGCTTTTAAGAAGCTGAGAAAAATTCGAAAACTATAACTTACTTTCACAAACACCATCTTCAATTGATACGTCATCGATTGCCACGTATCCCAACGTATGGTTTCCAGCAATTCCAGAAAGGAAAATCTGAAGGGAATCAACGTTACAGATAGTTTAGCTTCATATTTCAAAAACGAGATTTAATGTTGCTTACAAAATTTAAAAAATATTAGAGGAAAGTTAAGATACATTTTAAGTGTTTTTCCTCCTTGGAAAAACGTAAAATATAATTTTTAATCAATAACAGTTAACAGCTCACTATTTTAAAATGACATTTAGCATTATTTATATATTTTCTAATCATATATTTTTAACAATGGATGTCAAACATAGTTAATTTGCGATTGATATTCATTTGGTACGCCTTTTGAATTAAAATGAAGTGGATCACTTAAAAATCAAAATTATTGATCTCTTCTTTCATTTTCAAAAAAAATGTAATAGAATACATCATAAATTTGGATGGTCCATCATATATGATGATATTTCCGATGGCATACCATCGGAAACTGGTATGGTTTCCGCTGGTAAATAACGCGCTATGTAACACATATAATGCAAGGTGTATCCTTTCAAGAATCAAGAAATTCACACAAAAGTCCATCAATAAGACACCATAGCTCTCCATTGCTATACAATGGATCCAGATTTTATAAATGACGCATGATTCGTACTTTGTATAAAGAATTCACGGGCTTGCTCAGCGAACGAATGCAATACGTGCGCTATGTATCTTTACAGGAAACACACGCTAGAGTCAATCATTGACATACTATTTCTCTCTAGTGCTATCAATACAAAGGTCCAAATTTTTTTAAGAACGTTGGACCTGGTAAAAGAAGCATTTTGTTTAACTTTGCTCACACATACGTAGCGCATGCACATACGTCAGATAAAGCATGATGGGCGTTCTTAAACACGATCTTAACGTTCTTTCGACGTTCTTAACGTTCCTTTATGTGAAGTATCCGTTGAAGAAACCCACCCAAAAGTCCGTCACTGGCGTATCAGACGTCACCAGGGGTATCACTGAAACTAGGGCTTGAGTCCAGACTTCGTTCGTGGTGTCTTTTATGAGTTTCTGAAGGTCCGCCTTCTTGAAGTCGCTACTGCTGTACACTTCGAGACTGGCTCCGTTTCTGTAGCTCGGCGTGGCGTACCACAGCTTGAGGCAGACACCCATCACTGATCTGAGTCGCTCGGACATGTAGACTGCTTTTTGGCCGGGGTTAACGTAGCGTGGGTCCAACAGCAAATAGAAGCCTGTGTAAATGCAAAGAAGTGTAAGAAACAATAAACAAGCTTTAAAGATTAAAGTTAAATTCAATTACAAATAACAATTTAACAGAAAGGGATCAAAATTGTTATGTGATGTCAGTATTTTGAGGGTTGTACAAAGATGTTTTGGTGACGAGGTGGTTATATGGTCACCAAGAGGCGAATTAGTTTGCCAGAGTTGGCATCTATTCGCTACAAAAGATAACATAATTTAAGAGAGAGAGAGAGAGAGAGAGAGTAAAGTGCGGCTAACATATTCTTAGGGGTTCTTTACTTAAATTTTGTAATAGAGCTGTAATATCTTCGAAAATTTCGGGTTTGGGGCATTTAAATTTTTGTTTTCAACAGTAACTGTTGGGCATACTAAAATCATCCTGTTCCTATAACATGTGTAGTAAGGAAAATTTTGTTGCTACCTAATATTCAGTCCTCCTTGGAAAGAAGCATTATCGAATTATACTACCTGTAGAAATAAGGACATATTGTATTGTATCTTATTGTATCATATTGCAGAGCATCCAATAAGTGACTTTTTACTTCAGACTGATCGTTTCATGATGTAATAGCTCTTTGAATTAACCAACTGTTAGATATATCTACCGAATATTAAAAGAAAACTTTGAATGTAAATGTTGGTTAAAATAAATAAAACGCAAATATTTTTGCCAAAAACTGTACATCTCGAATCAAGTTCAAGTAGTATCCAGAACAAAGGATGAATAGAAATTAAATGTTGTTTCATTCAAATGTTTTTTACTTCAGTCTTTTCTTACCTTGGGGTGTTCCCAGAGAGTGATCTTCAGGAGGTCCAAAGTAGTCATCTCCGATATGTCTGATCCAGTCAAAGTCATCAGTCAGCAGATCTGCAGGCACGTCGGCACCTTGTACATCTGCAAACAAAGAACATTAGTACACTTTACAAACTTAAAATGATATGAAATGAAACTGTTTAAATTTTGTTTTACTTACCCGGTCTTTGATATCCATTTAGTTCATCGGGCAAGCGGACATTTTCCCACAAACAATTTTCGGTTTCGAAATCACAATAGCCTGTAAAAATTTATTGTTACTTATTCACATTCATACCATTTTATGAAATGTTTGTGGATAAATAGTATATTGCAGATTTATAAGTTCCTTCAGCAAGAAGAAAAGATCTAATGATTCTGCTAGTGTTAGTTAATAATGCTGCCAGTTATATAATGCTGCCAAAACGTAACATAAGACGAGTGGTCTATTTGGAATTTATTGAATACGTTATCGTTGTTATTTTGGTGTCAAGAACAAGGTGAGCTACCACCGTATTATTTGTATATAAACTTAAGATGTTTCATACCTGGATCTGGACATACACCATTCTCCACTGATATATCATCAATTGCGACCTGGCCGAATCCACGGCTACCAACAGTTACTTCAAACATTACCTATTAATATAGAATAACAGTCGTTTAGTTAGTTATGTATTTCTTATAAAATTGTAGATTTCTCCCAAAAAAAAATATTTTTATATACATAGTCGTTGGATTGTTATCATTGATCGTGCATTTTTAAGTAATCCTATTTGAGTTCGTCTTTAAATCTTTATTTCTAGCAATATGGCTCAGCAGCTATTACATTAAACACTTATATTTTTTACATGAAATTTCATGGCACCCTCAACATCATTAGATTAAAATTGCCATGAATACTTAATAACCATGTATTCGAAAAGAAACTATCTATTTACACAAAATGTCAACAATACAAGTTACTCCAGGGGGAAAAGCCCTTCATCGACAGGATATCTGTCAAGCCTTTTTTGCGACGATAGCGAGTAGTCATCTCCTAAATTGGTGTAAGGAAACCGGGTTTCACTTGGTTTTTCTCTCGAGGCAACCTTGATCCACGCGAGTTCAACGCTTGTACCCAGAGAAGAACCAAGGAAGACCGGTTTCCTGTCGCCAATGTTCGCCATGCAGACCTGAATACGGGAAGATTCCTAGTCAATCAAGGGGTGTTCTTCCCCCTGAGCTCTTCAAATATCAACTATTTGAACTCTGGCGGCTCAGTGGCTAAGAGGTATTACGTGTTCGCCTCATAAGCCCAAGTTTGCGGGTTCTTGCCTCGGCTGAATCGTCAGATTTTCTGGATGGGAAATCTTGGGCACTCATGTTATATGATTATGTGGCATGTAAAAGATCCATTGAGTACCCATTTGGATTGGGTTTTCTCGGCAGAATTAAATCTCGGCATACTTTAACATGCATAGAGAGCTCAGATTCAGTGTAATCTGAGGAATCTTATCTGTAATCTGATCTCAGTTCTGAGGAATATGTCGATTCTTCAAAGGCTAACAAAGCAGCCCCGTTGGAGAGAAAAAAAAGAATATTTGAAACATAATGGCATCTTACCTGCCACGAAACAGTCTTGGAGACAATAGAAAATCTGGCCCCATGCCACAGTAACCCTTGACCGACTTTTACTGTCCACTGTGGATCGGAAACTTGGTCGTCTGTCGCCAGATATGCATTTAAAGAAAGTCTAGACACGTTGTGGACGTGGTAGTAGAACGTGACACAGCTTCCTGCCGGGGCTGGTGGGCGCTTGGGGCTGAAAATTCGGGATCGCTGGGTGGTTCCCTGGACGCTGCCATCGAAGCCGATGTAAAGATAAGACCCTGAAAATACATTATTTTTCTTCAGTTGAAATGGAGTCGCTTAGCATAAAACCTTAACTGAAAATACCTAAAATCACATCTTTTGATATGTGTATTGAATATATATATATAGTAGTTCCTTTTATATAAACGTGCTTGTGAGACTAAGGATAGACGATAAAGTCTTCCAGAGTTTCTTCTCGAGAACTGGGTGTTATGGGGCCGTTCTAAGCTTCTCTTAATAACTTTTGATATTCATTTTGAACTCTATGACTGAGGTTAAGGTGAATTCCTCGAGGTGAGGAATTCCTCGTTCTTGGAATCGGAAGGTCCCGCTATCGAGTCCCGATACCACTGAAGACCCACCGAGTATATGCGGAGTGCGTGCTCGTTAAAATTTGTGGGTCCGAAAGTCCTGTGGGCGGTCATGGCGCAGTTTCCCACGGGTACAGGTCCCTGGAGACTATTTCCATCCCCTTCAGGGACATGTCTAAATTGCGGAGGTGGCGATAGATGGCAGCAACTGTCAGCACGATGCCAAGACGGATTCCTGCCGTGTTGTCTCTACACGGGCATCTCTCCTCAGGAACCGCACCCATTCGCCTTAATCCTTTGCCTGCTCCGCGGAAAGAGCTTGGGTTTCCCAAGTGGCATTAGTAACAACAACAACAACTCTATGACTGAAGAATCTTGAGCTGAGCAAGAATAAACAAGGGTTGATCCGTCCAAATGTTTTAACAAATAGGTAGTACAACAGTGACACTAAATAGTAATCTTGTATCTACCAAGATTGTATTTTCAGATTTGTCGAAAACTTTCGCCGTTAGTGATTTCTCATAAGCCGATAAGCCTACCTAGTGCTGCTGGAGAATTCCATGATCAAGATTTCACTGTTAGAAGCCAGTGCTTTAAAGCCTCAGAGTGTTAACAATAAGTCTAGACGTAGCTCTTTTAAAAAAATGTTTCTTTACCTTCAATGGAGTGCGTTGTGTGGTCGGGCATCCTGTATAGGGTGTCGTTATCTTCTCCCGATTTCAAGCCCCAGTCCACGCTGTTCGAAGAGTCCTGAGTGTATCCGCACATCTCAGTGTCCTCGTCGAATGTGCACATCTCTGAAACAAGCAGAAAATTAATTTAAAAAATGGAGAAAGTTGTTCTGTAGATCCACTATCTGAGGGATAATCTAATGACAAGGGTACATCCCATCTTTCGAGATTACTGAAGTGCTTGCATCTCTATGCATGTATTAAATTTGACTGGCACTTTAAAGTTTATTGAATTTATTGAACTCTAAAGATTTAGTACCCTAAGATAAATACAGTCCCATGACAAATTATTAGATGCACTGCAAGATTTCATGTATCAATCAATGATGAACAAAATACCTTTAGAAGGACATTTGTGTTCCTAAACTTAAGCTATTGAATAGAAAATACTATCTGCTATACTTAATACATATATCGATATCTTTTTTAATGATATGGCATTCTTTGGTATGTTTTCATCATTACTAAAAAAATACAGTGCGTCTAATAATTTGTCCAGGGAATGTAAAGTTTAAAAATAATTTTTTCCGTTAGACACTGTAGTAATGTAATAACGATTTTAGTGTAATAACGATTTTAGTTAAGATAGAACAAGTTTCTCGGGTTTGACTCTGCTTTAGTCTGTCCTTATAAGAAGCCTCATAATAACAATTGTCTAGAAAATAAAAAAAGAAATGCTTTTTACAGGATAATTTGATAAATTAACAGTTTCCAACTGTCTATTTCTAGCCTCCTTTAGGAGCTAGGGTCTCCTTAGGAGCTAGGGTATAGCTTTTTCTCACAGGGTGGCTAGGAAGGTTGAACGTTTTCCGGCTGTCTGTTTGTAGCCCCAATATGGAGCATGAACACAAAAAATTACGAATCGTAGTTTAAGAACCCTGGTTAAGTGACACAAAGGTGACTAATTGCGGATATCACAATAAAATGGCGAAAACTCACTTGATGGTGGACATGCTCCTTCTTTAGCTGCTACATCGTCAATGGCTATCACTCCATTCTTCAAACTGCCAGTGATTCTCACCTGCAATAAATTAATATTTTAATAAACAAATTATCTAACAAGTATACTGATTCGTGCTTGGTTTAACTGAAAAATGGTTCCTAGTAGCTGCAACGGCTGTGTGGTGAAACATTTGACCATACTTTTGGTTTTAGGTTGGACCATTTTCAGATTTCGAAAACCAAATAGTGAAAAATGATTCAACTGAATTCCGAAAAATATAGTGAAACATTTCACTACACAGCCATTGCAGAAACTAGGAATCATTTTTTTTGGTGAAACCTACTACGAAAATTTTGAAATGAATTACATAAAAAAAATTACCAAATTTATAAAAATTTATAAAAACCAAAAAAATATTGTGTAAAGCTACCAACGCAAATTAATTTCCTTTCAAATATCAACTGAAGGACATACATTAATGATACATCTTATGATTGATAAGTTTTATATTGTTACTACGTGGTTTGTGTTTGGGGTTTAAGACAACGGTTGACGTAACTATTACGTCATTGTAGGCGTGGCCGTTCCAGTTGTCCATTGGACATAGCTTTACAAAAGCAGCCTTTTACTTACTCTTGGTGTAGTGGTGGCACTGCTTTTTATGCGCACGTAGGCGTGTCTCCATTTGTAAACGAAGTTGGCCCGAACGCTCCAAAAAGTCGAATAGGCGTTGTTTCTGTGCTGGGCTGCAACTTTTAAGCTAGAGAAATAAAAAGAAAACCAGTTTAAATATGGTTTAGTTAAATTAGAAAAAAATTTAACTACAGCTACAAATCGGCTACTGGTGAAAAATCACGTAATTTTGAGCCATGGTATTATAAGGACGGTAGTAAAATACAACCACATACTAAACATTTAAATATTTTTTTACTGTGTCATTATGTTTAAAACATGTTTAAAATTTAGAACATAAATTTACCTGTATTTTCCCTCCACATTGTTGAAATACCAGAAACTGAAGCAAAACTCTCTACTCCATTCACTTGGAACAGGGTAACTTGTAAGCACGCCATCTTTTTTGGAAATACCGTCCCCTTGGATGTAAGCGTATCGACCTGTAAATACAATTTAAATCACGTCCATTACTAGATTATGAGAAATACTACATATTAATTATAATATACCATATGTCTCAAATTATTAATGTAGATTCACGAATCAAACATAAACATTGCTAAAATCTACCCCATAAACGAATCACAAATCCAGTTCGTCACTATTAAACGTTATATTTACTCTCATATGGATATCCCCTACACTGTTAAAAATTATGCACTTTGTTCACCAAAAATATGGTCCCTAGTAGCTGCAACGGCTGTGTGGTGAAACGGTAAACCATATTTTTGGTATTAGGTTGAACCATTTCTCAGGTTTATGTTTCCAAATCCAGAAAAATGGTTCAACCAAACACCGAAAAAAAAGGTGAAACATTTCACCACACAGCCGTTGCAGCTACTAGGAACCAATATCATGGTGAAACCAAGCACAAAATTTTTAACAGTGTATACCTAAATTCAGCTTTTCAAATTTCTTAAGGGTTGCCTAATAAAAAAAAATTCAAACAATCTATAGGACTTCATTATTCATTTATATAATAATCCGCTGTGTAATCCGACTGCTCATTCGACTCTCTGGGTCAAGACGGAAGAAGGAGGGGGGAAGGGGGGCAGAAAAAGGGAGATATTAAAAATTTGAATATAATAAATTATTTATTATGATTGTTTTTATTTCCTTTTCTGTACGTTTTCCGATTTTTTTCTACCCGCTCCAGAAAGCTATGAATGCTACGTCGGACTACGTTGTCAGAACTTGTAAGTGGAGACGCAAGAAAACAGTCGCCAAATCTGCACTAAAATATAAATATCTACAGTTCGTTCGCTAGTAAGCTATAGATAAACCAACTAGTTATCCAACTTCAAAAATATGGAGTTCATGTTTTTTTGCAACAATAAAAATAGTATTTTGTTAACAAACATTTCGAGGTTCAAGAAACCGCTTTTTTTATGTCGTGTTTATGACATAGCCTCATCAAATGGATCCATGAGTCCTGATTACTGCTTCTTCAATTTGTTTGCTATTATCGTCATACAGGTCTATTAATGACGGCAAGACTGCTATTTCTCTCAGATTAAGGGGACGCGGTACCCAAAAAATTAAATCCAGTATTTTTATCGCTAGCATTCAAATTAAACTATTTTTACAAATAACTAATATTTAATACACATATACGAAAATATTATAAATATTAAAACGTAAGTTTTTTTTAAAAATTTAAAAATTTTAACGTTTTTTCAAAATGCTATTCATCCTACAATTTAAATAATTTTGGAATGGATTTTTTTTCAAAATATTCCCACAACATCTATTAATAAAAGTTGGTATGGATATTGAGCTATCAGTTAAACAAAAAAAAGTTATGCAGCTTTATGTATAAAAATGGCCAAAAAATAAGATTTTTTGTAAATTTTCACCTTCATCATTTTTTAAAAAAAAATCTATTCACACTAGACCTTATCCCATACCAACTTTTGTTAAACGCATATGTGTCAACACAGGAAAAAACATTTGGAGCTCTACATTAATTTACCTAAAAGCCTTAGGGTTTTAACCATTCACAGGCTGAAAAAATAAAAAATTTAAAAAACCAACATAAAATTTAAAAATCTATTTTACCAAACCACTATATCATTTTCAATAAACCTCTACCATTATAAAAGAATCCTTTTTTGCAATATCCTTAGCTCACAGCATTCGAGCATGTTTAATTATTTTCTGGGCAGCCCCAAATTTTGGGTAATGCGTCCTCATACTCATAGCTGGATACTCAAAAATGTGGCATGGTGTCAGCTGCGTAATGGGGCAGTTGAAAAGCGTAGTGTAAGAATGTGCTAAATGACATTTTTAAAAAAATGAGATTTTCGTGTTAATGAGCAAGTTATTCCCTCGTTTAAAGAGATAACAGCATTCTCGCTTTTCATAAACTTAAATTTAAGTTTATTTTTTACCTTTTGTATGTGCCGTTTTTAACGTATCTAAGTGCAAACGAAACACTTTAAAGCTCTTTTTTATAATATCGTGCAAAAAAACTAACTTTTTCGAATCAATAATCGTGACAAAAGTGATGCTTTTAAGGAAACCGTGTTTCAAAGTTACTTTTACGCACTAGTGCGACAAAGTAAATAAGAGCATCTGATTGGTGTAAAATTCTTTATTTGAGCGTGATATTTTATACGGCGGCTTTTTGATTGGTGTAAAATTCTTTATTTGAACGTGATTCTTTATTTGGCGTATTATTTCCAATGCCAATCTAAGAAATACTTTTTGTATGTGATTTTAAAATAATCTTTAATATAAATACATAATAACATTCAAATCATTTTAACATGATAATAAAATAATTAATAAGCCAATCAATAAATGCCAATTTAATTAATACTTTTTTGCACGTTATTATAAAAAATAGTGTATGACAACACGTTGAAAATAGTCTTTTTTAAACTCGTGAATTTATTTCACTCGCTCGTACCTCGCTCGTGAATTAATTTATTCAACTCGTTTAGAAAAGCCTTACTTTTTTCACTAGTTGCATAAATAACTATTTCTCGTTTTCACCTTTTTGTCACTTAGCACGTTCTCTCTTCTACTAAACTCTTCAGTTATCACAGTACCTATAATAAACGGCTAAAAACAGTAATTCTTTCCTACCTTGGTAGTTCCCTTTGGTGTGGTCGAACTTGGGCATCTTGTCCTTTGTCTTGGTGGGTTCGTTCACCGCCCACTTGAGCTTGTTGCTACTGCGATCGACGGTCCACGAGCACATGTTTCCGCCATCAAAGTTGCATGTCACACGGGTAACTAAGCAGTAAATGTTAAGTCAGTTCACATGCAATAAATATGTGACATATATGGCTTAAAAAAAACTAAACTCCTTGGCGCAACAGCCCGTTAGTGGGCCAAGGCCTGCCGTGTCCATTTCAGTTTTTGAGACCAAGGGCTCTGGGGTGCTATGCATATGTCCGGTTAGGTGGTAAACCTCACGCGGAACCCCCAGTGTTTAGTTCAAAAGCATGCTTGTTCCTCTTTTTATCGACCCACTTAAGAGATGAGAGGTTGAGTGAACCTCGCCCAATCAGGTATTCGATCCCCGGATATATATGGCTTAAAACCCTCAAAAACTACTAGCAAACTTCATAATTTCAATTACCTGTTTCTCGCATCTTCGTTAATATTACTTATTAATGTCTTTAACACCCCAACAACATCCCAAATGCGTCAGGCAGTCTATTCTCATAGAAAATATTTCTATCAGCAAATATCTTTCCACGACCTTTCCCATCACCCTTTCTCGCACCTAATTGGTCAAATGAACTGAATAAGCCATCACAATCTGCATCAAACCACTTACTCTGAAAGAGACTGCTTGCTAAAAATTTCCTCTCTGATGTGAATAAAAATACATTAAACGACTACGCCTCCCTGCAGGCTTCTTTTATGTCATATATCACCCCAAATTAGAAGGGATGGCCAGATCAGTTCAACAGATTCAATGAATTATTATTTTTTGAAATCTCAATATTTGTCAAGACATTGGGTTTAACCCCTAAAACATTGGTTTAAATTAACCCCTAAACGATGGGATAATTTTCAAGAAACCGGTTGTAAAATTATAAAATTGAATATTTCGATATTATTGGAGCGTTACCTACTGGACAGTCCATCCATTGGCGTTTTGATTTGTGAATTTAAGGGGGAATGGGTGCACTGGACTGCGGGTCTCAACAAGTGTCTCAGTGTTAATCCCAAAGGGGAAAAAACTATTTTCTCTGCACATTTCTCCGGCTGTATTGAAATTTTTACAAAAAAAAAAAATTTAATAACAAATGTGATAACTTGCAGTCTATTTAAATATTAGATAGTCTTTAAAAACTAATAGTTAGATAGCCGGGTGATAGCCGAGTTTATCTGCTTCAAACTTGTTTTGTCGATATTACTATTTTCTTAACTGGTGAAAAAAGTTTACATTTTAAAGCAGCCCTATGACAGGCATTGTGATTTCCAAAATAATGAATGACGTCCTCACCATCCCTCTTAAATAATTACAAGCAGTTTAAGGGTAATTTAAACACATCCTTTTTTTTTCATTTCGCGTATAATGTGTAAGGGAAAACTCCTAGATTACCCAATTTTATTTCAAGTTTATTAACTGGTGTACTTTTATGTACTAGTTGATAAACTTAAATAACAAACTATACAGCAGTTTACTTTAGATCCCGAGTATTATAACATCCATACTATCAATTTATTTTCTTACCTGGCATTTCAGTTACAGTCACCGGAGGTTGTGTAGTAGGCACTGAAACACAAAAATGGCAATAAAAATACAGATTTACAAAAAACTAATGGCTTTTTATTAATATAAAAAGTTTAAACTTTTTTTTTTAAGAAATGTAGTGTGTGTGTTGATGTAGATATTACAGCAACACATATCCAGCAAAAAGTACTTCATGGTGATGACCAAGTTGCTTCGGCTTATTCACAAAAATATTTGTTGTAATCTAGGCATGACTGGTAATGCAATAGTAAATCAGCCCCCTCTAGCGGGGATGTTATTTGAGGTTGAGTATGCGTGAATGGCGAACCGCTACCCTCCAATTTATGTGCTTAATTTAAAAGTAATAAGATAAATAGCTTTTAGAATTAATAAAATATTTATTCCAGTTACAATCCGAAGTATGTCTAAAATCAAAGTAATCCTTCAATATAATTTATATTCGGAGAACTTCTTTTTAGATTGACCTAAATGGAGTTTTAGCTTTTTGTTAGTTTAAGGAATAATCTTAAGGAATAATCTTAGATGATTGCAATTGTTTAAATTTGCATAAAATCGGCGTACTTTACATAAATCGAGTTCAAATTCAACAAAATAAAGAATATCTATTTAAACTGTAGCTGTTTCTTCTAGAATATATAACTTTTTTTAACTTTAAAGTTTCCATTAAAAATTCAACAAATAAGCTCAATTACTTTGGCATTTTCCATCTTCTACAGACACATCATCAACTGCAATGAAGGCTTGAGGTCCCTCGTCTCTGTTGGCCTGGAAAAAAATCTGTTGGGAGTTTCCTGGTATTCCAGATATGTCCAGGCTATAAGACTTCCATCCGCTCCCAGTGTTGTCGTATAGTCGACGGACATCGTCGACCTTGTACATCATTTCCTTACCGATGCTGTCCAACGCCATTTTACCGATAATCAAGGATGATTTGTCTGAAAGAATAGATAGAGGCTTGATTTCATTTACCAGACACTAATTTTTAGGCTTTTCCTCATGAAGCGAAAGCGCAAATTTGTAAAAAAAAAATACAGAAGCAATTGTAATTTTTCCATAGAACCTAATATCTTTCCAAGAGATTTTCAAATTATTTCATTTGTCAACTTTACGTAAAAAGAGGCGGGCGTACTATTCTTGTTGAATTCTTGAATGACACGCCCTTGATCGGGATTCGCATAGTTTGGGAAGTTAAATACTGTTTTTCGATAGAGTTCGCAGGGCGAATCGTAAACCGATCTCATGGAAGGGCAAACGTGCGCGAATTCGAAGCATTTCAGTTAAATTTCAGCCTTAGTTGACAATATGTCAAAACGGTTTGACAAGAGAAGAAGCAGAGAGGGAAACGCAAGTTAGTTGGTATTTTCCCCATAATTAGTAGTATCCGCATAAAATAGGTCACACCAAGTTCTCAAACTAAACATTCACTATTAATATTATTATCATTAATATTAAGCTCCGGTCGGTCCTTTCCACTTTTCAACTATTTGTAGAGCACAAACTACTAATGTTTTACGTCATTATAATTTAAGGTTTAGCTTAGATTAATGAATAGTCCTTACCATTTCCATTTATGTTATAATAGAAGCTAAGACAAGAGGCTGCTCTCGACGGGACTTCCAGAATTTCACTGACCAACACAGCCTTCTGGCCCACTTTCATGCTCGGGTCTGTCATGTCCGCATAAATGTACATTCCTGAAAATAACACACTGAAATTTAAGAGTATGTTATGTTGGTATTCTCAAGGGCACGATCCAGATTTCAGTATACAATGAAATCTAGCCTTTGATCCAATGCCCCTTCGCAAGATCAATAACTAAAATGTTACATATTTCCATATTCTTATTACATTCCAGAACTAGAATCGAATTTTTCATATTCTTGTTACATTCCAGAACTAGAATCGAATTTTCCATATTCTTATTACATTCCAGAACCAGAATCGAATTAGTATTTACTTGATAAAAGACTCAATTTAATCAAATTAAAAACAACTTGCAGCAAAAAATTATTTTTCCAAATGACTTAAAATCGCATGACTAACAACTAGAAGCCTGTTTATTTTTGGCCCACGTACAATAAAATTAGTCATTATTTACTTCGATTCCTTCTTTATGTTGACAGTTATTTTTCTTTTGACAAATAATAATTAAAGGAATTGAATGTTACAGTTCGTTGACTAACTTGAGTGCTATTGAATTGTTGAACGAAATAATAAGGCATAATCTCCGAACACAAAACATTATTATTAGAGTTTTTAGAGGTTTGTCATTTGTCTGTACTCAATGGCGTTTTGGTATGATATATATTTTTGCAAGAGAACACTGTAGTCTAAATACAAAGTTCACCAACATATTTCTCATTTGTATTAATACCAGAAGAGGACTTAGTAATCGGGTAATTGCGGTTGTTTGTTTTCAAACATCAGCTCTTTAATAGACAACGATAAAATCTACCTAATCTAAATACTACTGATGATAGAATCTTCTTTCTACTAGGTTCTAGATTACTTATTCTAATCAACTTAGTTCCATAGGATACATGATTCACAGTTTTTTCTTAAATGTTTTCTTAATTAACTTCGTACCATCCTCTACACTGTTATCCTGTGGCGACGGGTCCACCAGCTGCGAGTTGACTACTCGTCCAGTGCCCAATAACCAAGAAAAATCAGCTGTGGCGTTGTTAAAGTAGCTGCAGTAATCGGTGTTGAATTTGCACGACACGGGCTTCCCACACGCGCTGTTCTTGATGAGAATGTCGTCCAGAGCGATCTCGAAGTCATTGTTTTGTCCCTTCTCGGCCTGGAACACGATCTGTGAAAAAAAATTAAATATCAGTACTGAAAAGGGGGTCAATGTGAAAATAAAAAATCCGAGTTTAAAGAGAACTCGTTGAAAAATCATACAAGAAAATCAGAAATGCGAATGCTTGTTTTCTCAAATAGAACAGAAAGTAGTTAGTACAAACTGATTCGTTGCAGTGTGGAAGCAGAAAATCAGAATAAGCCATTGCACAATCGAAACGGAACATTATTTTTCAATAGAATATTTTGTTGCAACGCATTGCTCGTTATAAATGGTATTGTTGTGTTTTTTGTTCGAAAGATTTGGTGATCTTTAGTTTAAAGTTTTGTATTTTCTTCAAGAGCGCAACAGCCCTTTGCAGACCTTGGCTACCTCAACAGCGCGCCTTCTCCAGCTCTTCCTGTCCATAGCAACTTCTTTCCAGTTTAAATTTTTAGGACTTTCAGGTCATTTTTAGTATCGTTGATATATCTAGTAGCGGCAGTCTAGCTCTGGATTGGGGTCTAAGGATTTTCGAAAGTGGCAGTTCTTATAACTTTAGGGCCTCTACAGATATGGTTGTTGCTTCGGATGACCTGTGTGATTTTGCGATTGCTTATAGAGCCTACCAAGTTCAAAGTTGTATCTAGTTCACCAAAATTCTTTTTTCTTACGGTACCAAAGATAGTAAATAAAATTTTATATTTACTCTCATAAAAAAACTGGTTGTTCCCGATTTTTTTTCAAATAAACCAGTTAAAAACATTAGTTAAGTTCTCAGAGCTTAAAATGTTAAAATTCAAAAATTTATATTTACCTGCATGATGTTCTTCTCGTAAATATCAACTTGTCCGTAATGCCAAAACTCTCCCACATCTTTTGCGGCACTCCACAGTAGGTTCTCCTTCTTGCTTATTCTAGTCAAAACACTTAATTTTCCAATGCCAAAGCCTCGCCTATTGTACCAAAAGGTGAGGCAGTGTTTTCCCCAGGTGGAGCTGTATTTCGGGCTTACAAAGTAAGTAACATCACCCATCTTAGCTGAATCCTCGGCGACTGCTTGGAGAAAATTGCCTGAAAATTGGTAGACATTGTAATATTTGTATAAAATATTCATGTGTCTCTAATTTATAAAGTATGTAGAATTCTTAATTTATGTTTTCAAATCTACAAAAATAAAAATGTGAATATGTGATATTAAAAACTGAAACAGCAGCAAGTTCTAAATGACTGTTTTGAAATTTCGACACAACATCGCAATTTGTTACATCTGTTTTAAATAAAGACTTCATTATATTTAAAGGGAAACATACAATTATTAATCTTCTAAGTTTTAATATAAGAACCTTTTAACATGAAATTTCAAGTGATGACTGATGTTCAATTTAATTCCAGTTAGGCCTTCTATTGTAATCTAATCATATTATTTTTTTTAAAAATATAGTTTGTGTTACTATCCTATCTTTATTTAACTAGACACATTAAAAATGCTGCCAAACCATCACTCTATTACAAATTTATAGCACATCAATATTCTATACCTAGGTGCAGGAGCTAGAAGAAACGTGGAGTGAGGTGTGTGATTCACTGAGCAGGGCAGCAAACGAGCCGGTTCAATAACGAAACGCGGAGGCATACACGTACTGCAGCTGAAACGAACCGGGCAGAAAACCTAGAAACTTGCCCATTTCGCTATTAGGTTCGTCTTCGCTGGTTCTTAGTTAGTGATCCACATGGTTATTTTTTTAAAAAGTAGGAATTTAAAGTTAAATAAAGTTAATTTCTTTCGAACTAAAAATGTTAAAATACATTTAGGACCCCAAGTCAATATGATAGAGGGGTCTCATACAAGCATTGCATACAAGTGTAGGGAAAATAGTCCTTTTCTGCCCTGTTCGCTCAAAGGGGTGGGAGTGGGTTTCGGCTCGCTGACACCTAACTCCAGTTTCCCTTCTAGCTCAATGGGTGAAGGTTCATAACTCACCATATTCGGACATGGTTGTGTGATCTTGGTAAGGTCCCTTAGGCTGTCTTCCAGACGTTGGCATTGTCCTCTGCCATGCGTATCTCCCCTTAGAACTGGCTTCCACTGTCCATCCGCAAGTACTGCTTTCAAAATCGCACAAATCTAAGAGAAACCCAAAAATTATTATTGATTTTAAAAATATTATAACATTTATTTTCATGTCAAAGTTGACAATTTCGATTATGCTAAGCAAAAGACGTTTGTTATGAATCCCCTAACTAGGCCTAACGTAATTAATCAACAGGCAAACAGTCAGTACGGGCCTACATAATGTTAAAAATTATTTCTTAGTATAAATAATAAATTAAAGTATTTTGACTCCTAAGCATAGTTGAGTAACGATTGTAACGATAACACAGTTGTAACGATAAGTGTGTTTCAAAATCAAAAATAATACCGAATATTTTCTAACGGTTATTGGTGATAGTATTATCTTTTCTTTTTCTGCAAGTAATTGAACTTTATTCATTCTACAATGGAAGAAATGCAAAATACATGTTCATGTATGTCCTGCAAAATATACTTCATTTCACGCGCAGATAAATATGTAGGTAGCAAACCGAATTAATAAATGCGGAATAGCCATTTTTCAGTCGTACATTAGACAAGACGTAATCAAATTTGCAATTGTAATGATTTTTTTTCCTTACACACTTGGCCTACAATTGATCCAAATTCGCATTTTTAGATGACTGCATTGACATTTAAAAAATCTGGTCATCCTACTTCTACTTACCTACGCCGGAACATGCTCCCAAAGTCATCGAAATCTCATCGATTGCGATGTCTCCTGCAAATCCATCACCCCCTTCTGCTTCGATTTCAATCTACAAGCAAAGATTTAATTATTACTGCTTATGTTTAATTTTGTATCGTGCAAATATTGTTTGATTATAATATCAATGTCGATTGAAAACGGTATCAAATAATATTTAACTATCTGAATTATATTAAATTTGGCAGGATTTTTATGGAGTGAATGAAATTTGTTCGGACAAAAGCAGTGGAATATGTGGTGAAATTTATTCTATTTTGGTAGTAGAAGCAGTGGCAGTAGCTATTTGGCAGTGGCTGTTGGGGCAATGGAACTTATACTATTGCTACAGCTCAAAATAGCTCCGACAATAGTATAAACTTTAAATCAAATAGATGTACTTCAATATTGAGTTGTTTCTTTTCAACAAACGCACAGTTATTCTACTGAGGTTTTAATTGTCGACAAAAGGTAAAATAGTGAAACTAGCCTTTAGTTTATACAATAGGTATTGAAGAGATTAGAGTGGAAGAACATGCTATGTGACTATTTTGAAAAACTCATTATTACCTGCTTCCAACATAACAAGTTCATACTTTTTCCTAACTGAGATTTAAGTAAACTTTTAACCGTTTACAAGTACCTTTGTTAACGGTTCTAAGGGCAAACTAAAAACTTAGAAGCTCATTTTTAGCTTTTTGTCACCTAGCACGATAGTTCAAATTAAGATTGTTCGTATTAATGCGGGTTGAAACTGTACACATGATGCAAAAATTCACCGCAACTTTACTGTATCAGTTTTTTTACCGCTTTCAAGTACATTTTTAAACGGATTTAAGTGCAAAGTAAAAATCTAAAAGCTCATGTTCTCGTTTTGACCTTCTTGTCACATGGCACGTTCTTCCACCACTTCAATTACAGTTCGAATTAAGAGTGTTTTTATTAAAACTGGTAGACACTCTAACCATGATGCAAAAATTCACCGCAATTTTACCATAGGATTTTATATAAAAAAAAAACAGCTGCGTCCCTCACCATGTAGTTTCCCTCAGTGAAATTGAACGTGTCCTTGAACTGTATCCACTTGTCTGGCTGCGTTCCCCTGCGTCTCCAGATAGCCCTGCGTCCTTCCAGGGGCGTCTTTTCGTCCTTCATGTCCCTAATGTACACCCTGAGCTCGCCGACATGCGCCCCAAACATGTGGTAATAGAAGGAGAAGCACCCTGCTTCAGGGTAGAAGGAGGGCACGCCTTGAGATACGATCCTTGCCACTTTGCCCTTGTTGGAAGCGTCACCCTCGTAGGAGCTGTAGTAGATGTACTGGCCTGGAATTGAGATTGAGGATGATATGAGATCGCTACGAACTGTTTTTATATTACAGGAGGTCCGTCTAGTTAGACTGGAGATGAGTACTGGCTGAATTGAGATTAGATTATATGAGATCGCTACGAACTGTTATTATATACAGGGCCGTCTACCTTAGACCTGCAGAGATTGAACGGCCTGAATTATATTGCGGATGATATGAATCGCTAGAACTGCTCCTTCAGGAGTCCGTTCTAGTTAATGTAATGATGTATGCTGGAATTGAATGCTTTAGGATGATATGAGACGCTTAGAACGTTTGCCTTAGTATTGGAGGTCCGTCTGTTTAGGAGCTGAGAGATGTACTGGCCTGGAATTGAGATTGAGGATGATATGAGATCGCTACGAACTGTTTTTATATTACAGGAGGTCCGTCTAGTTAGACTGGAGATACTGTTTTATCCTTTATCTACTGGCGGTACTTATAAGCAGAACCTGATCTACCATAGAGCCCGCAAATTAAAGAGGCCCCGAAATTTTATTTTCTATTATACTAAATGCTGTAGACCCCCAAAGTTTAGAAAATTTTAAAATTTATAAGATACCAGCTTTCTAAGATTTCTAGCTTGACTTTGACCTTACGTGATTGGTTTGATCGATGTTATTAGGGAGCCAATAAAATGGTAGCAAATATTTGAAAAATTGGCCAACAACCATCATCAGTACAGGCAATCACACTCACAAATTTTCCGTAAAGGAGCCCTCAAAGTGTTTTGTGCCTATAGTCTGAGTTTTTCTAGATCAGGCCCTGCTTATAAGTATCACTTATAAGACCTCTGTTTCACTTTTCCACGTTCAAATTAGGAAAAAGGTAACACTTTTTGACTTGTTTGGTTTTACTTTAGTTATCATGTACCAACTCACTATGCTCTGACGGTACTTATAAGTGCCATTTAAAAGATCGTTGTTTTACTTTTCATTCTTTGAGGCAAAATAGATGGCAGTGGGGGTTTTATTAATGCAGTATTCGGTTTTAAAACATTAAAGACTAAAATGGTAAATCATATTCACGCAACAAAATTTCATCGTTAGTCAGTTTAACTTGCTAATTATAAATAGAAATGAGGAAAAAAAGATAAATTCCTCATAAAATGCATTTTATGTTCCTACTATTTGTTTACCGAATATACTGTTGTTAATTGTACAGTTAACTTTGAAATATGTACAGGTACAGGTGCAATAAATAATTTTTATTCGTTATGTATTCAAGTTACCTATTTTTTATTCTTAATCAGTCAAGAAATAGAGTTCTTAGTCTATAGATTAATTGTCATAAGCTCTGGTTCAGGGCCAGATCGCGGATACGCCCTCTTTAGCTTCCCCTATCGTATTAAGTCTGAATCTTATGTAGACAGTCGGAAGTCTTACAAAACAAACTCAAGTAAATAATAGGAATCGTACCTCTTCCTTCAACCGGCTGTTTTGGACCTGTGCTGTCGAATGGCGCTCCGGTTCCAAATTTCCATGCCACGGTGTCGTTATCCTGTGACCAGGAACACAAGTTCTTTTCGTCAAATGTGCAAGATAGCCGAGTGATTGCTGTAAAAAATAAAATATATCAATCAAATGTCTATGAAAAATATAGTACCACTAAGGACGCACACCATCTAGAGCACAGCTAAAGGGCTTTTAGACAAGGTATTTCTCAGATAATAAATTAAAAAAGTTCCTATATAAAACCTAGCCAAACAGAAAGTTTAAGGCCTATTGGGTATCTGCGCACCAAAGCTCATCATCCACTGAGAAATTGAGTTTTCTCTTGGTAAACAATGTTGTTATTGTTTTTGTCGTGTCCATGGATATCCCACGGAAGATGGTTGCCAGGGCCTTCAAAGAGGTTGGACTTCTTTTTACACAAATAAGGACGGAGGCAAACACATAAACAAAAACAGTTTATTGACAAGACATCCATGCGCTTAAAAACTCGAATTCGAACCTGGGACCTACTGGTTGGGATTCAGCCGCACTATCCACTATGCCGAATAGGCAGTAGTAAATGTGTAGAGTAAATGCTCATAGTAAGGTCTACCTCTCCATTTGTGACCTTTTAGGTTTAGTTTAGTTTGAATTATCGTCGCACTAGAGCTACACGACAGCTATTGGCGACCGGCGTCATAATTTAGAACCACAGTCAAGTGACGATCCGACACCTGAGTAGGCACCCAACGCAACCATTAAGAACGACATGGTACTCAGCGTTGCGACTTTGGAGCATATTTAACGTGCCCTCTCTACACGGGGTATTATTCGTCGGACTTTTTTGGGACATTCTAGCATCTAGGACCTTCTGCATGCGAGGCGAACGCCTTAAACGACTGGGCTCTCCAGTCCCCGTGACTTTTTAGGATCTGGACGCTGTCTTACCTTCGTATCGTGGATCAGCTACAGGAGGTGCCAAGTCACATTTCTCCCCTTTGCGGATTCGGATGTCATCCAGAGCTATGAACCCGTTTTTGCCCTTGCCGATGGTACCACGGAACACAACCTGGAAGAACAGTAAGAAACAAAATTGCAAAAAAACAATTACAACGAAAGCAACCTATCGCTTATGTGATACTTTATAATCCAAGCATATTTTAATAACCTTGCTTTGAGAAGAAAAGTCTTACAAGTCACACGTTTAGTTAAAAACTTCTAGTGAAGTAAAATTAAATGAAGAGCCCAGAGGAAAAACGCCTTGATTGTATAGGAATCTGCCCGCATTCAGGTCTGCTTGGCAGACATCGGTGACAGGAATCCGGCTTTTCCCTTGACTCTTCTGAATCAGGGTTGCCGCGAGAGAAGAACCAATTGAGAAAACCGGTTTCCTTACACCAGTTTAGGCGAGGACTCGCTATCGTCGCCAGAGAAGCCTGATGCGGACAGATATCTTGTCGATGAAGGGGTTTTCCCCCTTGTATTCTTCAAATGTGTTGCATGCATTGCACTCCCTATGTCTCAGTTAAATACCAGATAATAAATTTCACTACACATTTTCTAAATGGAAGCGCACATTTAAAAGTATTCATACCAAACATACTTTTAACAAAACTGACTCAATCGGATTTAAATATCAACAATCTAGTGATACAGACAGCTGTCTATTTGCACAACCTACAGCTCCATCATTAATGAGGAAACCTTGCCAGAAATAACTGATTAAGCACTAAATTAAATTCGGCGACTACAGATAGCGAAAATAATCTATTATAGTTAATTCATGATTGACACTCTGTTCGTTAACCTATTACTGTTTATTATTGTTTAACATAGTGTTGGTCAGGTCATGTCAGATAATTATGGTCTATGACAAATAATTAAAGAGATATAGTTATAGCTGGTAATATTAATAACACATAATATCGTATGTTGTAATTCTCAATCCCATATCATTTTGAAACGAGTAGACATCAATAGATAATCATATATCTAAGGAATAGTTTTTAAAAATGTGTGAAAAAAGAACCGTTTAAAATTATATAGGGTTAGTTAAAGTTTCAGCTACTGCGATGTATTATTCAGAAGGCATTTGCAGCACGTCCTAATAAATCAAACATTTATTCAAAAATGACGTAGACGTAGAAACCATACACAAGCACATTACAAAAAATTTGTGGGGACGACATCTATCGAAAGCTTGACATACTAATAACTTTGATGCTGCCATCTAGTGGCTAGTAGCTTCAACTAAAGCTAACCCTATATAAATTTTAAACAGTCCTTTTTTCACACTAGTTGTTTAACAAACTTTATACTTCAGACTGAAAACAGCAAAAAACCCGAAGATTATATAAAAGTTAGATATATCTTAAAAGTAAAACTATGCTTATTAAATGGTTACTAGTCAACTATTTTGTCAACTCACCTGGTTAACTATGAGACTGGGTTTCATTTCCACCATTCCTTTTTTCCATATTGCGCCTTGGTCGTCGCTTAGAAACCATAAAGTAGCCTCGGTTATATTAGATTCTTTCCTCACAACCTATAAAGTAAAATTGTCCAGTGAATAAAAAGGTAGTTTGCTATACTAAAAAATTGTTTATAGGATACTTTTAACAATTCTCTAAGTCTTTGGAAAATGTACAGTTGTAACAAAAGTATTAAAATATAGAAACTTGTCTGTAAAAGAACGATGAAATACGTATTCGATCATATAATTGCAAAAGGATTATGAGAGGGATTGAACTTATGTCACATAGGTCTTTAGTAAGGCTTAGCTTAGCTCCAACGTTTTCGATGTTGATGAAGGTTTTTCGTTTTAGTAAATATGGAATAAAGCCATCCTTGTAGAAAATTTCGTTCCAGATTTCCTAAAAGTTCTTCAAACAAATATACGTCCATTCTATTGGCATCATTATTAACGTGTGTGCTGATAGATTATTTAAATAAAAACAGTTATATTTCTCATTTGCATGTAATGTGTCCTTAGCAATATACACTGTCACAACTTAACCCAGCACAGAAAGCTTGCCTATCTTATGATTAAAGAGAAAAGTGGAGATTTAAAAAATTTATTTATAAAAAATCTTCCCAAACCTCACCAAGTAAGCTCTCGATTAAATAATATTGAAAAGAAATCAGCGAGACGGCTCGCGATTAAACTCTAGTGACACAGGCCTAGTGTGCTCATTTTATCTTAGTAAACCAAGAACAATTTAGTAAACTTTCAGTTAGTTTCGATCAGTTGATCAGACTAACACGGAACCCCCACCCATTGTTGAAACTAACTTGGCCCTCAATTAAACATAATATCTTATCCAATGAAGAGTACAGGGTAAAAATCCCGTCATCGAAAGGATATCTGTCCTTATCAGGCCTCTTTGGCGACGATAGCGAGTCATCGCCTAAACTGTTGCCAGGAAACTGGTTTTTCACTTTGTCCTTCTCTCGCGGCAACCCGCGAGACATGAGTCCCTCGTTTGTATAGCGAGAGAACAACCAAAGGAGAAACCGGTTTCCTGTCGCCAATGTCCGCCAAGCAGAACTGAATACGGGAAGATTCCTAGTCAATCAAGGGGTTCTTCCCCCTGGAATCTTAAAATTTTACCTTTAAAGAACCCAGATCAGTCCCGCTCATCTGATAGTAAAAACTGACACACAAAGCATCCCCTTCTGCTGGCAAGTACTCGCTCTCCAAACTGGCCTGGGCGCCAGGATCCTTTCCTATAGTGCTGAAGACAACATAGCTGCCTACAATAAAAGACTCCAGTCAACCCATGGACTTTTACATGGAATTAATGCTTAAGTTTCGAAATTCTTTCTTCTGCGAAAATATTGCTTTGCTATTTCAACTTTAAAAAAATGCTGCAGAATATATATACCGATGGCAACACAATTTTTGAGCTTTATCAACTAACAATTAAATAACCGGATGAATGGTATTTTGCTTTTAAATTTGTTTTACTTTGTTGTTCTGTTCGATTCTTCTGTGCCTTGTAAAAAATTGCTCATATAGCAAAGCAATACTTTCACAGAAGTTAGGATTTTTCCGCACGAAACGATTTCTCAACTTTATAAACAATACAGACGCAAATGTACCATTCACAGATTAGTTGTTATCTGTTCCTATTACAGAGACCCATTACAGCCTACAATTTTAATCCTTACATGTTTCTATAATTGATTGACAAAACCTGATGTTTTCTCTTATTTGCGGGTCAAAGAAGGGCAACCTCCACCTGCTTTACGCTAAAAAAGACGGGAAATGCGAACCTGTAAAAGTCGTTCACCTCTGTATAGTGTGGTTAATAATGGACAAGAGATCATCATACCAGAGAGAAGGTTTCGTATGGGAGAGACGGACACGTACATTAGAACATCAAGTCAGTCAAAAGTATCACTGCATGCGGTTGAAAACCCTATGCAAGTGCTAGGTTACCACATTTATTTTTACGGTTTGCAATCAGCATTTAGAAAAATTACATTAACAGTAGGCAAAATTTTTATGAGAGTCAGCAATTTTTCTGAGCGCTTTCCACGCACCTGTAGACTTTTAAAAAACACGTCGTATATAAAATTGATAAAATAGTAAAGTAACACGTGAATAGGAAGTGAGGGGAATGAGAGAATAAAAAAAATACTAAATATATCACTACTTAATTGAAAAAAGGCATAAAAAAAACGTTACGCGTACCATCAAGAGAACGAATAAATCATTTCACACTTTCGGAAAGAGTTAACGAAATAAGATGTTTCCAATGGGAAATTATTTGTTTGAAAAATTGGAATGAAGAAATATTTTTTTTTTAATTCAATGAAATTTAAACCAGAGAAAGAAAAAATAAGCATTATCAATACCGTCTGGACTATCTTTGGTTGTGTCACGGGCAGGCCCGATCTCGCCGTTGGTCGTGGATTTCCCTGTTTTCCTCACCCAGTTGTACTGATCTTCACCGTCCAACCACGAGCACTTGTCATCCTCAAAGTCGCAAGAACCTGTAAAAAGAAAGCAGCAGATAACAATACAGTCGAGCTACGTTATCCCTTTGCAGCTTGAGCTACACAATTGAGAACTTAGTGGAAGAACGTGCTAAGTGACAAAAAGGTGAAAACAAGAAAATTAGCTTCAAAGTTTTTAGTTGGCACTTAGATCTGTTGAAAACGGTACTTGCAAACCGTAAAAAATATACTGAACTTAAAGTTTAGGAAAAATAGTAAACTTGTTTTCGTCAAAGAAGTTAGTAATATGTTAATTGACACAAAAATCTCAAATTTTCAAAAAAAATTCACTTAGCACGTTTTTCCACTAAGCTCTTCAATTATGAGGGTATAAAAGAGAATGTTCAAGCTCTTCAAAATGTATTGATACCGACGTAATTGACTTGTAGCAGTCGTTTATTTGTATAAAAAATGATGTAGTTCTTAAGGAGTTGCTGGCATTGATGCCGTTTACGGCAACTTTTTCAAGAAAACTCTTAACATTTAGTCTCGTAACCTTGAATCAGAGCCATCTGAAGGGGTCGTAAAGGGTTAGAGTGACTAGGGTTCCCCCTCTAGAGAGATGTACGAATTACTAGTTCGTTATTTTATTTTAGACTAGATAGACTTCGTTAACCCCTCCCTTTCCAGGCCTGTAAAACTTGAACTATGTAATGATTTAAAATTTGCTTAACATGAAATCTACTTTAGCATGATTTTTTTTCTTTTTAGATGTATATTGCATTTAAAAAAATATGAAATCGATGATAAATGTTTTTAAAAAAATTACTTTTACTCTTTTCTCCCTTGCATTATTATATATAGTTTTCCATTACTATTTTACTATATCAACGTTAAAAAAATAAAATGTATCTTAAATTTGTATCAAAGATTTGGCGACATTATTTAAATTTTTAAACATTCACAAATTAAATATCAAAACTTCATGTAGGTTAACATGAAATCTGATTAACTAAACCATATTGTGGCTTTACCTTCGAGTTCCCATTAACGATATTGTACGGCATTTAAAACACTTTTTACCCTACGATAAAAATAAGCTGGTTCAACCTTACTGATCCAATGGAATCAGTACGGTTACCATTAGCTCGGTATTTCATTAGTTTGATGGTTAAAAATTTTACTTACCGGCTTCTGGGCACTTTCCTGCAAATAGTTTGACATCATCAATTGCCACCGAAGCTTGCATTTTGCTCTTTATCATTGACGTGAATTGGATCTGAAAGTAAATAATTGGGAGTTTGTTAAAGTCTGTAAGAATTGTATTAATAATGTTTTCTTCCCTCCTTCCTAAATTAAGGTTAGTTTTATTTGAGCCCATGTCATCTAATTCCATATGCTTTCTATGTTGTAATTTAGGCCTCCTATGCCTTCCTGATTAATGAATTGAGACAACTGTATTAAATGTCATGTAGTTCTTTTTTCTTCCAGCGAATACATGCTCAGTGCTCCTAATCAGCACTTATCCACGACAGGTTGGGGCCCAAGGCTCGGACACTTTTGGGGCCCTTTTCAGATTGATATTTTAACAAAAAATACATAGTTGAAAAAAAAGTTTTTAAATAAGGCCAATCATCAAATTTAACCCTTTCAGTCCCAATGACAATTTGGCATCATCATTTTAGATTTTTTTTTCTGATCGTCTATAGCCATTTATGGTATCAAAAAGCACATCATTCGATTTTTCAAACTTTTTCTATTAGAAAACATTTTTTATTAATCCTAATAGATGTCAGCCCTATCATTTTTTTTAAAAATTATGATCAGAAAAATGATGATGCCAAATGGCATCACTGGGACTGAAAGGGTTAATAATATCAATCCAGCATAGTGCTTAATTTTATCGACAAGTAAAAACAATAATACTTTCAATTACTTTGGCCGTCAAATGATACGAAATTGTTATAGGTGTGAAAGAAAATTTATATGTGTAAGCCAATTTTAGGGCCCCTCTAAAATAATGGGTATAATGCAAGGGCCTTGTAGGCCTAGTCTATGATCAGGGTCTGCTCCTAATCATAATACGTGCTTGAAAAACTGTATCTCATTTTTAAAGCCCTATGCTCATGCTGAACTATTACAAGCAATAAAAATCGTTTGGGCCCCAAACTAATCTAAGAATACATAAACTCTAAGATTTATAGATTTCGTCCCTTTTATAAGTTTCCTTTTATACGTTAACCGATATTCAGTCAAAATTAAAAATATTTTACGGAAAAAAACTCACTTGAAATTTTTCGGTGATGTTAGCTCCTGCCTCAACATACATCCATTCTCGATGGGAACTTATGTTTTTAGCCTTAGTAACGAGCCATTGTCCTAAAAATAAAATATCCTATAATACAATTTTTAAAAAATCCTACCATAAAAACTAAGAAAATAACGAACCGAATCGACGTAATATTGCAGAATAATAGAATTTCAATTTAAGGACATAAGCGATGCCGCTAGAAGATGGTTTTTAGGATGTTTTTTTTTTTGTTTGGATTGGTATCGATCCATCACGTTCGCATTCTCAGAAGTGAAAGTAAACGATTTATTCAAATGATAAGCTTCTTTAGCAAGGTATGTTAGGACACTCGTTTTTATTAATTCTCACGTGAGAAGGGACCTATTGCTGTTGTATTGTCTAATGGTCTAATTCCAAAGGTTAAATAAAGTCATGCGCAGTCCACACAGCCTCAGCAAACTGAAGGCAGTTGTCCAAATAAAGATCCTCGAAGAGAGAGTCACTAATTTGTTGAATTCTCTTCAAGATGTTTGGGAAAGAAAGACGTGTTCAGGACTTAATTCTGTATTGTCGCAGTTTTTGCAGCTGGGATATGTTCTAGTTCCACCCGGCTAAATTTTCATACCTCAAGATGTCCAGAAGAATTTTAGAAAGGGCTCTGCTTCTTGTCAATTAACAGATCTCATAGTTCAACTTAATGATATTGTCGTTGAATTTTGATTTTGTCACTGCATTAATGTCATTGAGGGTGACGAGATGAAATTTTCGTTCACTGAGGTCTCTCGCTTCCTGTGCCAGGATATCGGCAGCCACATTTCCTTCTATACTGACGTGTGTGCGGGTAGCTATTGTCGAATAATATGTTTGTCCAGGACTCTGTGATTGCTCATTATTTACATGATGTAACCTTTTTTTTTAATCGCCTGGAGGGTAGCTTTGCAATCTCAAACGATTATTAATACTCCAGTCCTCTCAGTTTCCTGGAAACATGAATAAGTATTTAGGACTTCTTGAATAGCTAGAAGCTCACATGTGTAGTTGAATTCAATTATACCAGCATCAACTTTAAGTTATTTGGTACTGGCTTCTCAGGCTTCTATTAAAGTGTGCACATGAATTTTTGATTTATATAGGAACGCGTGAATACCTTCGGTTAAGTTTGTTCCCCATCAGAGTCCGGATTTGAGAATATGCCGCCAATTCGAATGGATATCGTTATGCTAAGTGGTAAATTCTCAATACATTAAAATCATCAAGTGATTTTCGTACTACCATTGCCTAGGTACGGATTGAAATCGGGGAAATTGGACCTCTGACGTGCTAATTTAATACGGTACCCTCTGCGCTAAAGTAATTTACTCGATTGTGAGGCTTCGTAATTTGTGCTGTTTATAATAGGCTCAAAAATACTATGTTATTATACTCACGTCCTCTGCTGCTGTCGGGATAGTTAAGATGCACTTGGACATAGGCCTCTTCGACTTTTCCCCAATACCAGTGGGATCCGTCGCCGTCCATCCAGAAGTAAAAGTGTAGACAATTGAGAGGATTCTTGGGCTTGTCGTACACAGGGCTGCTTAGAACGGCGTTCGATACGTACGCTCCCATTATGGAACCCATCGTAGTGGGGCTGATGCCGTTCACCCAGTAACCACCTGAAGAAAAAAAAAGAAGTTCTTAAAGAACTAAAATAGCCTACTTTCATGTTACTTAAATACTTACTGAAATTCTTATCGGGTAACAACTAGGTTCCTATGAGTAAATATCATCAACAAACATTTCGACACAAGATTTATACACATTAGGAAAAAAAATCGCTAAACACAGCATCCAGCTATAATTTAAACTTCTAAAAGCCAAAATCAACTATTTTCCTTAATATTCTTTCACAAATAACTTAATATAAGTATCGTCAATAAGTATCAATAACTTAATATTTATCGTCTGCTCAATTTATTTGTAGTTCGAAGAATAATTAAATGACAAAAAATAATAACAAAATAACAAAAAACATGAAACTACTCCAAAGTGCATTAAAAAATAAGAAATGTAAATTAAAACTAAGCAGAATTGCATGTAAAAAAAATATAATGCCGAGACGCTTTCTTGGTAAACAATTAATGAACAATCCAAGAATCACATTGTGCTACATTTTATGACGTCATTATCCAAACTGATGAAAATTTGCTTCAAATATTTTTTTATAAATAAAGTTTATCATGCCATTGTTGATTTGGCAACAGCGATTTAAATGACTAAAAATTGAATTTCAATGCTCATTCAATGGGAAATTCGCTGACAGATAGCAGATTTATGTCCGTCCGGACGTACAGACGGGTGGACAAAAAGTATGAAAGTTCATGGTCTCAGAGGTCATACCTTTCTAACAAATAAAGAATTTTTAAGATCCGATGGATAGAACTGATTTTGGAAGGGGGGCACGGACAGACAGAATCAACAGCATGTCAATTTCTACTGTTTCATTTTTAGCCTACTTTTCTTTTTTTAATTCGAAAGAACTAAAAAAAATTAAAAAGTAGGTATTGACATGCGGTCGATGTCCGTCTGTCCGTACCCCTCTTCCAAAATCGGTTCTATCCATCGGATCTTAAAAAATTTTTTTGTTAGAAAGATATGACCTCACAGACCCAACTTTCATACTTTTTGTCATCAAATATTTCGTAATTTTTCCCTGCAAAATATTCAACTCATAATTGCGAGAAAATGGAGTTCAAATCCAGTAAAATTTGTTTCTGGGCTTAAATTTGGAAGAATCTTATATGATAATATTTATCATGGCTTTCCGGACCATTACTTGAAAGTGTAAGGGAAAAGGGAGAAAAGTCCGTTCTTTTATATAGTTTCAATCTTGGTGTTCGTTTCTTTCTGTTCTCTTTATTAGTTTCATTTTAGACCAGTATTATGGAAAATAACCACAGTCTCTGAAAATAAGTATAGCCAGTATATTTAATTTAAAACTAGGTATACTCGGAACTAACTAAATAGCATGAACATAGGGAACGGGACCCTAGGTCCTAGTTTACTAGGTTATTCCAATAAACTCATTGTTGACTTATTTTCATCAACAGCACAAAACCTGGACGGCTAAAAATCAGGGCTCTAAATCATAATATCAGACACTAAGGACCCCCGAAACCACTCGATCACCAGGGTTCCAATATTCATGGAGTTAAAAAGAAAATGGAGATGCTGCCGGGCAAAAACCAATACAAATACCGGTTTGCCAAGTGAAGCCATCGATCGCTTTGTAACAAGCCCAAACAAACGCTCTCGGTGAAGTATTTGGGCTGTTTTTTTACAGTGGAGTTTGTGCATAGGCTTACAGCATCGACTTGGCGATAGCTGATTCTCTAATATAACCTATAATTACAACGCATTTTCCTTACCCGTGACTGAATTTTCTGCAATCTTGGGTGAATTCAGACCTTGTAATACAGCCTACAACTGCTGAAACAGTCATTTTTAATTAATGCTTTATAAGGAATAAAATTATGCGTTTCAGCACGAACTAACATTGAGAGCGCGTTTTTTTTTGGCGTTACTAGGGTTGCTTGGCGACTTTTCTGACGGCTTCAATTGCTAAACATCTCCATCTTCTTCTTATCTCTCTCTATATTTAGAGGGATTGTCAGTCCCATCGAGCTAATGCATTAGTTTTGGAATCACAACTTCCGCAGAAGTATTGCTTTGCCATGTTAGCCCTTTTTCCCGAGGTATGGGAATCAACATAACATCGAAATGAAACAAATTTGAAACAAAAATGTTATCTAGTTATTTAAGTTTTAAAATGACAAAAATATACAGCAGATGGCGACACTATTTTAAAATTTTATCAATTAATAATTAAATAACCTAATGTTATTTTCTTTTCAATTTTGTTTTAAATTGATGTTATGATCATTCCCATACCTGGTGAAAATGGGATAACATGGCAAAACAATTCTTATGCGGAAGTTGTTATACCCAAACTAATGCATTAGCTCTATGGGACTGACGGTCCCTCTTTATATTAGTAATCCTCTTTCCACTGTGTTCACTTACCGTAATCGGTACCAAGTGTGTGGTCGGTGGCAGGCTGCAAGGGCAAGCCTGTATTTTTCTTATCAAATGTTCTCCAAATCCATTTTGTGACTGAATTAGCTTCTGTATAACCGCATTTGTAATTGTCGAAAGTGCACAGCGATTCAGCAATGTCTGTGAAAAAAAGGTAAACATTTAATTAATTTTTTTTAAAATTAAGAATAATAGTGAAACACATGAAAGTGACTTTGATATTTTGATTATGTACGGATTCAAGTAACCACCGTTTCGAGGAAATATTCGTAACATTGCGTACCTTTTGAGGAAAAGTGGTGCATAGGACATTTATGATTTTCAATTTTAAAATACTAAAATGCTCAAGATTTGTCACATCTAAAATTGATTGATGGAACGGTTGGGATACAGTCAGCAGATCCTTTTATTTATTATACTGAAATGCAATAAAAAAAAGATGAACTTGAGAAGACTTTCCTGCAAAATTATATTTTTGCAGATACGCCATAATTTAGTGCATGATGCGATGTCATATACCACAAAGCGTGTCAAAAAATTGGTTAACTCAAAACATTTGTCTTGATTGACATTAAAATTTTGGTCCGCACAAACACCACATTTCATTTCAACCATACCTTGGTAGTAGTTTAAGGAACTTATTTTCGAAAAATTACAATTTGTTGAAAGGTAATTTTTTGAGAACTTTAAATATTGGTGATTTTTTCGAGAAATACAGTTCATCAACTAACTTTTGTTTTCCTTGCACAAGCCAGGCGTTAGTTCAATGTCGTCCAAAGCCACGTCACCTTTTGTGTTACCGTACTGTGAATTTGAGATCCAAAAGACTGCCTGGAAACAAAAGAACATGATCCTATTATTCTTTGAAATTATTTAATACTACGAAATTATTTAATGCTCGACTTTCGCGAATGGTTAAAGTGCCCAACCATTCTATAAGCAAATTTTTGCTGTAAAATTCTACCCACTCAATCATGGACACCAGAGTAGTACCAAGTACCATGTACCCTGTACTTACCAAATACCCAGGGTAAATCTTGTTTTGCTATGTGCAGCAGTGGCACCGAAAATTTCACGTCGGAGCATTTATGAACTAAATTTATTTAACGGAATTCGCTCTTCTATGTCGTTTAAGCATCGTCATCAGTTTGGTGTAATTTCTAGAATTTGTTTGCTGTACACAAAGCCTTGAGTACTGTCTGTTTAATTGTGAACACCCTTAAAATTGAAACGTTAAATTTTGCCCGATCCTAAATGGAGATGGTGTCTCTCTTCATTTACATAGCCCTTGGGCTTGAAATTCCAATAACTAGCAATTTCCTCTGCCGGCCATTGCAACTCCGGTTAAAATAATAACTCATTTATAACCATAAAATAATGTGAACGATGTCATATCTGTCAGAATCATACCTGCCATCTGCAATTAACAAGCTGTATAGAAATTAAAATGACTTACCGTGTATCCATAGTTTTGTATATAATACACGGGATTCAGGGATATCACAGCTTCCTTCCATCGGTCTCCTTGAGTCTTCGATCGCACGAAATATCTGTACGCGTCGCTATTGTAGTAAATCAGGTTCACCTTTTTTGAAGAAAAAAAACTAGTTTAAGGGCACTGATAACGCTGTAAAATTTGGGTGTAACTTGGTGTAACGTTACTCTATGAAACTGGGGGAGACTATCTTTATGGAAACAGTAACCTAATTATTATTTGTCTTCGTAACAACATTAACTACTTTTATTCTTAACTGTTAAAATTTGATGGAGTAATTACAACTGGTGGTGGCAGCATATGCTGCCTACAGTTTTACAGAGTAGCGTTACACCACATTTACGGTGTAGCGTTTCACCATAAAATAAGAGGAAGCTTGACGCTTCTTATTTTTCCGTATAACGTTACTCCGTAAAGTTGGAGGCCTTTCATGCTGCCACAGCAAACATGCTGTCAAAGCAAATTTATTGCCAGATTATTGCCATACACATGCTACATTTACACTGTCCTCGCTAAAGTCAAGTTCCTACTAAAAGCAAGTTCCTACTAAACAATTAGTATTTTTATGCTTTGCTTTCTCAAAAGTTACTTTAAAAAAATATTCTACCGCGTCAAACCGCCTATACCTGCTTAAACTCCTAAAAAGTAAGCCTATACACTGGTTACCACAGACTGAAATGTTAAGGAACAAACCAAAAATGATGACGAAAGCCAATCCTCCACCAACTTTGACTAATACAGTTGATTCATTTGCTAGATTTTACGAAATTTTTGAAAGTGGCGATCTCACATCGTCCGCTGTCGCAGAATTCAGTGAATGGGCTTGTTTCAAGGGGAATAGACGAGGATCTCCAAACCAAAGTGGCCCTGTGTTAATGTAATAGGGAAAAAAATAGTTTTCTAAGCCACATTACTCGGGATGTGTTGAATATTTTTGCCAACGGTTTTTTTGTATGATAAATGTAGCTATGTAGCTGACTACCAGGATTCTGTAATCCCACTTTTTAAAACGGGTTCGAATAGTTTGGGGTAAAAATAGTTATTGAAAATTTTAAAAAATTTCGAAACTATTTCAAAAAATGGGAATATAGAGTCCTGTAAGTCAGCTTCATTTATAATAAAAAAAATATGTATTTTTATAATGTAAAAAAGATTTAATCCAGCCGGAGTATTGTGGATTAGAAAATTATTTTTTTCCATTGGATTAACACAGAGGCACTTCGGTTTGGGGGACCAGCGTCAGTTCTTCCTTGAAGTAGTATATAGATGAAGTAGTTGAAGATATTGACCGTGTAGTATAAAATAGTACCCAAAGAAAAGTACCAACCATGAAATAAGGAACCTCAGGCCCGTACATATGGTAAAAGAACCGCAGACAATAACGTGACTTCAGAGTGACAGTCTCCAACCTCACGTCGGCCTTACCGGTAGCAGTAAGGTTTACAAACAGATAAGTCCCATTTTCTAAAACAAAAAATGATATTGTATTCTGTAGTAAATAATGCAAAGTACGTACAGGGTGGCCCAGCGGGTAATGTTTGAAACAAATGAAAAAATAAAAACAAATAAGAGACATGAGAAGAATTTAATGACGGTTATTGAAAGGAATATTGGGCAATTAATGATAAAAAGGTTCGAAGTGCCGCCATTTTAACAAGGACAGCAGTTAGGCGTTCTCGAATACACCATACTCCATACTCCGTACAAATACCTTCTCCTTACTCCATACTCCTGCCATACTTCTTTTGTTTGGCCAATTCTTTTTGTGGAAGCTTTTTACCTTTTGTGGAAGTTTCCACAAAAAGAATTGCAAACAAAAGGTAGTATGGCAGGAGTAGGAGGAAAGAGGAAGGTATGGGTAAGGAGTATGGAATATGTTGGATTCGGAACCGCCTAACTGCTGTCCTTGTTAAATATGGCGGGCACTTCGAACCTTTTTATCATTAATTGCCCAATATGTCCTTTCAATAACCGTCATTAAATTCTTCTCATGTCTCTTATTTGTTTTTAGTTTTTCATTTGTTTCAAACACTACCCGCTGGGCCACCCTGTATGTCATGCAGTGTAATATTATTAGGTGGTTAAATAGTAGTCTAGTTGTATTAATCAGCGACATGTATAAATCGTTAGTAAATTAATAACATTTTAAAGTTAGTTTCCAATAAACCTTACCGTTTCCAAGAGTGTGATCGAAAGACGGTCCGGTGTCAGCTTTGTTCACCTTTCCTTTACCAAGCATCCAGTTCTTTCCCCCTTGGTTGTTTCTGTGATTCTTCAACCACGAACATAGACCTTTTTCGAAATCGCACTTGTAAGTCGTTTGGGCTACAATTAAAAAAAATAATATTTATGTTGTTGTCTTGTCTAAGGATAGAAATTCTGAAGGTCATATAAGGCCATGCGCGATCCACACAGCCTCAGCAAACTGGCGGCAGTTGTCCGAATAAAGAAGAACAAATGTATTATAATAAATATAAATGTGATAAATAAGAATAAATGTAATGTAAAGAATAATAAGTCATATAATACATATGAATTATAATTATTATGTACTATATTACTTATTATTATTTACATGAATTATAATTGAACATGAAGAATAATTATTCAAATGAAAATAATATATTTTTATTTTTATTAAATTAAACGTTGTGCACATTTCAGTCGCACGCAGACGTTACTCAGAGATATCCAATATCCAGGTTTAAAAAAATTAGGATATTGGAAAGAAATATTTTTGCAATTGACTATATTACTGCTACTACCCTAGTAGCCGGCACTGCTTCTTACAAACGGATTGTACAGTTATAAAATTTAACGACACATTTTCCGTTGGCTTTTACATTTTTCGTGAACTAATAGCCTACGATTCACAATTAAGATGCGTTGAGTATCTACTCACGTTTCTACGTTCACTTGACCGAGGCTTACCTGGCAATGTACAGCAGCAATTTTTTTCCCCCGCACTGTCAATTTGGGGGAGACCGTGGCTAATTTTCCATGTTTTTTTTCTTTTTGAATGCATATATATATTTTATTTTATTTATTTTGAAGAAAAGAAGATGCCATCGCCTTCTTCATATGCCTATCTACAAACTAGCATTACTACTTTTCCAAAAAATAAATAAACTTTTTGGCAGCAAGTGGTTAAATGCAAGCATGTCGAGCTGGAAAACGTGCCCCGTATGCGGGGTAAATTTTATGAGACTGCCAAAAACTGATGGGCAAATTTTCCAACAATTTTTTTTTAAAGAACTCATTTGAAAATCTTTTTATTATTTTTTACGTAGATTTATTGTAAACTAAAACAGCTCAAAAGAGTATACACATAATATAGGCATTTTTTGTAAAAAAAATAGAGCCAGTTTATTACACCAAACTATTTTTAACAAATTTCAATAAAGGTCATTATCATCTGGTGGATCCCTTTAAACTTACATAAAACTTCCCTTTTTGTGTAACTGTAGTATGTTGCGCTTTTCAAGAGGTTGTTTAAGTATTCTTAAAGATTGCGAAAAGTTGATTGACTGAAGTTTGGTGCGATTGCTTGCCCCCTTTTTTTTTTTAAACCAGCCAATTTGCTCAAATTTTGGGCGCAACATGACACATTAATATTCACGATATATGGGAAATATTTAAGTTTTTGGATGCTTTTCTCCTACTACATCAATGATAGATTTTAGAGCGACATATATGGCTTCAGAATAGTACGAGTTCTGTCAGCTTTCTTTTTCATTTACTATGCATACAATTTTTAATCTAGAGCAAAACTTTTTTTTTTACACTACGTGTTCAAACTTTAAAAATAATTTGGGTTTTGGAATACTAAGGCTAGTTTACAAAGGTAGAAGCACTTTTTTTCTGCAAGGCATTGTTAGAAAACTTGCCCTGTAAAATTTTGGAAAACATGCCCCGACGCTATATTTTGAGTTTAAAAATTCTACTCGTTAATGTACTATTAAATTATTTTGAAAACAAATGCATAGTTAGAGAGAGGAACCACCTTTTAGTATACGCAATGACAAAATTGTAAGTTAAATTAAAATTCGTTTGATTTAGGTTTGAAAGTAAGCATGAAAATTTACCCAACGTTTAAAAAAATAACAAACAGTTCTAACGGCAATATTACAACACGAGCTGAACAACGATACTTGTGGGGACCTAAAACGGGTGTTTTCATAAACCAAGCAGCCATTTGAAGTCCCCTAACGGCTCATTTCTAAAATAAAGTCTAGTGGAAAACTTACCCCATGGAAAATCTAGCCCCGGTCTACAATACTAAACAGCTGATTTTAAAGTAATACATTAAGTTATAATGCTTTGCAATTTTGTTGTTATTTAACAAACATATCCAAGTGAAATAACTTATATTAGTTTAACAACAGAGGAGAAGGATATAAAGCTGAGTTCAAAATCTTACGCATATTTTTATCTAGACTAAGAAATGGTGAAAGAGGCTTAGGGGCGGAAATTCCAAACTCTGAATTAATTTAGCGTGCTAAACACGAATAACACACAGATTTTTCTTAGCTCTAGTTTTAGATATTCTATACATATATATTTTTTTAAAAGAGGTGCCACCAAAACCATATTAACCCCAAATTCATTAAGTTCTTAAGCTAATTTGGACGAAACACTTAAATAAGCAGAAAACTCTTTGAATAAAATTTTAGCTTCCACACTACGTTTATAACGTAAAAAGTGGAAGGTTTTATAATCGTTCAGTCCGTCTGTCTGTCCGTCTGTCCGTCTGTCACCCACTTTCACAGAAAGAACCACAAGTCCCACAGACAAGTGGGATACGTCATTTTAAAGCAAAAAATCAGATTAGGCTACATTCCAAATTTCATTAAAAAATTTAAATTAGAAGTTTATTTAAAATTTAAATTACTAAATTTTTTTTATCTACATTGAAATAACATGCAAATTCTATTTTTATTCATATTTTCACTGTTGTCATCCACAAGTCCCACAGACAAGTGGGATACGTCATTTTGAAGCAAAAAATCAGATTTGGCTACATGCCAAATTTCATTAAAAAATTTAAACTAGAAGCTTATTTAAAATTTAAATAACTAAAAATTTAATCTACATTGAAATAACATGCAAATTCCATTTTTATTCAATATTTTCACTGTTGCCATTTTGTTAAACGTACGAGAAACTTTTGGTAAAATAAAAATAAACACACTTGAAAAAATATTTATTTATGTGATATAATTCAGTTTGGATTGTTGTATTATCACAATAGAGTTCTTTTAATGGTTCTATATATATGTATGAAGAAAGATGCATATAGAATTCTAACTTGGCATAAAAAAAATATGCTAAGTTTCGCTTTTATTTTTAAAGCATCCATTGTACAAATTATATATTTTTTGAACTGTAAATTAATTTAACAAACTATAAATAAGTGAATTTTCGAAAGAAATGTAAATGGGAAATTGTGGCGACAAAAATATTTATTAAAAAGATTACATAATTATTCTTCGAACTTTAAACAAATTTAGCAAACGATAAAGTCTAATTATTAAATCTGAGAAAGAAGATTAATGAAAATAGTTAATTTTGGCGTTTAAAACTTTGAATTACAAATAGCTAAAGGCCCTGTTTTTATTAGAATTAAATCACATATGCCATTCGCAACAATCGCTCGAGAAACTTTAATTCTTTTAGACAATAAATTAAAATAAATTTATTTTTGCGACATCGATCAGTTTGAAATGACGTCAAATATATTTCACTACGGAATCCTTGTATGTTGATATGAAATGTTTTCATTCTATTTAAAAGCGAGGAATATGACATATTTATTCTTTAAAATATAAATTGATTTTTGCAAACGATAAGTAATAATTATTGAATTTTCGAAATAAAATAAATGAAACTAGCCAAATTTAGCTTGTAAATGTTAAATATAGAATTAATGTTGTGTTTGGCGCGTTTTTTCCTGTTAAACACAAATATGTGGAAGCGAGTTAAGTGACATATTCTGTTACAAACCTACTTGTTTAATTATGTCAATTATGTAAATGTTTTTTTTAATTCCAAAAAAATACCCGCTTTAATATCATTCAGGGTTTTTATTTTTGTTTCACATTAAATTAGCATTTATATATGGCTGTTGGATTAGTATTGGCTGTTGGAATTATGTCCATAAATCAAAATGAGCATTTTAAAATTAAAAATTATAACTTATCCAGTAAATTATTTTATCATAATAAACTAGGAAAATAATGTTCGATTTCTTGTTCTTCGTGGATAAGATATAATTGTAAAGCACAGCTTTTTTTTTTATCAAAAGCTATCTATTTTCTGCGGTTAAACGTTGTTATAATGGGTATTATAATTTATATAACTATAGTAATCGTTTGAAATACCCTCTTTTTAAGATGAAAACATACTTTTCTAAGTGTTTTAACTTAAAATATTGCGTAACTAACTGATAAATGATTGATGAAAAATTTATAAATTACTCATTTGTATTTAACATTGAGTACTTTCGATAGTTATAAAGGGATTTTGAATTATTTAAAATATATGAAAATCTCTTATATCTATAAAAAGTACTCGGCGCTATACACAGATTAATAATAATTAAACAAAGTGCAAAATACCGATTAAAATAACATTACACTAGTTTAACCTACGTGTGTTTTTCAATAACTCTTAATTATTTAATCGCATTACTTGTCATTATTAATCCAATCTATACAAAAGTAGTTTGTGACAGTAACGACCACTTAGAAACTCTTCTACATAAGATTTCAATATCTTGAAAACAATGTTGAAAAAAATGTCGTGTAATTTTAAGTAATTTAGACTTTTATACGCAAAATAAGTTGTATTTAAATTGAAATTGTTACACAAATTCATTTAAAATATTAATAAATAACAAATATATATCGCGTTGTAACTTTAATTTCTTCATAAAATAAAAAAAAAAACTAGGGGCACACCCCCTGCTCGCTATCGCTCGCCAACCCCCGGGGAACTGCTTACGCAGTTCCCTTTGGATCCCTTCGCGATCCAGGCTAGCTTCGCTCGCTCCACCATAATTGAAATATTTTAGTCTAGCCTTTAGTATTCTTTTTAAAATAAAATTCGGTTAATCTAAAGAAGCATATCCGGCAATTTTTCTCCAAAGATGGTAACCCCGCCAAATCAGTATTATGGCAATATATAGCGTGCCGTTAACGCTTAGAAACTATGTTTAAAAACAATTTGAATTTTTCTTTTTCAACTATGAAATAACGTGAACAAATATATTGACGTAACTGGATTTCAGCAAATTACGTGAATTCCATGCGTTTTTTATTAATTTCAGTCGATCGAAATTATAATTTAAGTTTTCATACATTAAACGTCGTAATTTTACGCCAAATCTGGTTACCGACAAATTGGTATTATGGCTACCTTTGGCGAAATTAGCAATTAGATTTTCAATTTTTAAATGTTAATCCATTTAAATCTCAAATGCATATAATTTATTCTGAAGTGTTTTATACCAATATTTTATTAATTATATGCTTAACGATTTTAAATAATTATTTACTTTTTTAAAATCAATTCTTCGGCATTTTAACGTTCCACTTTTTTTTATAAATTGTTGTGTTTTTATTCAAAAAAATTTTTACTGCCGTATCGAACAATGTTTTACACATAATATTTAGGGTTGTTTTTCATTTTTTAGCCTTATTGCAGCCATTCCCAAAATTGTCAATCCTTCTGTTATTTCGTAGTGCTTTTCTCAGAAAAATACATTCAATGTTTTTCTGCCGTATCGAACTATGTTTTGTGCATAATATTTATAGTTATTTTTCCCTTATTCAAGCCATTCCTGAAGAAACACTTTTTTGTTGTTTTCAGTCGGCCATTTTGAAATTAGTAGTATTTTTGTTCATTTCGATTGCTGCCATTCCAGAGATAGAAATATAAGGAAATTTGGGCGCCGTATAAGAGTATTACGTATAAGAGTATTATATATATAGGTTGATAAAGGACATTTTAAAAACTTATTTACAAACATTTTTAAACAAAAATTTAATGTTTGCAATATATTTAAAAAACACATTAAAACTCATAATCAAAGTGTAATGGTTATTTCAATCAGCTATAAATATCTAGTCTACTTTTATTTTCCATTAGTTTATATTAAAATGTCATCAAATTCATCTAAATGATGTCGGCATAAAAAAAAGCTTGGATGAAAAGTAAAAAAAAAAATTAAAATTATACTGAAGGTAGCGGATAATTTTGTAAAGTTTGAGTTTTTTAACTATATCCTGAGTCTATATTCTGAGTAATGCAATGAAAATTGTAATGAAGGTTATTGCAATTTACTTTGAATTACCTCATAGGGCAATTATCTATAAATTATTGAATTGTTGAGGGGTAATTGAAAATCCTGTAGTGTTACACCCCCCTATTAATATAGAATATTTGACTATTTACGTAAATATTTTGTACAGATTTCTTTAAACACAGTTACTAAATTTTACTTTTATTTAGCAACTAAATGTAGGTGAAGTATTTTTAGGTTTTGTATGTAGGTTGACAAAAACCTTTTTTTGTTCAGAAAAGTTTTTTGCGTAGCCTAACAGATTTATTTTAGAACGTCCAAAGTTAAAAGATATGGCCATCTTTCAAGGGAAATTAGTTCTGATACCTATTAAATTGCAGGAAATTTAAATTCAATAACTGCGGTCAAAGCCTGAAACCGTGTATTTTTTTTACTTTATCCTTATTTTACTTATATAAGTCAGACAGTTTTTTTTTAACTGATTGAAAAAAATACTTATAAAATAAGTACAATTTATTAAGGAACAAATACTAAACAAATGTTACATTAAATATAAAGTTACCCCAGACAACGGTCTACAAATTTTCACTCAAAAGCATTAAAGGAAAATATAAAAAAAATACCTACCTGAGGCATAAAATCCAAATAGAGCCAGTAACAAAATACAGACCCCTAACTGCCCCATGGTTCACGAGCCGTTAACACGGTCAACAATGTCCTTCGCTGACCATTGACGTTTACAAGAAGGACTTTCAACCAAAAACTTAAAATCAAAACAAACCAAACAACTTTCTATGAATGTTCTTTACGAAGAAGTTTAGCACTCCAACCTCTGAATTTACACACAGCAGGTGTAAGAGTGACTAAAATATCGTTTGCACTTTTTAACCACCACCCCTATTGTTATCTATTGTTCTTCATGGAACACATGAAAAGAACAGAAAATAACAATAAGCGTTCGATATGTGAGCCTCCCCCAAATCAAAGATCGTTCGATTAGTCCCGGAGCGTTAATAGATATTTTTGTGGAAATTATGCAACGATAAGGGTCTTTTGTATTGTTTTAATATCCCTTGTTGATAAATGTTTGAATTGTGTATTTTGTGGTGAATATATTTTGCTTAATTTTATTGAGGAATTAAGTACAATCTCAATTTTTATAATTGAAGAGCTTAGTGGAAGAACGTACTAAGTGACAAAAAGGTGAAAACAAGAAATTGAGCCAGTAAGTTTTTCGTTTGCACTGAGATCTGTTGAAAACGGTACTTGTAAAGCATAAAAAATGTACTAAACTTAAAGTTTATGAAAAAGGGGAAACTTGTTATCGTTAAAGAGGTTAGTAATATGTTCATTGAGAGAAAAAAATCTGAATTTTTTTAAAATGTGACTTAGCACGTTCTTCCACAAAGATCTTCAATTATTATTTGGAGCCCTTACCTTTTCAAAAATCACAAATTTGAAAATAGGATTTTTACCCCCCAAAAAAGTATTTGATTTTAATTAGCTACTGTGAATTTCGGACAGTCGGATTTCGGATAATTGGTGGATTCTTGGGTCAAAACAATTTTAATAATCCTTTCTTCCCCATTAAAAGTAAGATAAAAATGTAAGTTTCCATTTTATTAAAAATTTTCTTATTATATCCGTTTATTTCAAATCATTAATGGTTCGATATTCCAATAATTTAAATAAATTAACTTTCATTTTAAGAATGCAAGGCGATATAAATAAATATCCTGATGCATCTGTTTAGTTTAGTTTAGTTTGAATTATCGTCGCACTAGAGCAACACGAGGGCTATTGGCGACGGGCATCGTATTTCAGAACCACAGTCAAGTGACGAGCCGACACCTGACTAGGCGCCCAACGCAACCGTTAAGGGAGACATCGTACGCAGCGTTAGGACTTTGAAGGATATTTAACGTGCACTCCCTCTACACGGTATATTATTCGTCTGACATTTTAGGCTGCACTGGCCGTTTATAGGTCGGCAGCTATTTTGGCGATGCCCGGACCCGAACCTGGGACCTGATGCATCTGTGAACTAGAGTCTACAAGTGAGGTTTAAAAAATGTATACATTTGTTATCCCAGCACAATTTTTTTTAATTTAAAAGCAAATCTGCATCCATTATTAAAAATTAAACATACGAAACCAGTTCTAAAGAATAAATAAAAGAAGAGCATATTCGTGAAGGTTCGGCACTTTATCGCAGTTTCAAAATTATGATCTTTAATCTCTCGTCTCTAATTATATCGTCAATCTCTTCAACATGAATCCAACCAAACCGAATTAAATTCGTAAATCAGTGTGAGAATCTTTAACAAAACACGTTAATTTTCTCCTCCGCCTTAAGTGAAACTAATTAAATATTTTGATGAAGCACATACTATTTGATAAACGTCGATGAAAACCTAGTAATTCCGGAAATAGAGAGCTTTACATTCCCAAGATTGTAAAAAAAAATTCTAAATAATTTAGAATTTCCTACTTTAATGTTACTTGATCACATATTTTTTCCCTTTCTAACAAAAATTTTTTTTTTTTTAATTGGTAAGTTAAAAAAAAGAATTTAGAAGAGGGTGCAGACACCCGGATGGACAGAAATCTCCACGTTATTAATACCTAACTTTAATTCTTTTTTCGAATTAAAAAAAGGACGATTAACTAAAAATTTATTAACGTGATTTTTTTTTAATAAAGTGGAATTAATTTTAATATTAACTATTAGAAATTCAGCTATAATGAATCAAATCTATGCGAGCGAAGTCTTTGCTTTTGGGCAATTCCTTATTTGTTTAGTCATTTTGTATTACAGTTAAACTCTGTTACAATAACCTCGGTTACAACGTCAACTCGTTTATAACGCTATATGTTCGGACCCTTGACTTGCCAATATATCTTAATGTTATAATAATCTGCTTATAAGGATAACTTTTAGATAACTTCTCAGTTAAAATGCAAAAATTATACGTTTATATGATATTCAAAATGCCTTCTAAAAGTTAAAAAAATCCCAATTTTAATTTTATTCGCCAAATGATGCAAAATGTCGCCAAATTTGAAATTTATTTCCCACCTAAAATAATTGACTTGAGATGGAGAAATACGACTACTACTTCTAATAGCACACAGAGTTAAAATTAATTGAATATATGTTATTTTAAAACTAATTAATAAGAGTATAAAATATGCATTTTACAAAATTTATTACGCTTAGTATTCAACCTTTTTTATAACGTTACTCGTTTATTTTAAAAGTTATAAACATCGCAGGCCCTTGTATGACTCTATAACCGTGTTATCCTGCATTAACTTTTGTATTTAGTTTTTTTATATTAACTGTAAAATAGGTTTTAAAAAAACAAAATCTTTACGTATAAGCAGCTTTTTTTATGAATTCAAATGTTTTCTACATTAGAATTTTTTGTAAATTAAAAGCTGTACAATATTTGTTTGGTTCATCAACTTGTATTTTAATTAACTAGTTGTTATGCAAATTTAGAAGTCGTAAGATAAAATCGAAACATTTTCTCATCTCTCAATTTAATTTGTTTTGCTACTTTGGAATGTATAAAAATAAGGACGATCAAAATGTACTTGACATTATGAGTTATACTGTGTTTTAATCTATTGTTACCTTTTCAAGTATCGCTACAATGTACAATTACATTCAAATAAATGTCACGTAAAGCCTGATAATAAAAGTTCCGCAAATCATCCGAAACTCATGCTTATCATTCGATTAATAATAGGGAAACTATTGTCATTATCTTTTTATCGAAAGAATATAATATCTCATAGATACAGTTAAATCTAATTTTGATAAAATGGCATTGGAAAGAATATTTTTAACTTAAAAGAAAACCGGTCGAATGAATCTGCTTAAATTCTGAAAATATACACTGCTCAAAACAATTAGGGTAGTACATGGTTTAAACCCTTTCACCCCCAGTGATTCCATTTGGAATCATCAGCTTGCGATTTTTTTTCCTCACTAAGTTAAGCTCACACTTATTTATCGTTTGATGGAAGAATCATGTCTTTTGAAGAATTAAATAATGTTTGTTTTAATTAAATGAAAATATGAAAAACATGGTAAAATAAAATTCACTCTAAAACAATTTTATTAAATAAATGACCCTTAATTCTTCCGCTTGCGTTTTTAGATATTTTAAAATTAATTTTAACTTTTTTTAACAAATAATGTTTTTTAAAAATTATTGTTATAATTCATTCAAAAGTTACTATTCCAATTTTTCCCCTTTAATTTTAGTTAAAAAATTAAGATTGATTTTCCCCCTGTTTTTTACTATTTCATTTTTTCATGCATAATGAATCTATTTCACAAATTTTATATTTTTAAAATAAAAAATAAAAAGTTGGAACTGAAAGATACGCAAAGTGCTCCCATAATTGTTTTTTTAAGGAAGCACTTTGAGCAGTGTACATATCTTAGCTGTTTTGTATCTAGAATAAACGAGGCTTAATGTTTCCCAAATGATTTCATATCTTTTTTTATATAAAATAAAAATATTAGCGTTTCGGGGGAAAAGATTCTATTACGAATGAAATACATTAAGTTCAGAGTTTCGCCTCGGACAATATAGGATGCCAGGCCGGCCAAATCGCATTGTAATAGGTTTTGTTGAATTACGTCGCACTAGAGATACATGAGGGCTATTGGCGACGGGCACCATAATTAGAGATTATCCTCATACATAAAGAAATGCTATTTGGAAATTGTCCCAAAAACATAATTACTCTAGTGTGCGATTCAAAAGTTAAATCATAAAAAAAATTATATAACACTTAAACTTTCACACTTAAAACACTCATTTCACTATTCACTTAAAAGTTTTAGTAAAAATAAGTATAATGGTAATAATAATTAAGCAGTGATAAATAATAATGGATATTTAGGAAAATAACTATAAGTTTAATTTGGAGAAATAGTAATTTTTTTTTTTATTTGTGCTAATTTTATTTGGTTTTCCGTAGAACGCACAAGGTAGACTTTTAACGTATCTTGTTTTTATTAAACATAAGGGCGCATTTTTACACCTTTTGTATTCAACTACACACATGGTTCTGGACATTTATTGACGCTGTATTATACAGAAGAAACAACAAAAATTTCAAAAGATCTTGCTAATATAATAGCTTAATCTGTACTGCCAGGGGCTAACTTCTTAAACTCAATCGGGTTTTTTTTATATATTTATTTTTGCAAAACATTACCTAAAAACAGCATGTATTTTGCTTACTTTGCTTTGTAGTTCAATTTTAATAAAATATTGCGCGAATCACTGCGGATATACACTGCTCAAAACAATTAGGGGAGCGCATGGTTTAAACCCTTTCACCGCCAATGATTCCATTTGGAATCATCAGCTTGCGATTTTTTTCTCACTAAGTTAAGCTCACACTTTTATATCGTTAGATAGAAGAATCATGTATTTTGAAGAATTAAATCATGCTTGTTTTAATTAAATGAAAATAAGAAAAACGTGATAAAATAAAATTCACTCTAAAACAACTTTATTAAATAAATTGACCCTCAATTCTTCATGCTTGCATTTTTTAAAGTTTAAAAATTGATTCCAACTTTTTTTAACAAATAAAGTTTTGAAAAAATTATTGTTATAATTTATTAAAAATTTATGATTCCAATTTTTTCCTCTTAAATTTTAGTTAAAAAATTAAGATCCTCCCCCCCCCCCCTGTTTCTTACCATTTTATTCTGAATGCATAATGAATCTATTTCACAAATTTTAGCTTTTTAGAATAAAAAGTCGGGACTGAAAGTGTTACCAAAGGTACGCAAAGTGCTCCCCTATAATTGTTTTGAACAGTGTAGTTTCTGCTTTTACAATCAATTATTATCTGATATAAAGGAAGTGGGATCGGAAGTTCAAACCAGAGCTAAACAAATTAAAATGAGCATATTCGGATTCAATTGCATGAGGCTATTATATATACCTAAAAAATTTCGAAACTAAAATTGTTTTCAATAGACATTCTTCAAAAAAGTTGAACCCCACGTATGATAAAAAAACCTAAAAGAAATACTGAGCAAAACTATTATTATTTTTTTTTTAATAATCAGGGCTTTTGATCTAGAAAATCTTGGGTTATAAGCAAAGCAAATTTTGGGGCCCCTTTACGGAAAATGGTGTGTATGATTACCTGTAAAAATAGTGCAACAGCTAGTTTTTCGATGAATCAGATTCTTTGGCTACCCTTTTATTGGTTGCCTTGTAACATAAGTCAAACCATATCGAGTTAGTTCAATGGGTGAAATTTTGGGGTTCCACAGTATTCAGCTTAATACAGGGCCGGATTTAAAGATTTGCCGCCTGTAGGCTACGATTGATTTGCCGCCCCTGTCACAATATTCTCCCCCTTCGGGGAAAGGAAGCTGGTTAGCTGCAAAATAGGGTGATATGTGCTGTTTAAAATAGTTACACATATTAGAATCATCTATGTACCTTTACACGCTAAATCGAAAGTGAAATAATCGATTTAAAAAAAAAAAAAACTGTTCGACTGTTTTTCTTTCAACTTCGAAATCCGGGAGGAGGGGTGAAATTGCCATCGCAGCTACCATGTTTGCTACGAAATATTAGTATTATATATACATTTACGGTTTACGCATTAATATAAATTATTTGTTTTTCTTAAAAATATCGTATCTTCATAATAATATTTTTATGCCGAATGCTGCTTTAATTTAAAATTTGCCACCCCAAAAAATTCGCCGCTCTAGGCTACAGCCTACTTAGAAATCCGTCCCTGGTGATAGAAACAAAACCTTGGGGGCCCTAGGCCCTGGCCTAACGAGTTTAATGGTAAATTAGGCCCTGTTAGTAATGTAAATTGTAAAAGTTCGGTGAACGTTATTTCATAAAACAAAAACCATTGCAAGCCTCGCTGCTTCGCTTCCAGGATAACAGCATACGAAACAAACATGCATCTGCTTTTATACTGGTCTTTCTGCTCCCACAAGCAGTTTGTGTTTATAATTTCATCCAATCTTCATAAAACCAACCAGGATTTTTTACGGCGTAGATCTGCTGATTATAGGCTCAGGACCGTGTGGTTAATATTTTCATATGATGCGAATCTTTAAATTTTTTTATTCATTTCTCTCGTATTGTCAAACTGGGAACCACGTCGGATTCTTCACGTCAGCGAAAACTACCATCTATAATAATAAAAGAAAGAGTCTGTGTGTGTGTCTGTATGTTTGTTTTCGGATCGTAAAAGACCTACTTATACTGTCCTCAGAAATTCGAAATTTTCAAGATAGATTCCCTTTAATACCAACGTGTGCACCTGATGCTTAGATTTGTCATATTTGTTCAATTTTTAGAGAAAATTCGAATTTTCTGAAAAAATACATCACTTTCGCTCAAATCCGATCATTTTTTCTCTTTCCTGATGCCATCGGCTGAAAAAATTAAATAAAACTTTTAACGAAAACATTTAAAATTCAAAATGTTTATTTTATTCTTTTGCCATTACTTTCAGAAACTAAATTCATTATTTGAAAAATAATTGACATGTTTCAAGTGACGTAATTCCGCCAGTCTTCATTCCCGGATTTTATTGTGGGTTTATTTGATGATTTTTTCATTGATTTTTCTGTTGACTGCATGTATGCATATTTAAGCAATAAATGTACAGTTAAGCTATTACTGAACTATGATGGTTAATAAAGGCCATCACACTAGAGCTATTAGTGTTTTATGTCTTTATTTTTTCGCCCAATACGTTGCCAATCTCGCCAACTTATTAACTAAAATTCGCCAAATAGGCAATTTCTTTTATAAATAATTTATAAGCTGGTCGGTTGTTCGAAGGTCATTGTGTTAGAGCTGTATAATGGGTGTGTTTGTAGCTATATATTATTTTCTTGCCAAATTATTTCCCAAAACGCGCCAAATGAGCTAAAAGGTTTTATGTATTTATGAGGGAATTGTGATGACATTTATGAGTGCATTTTATAGCTTATTTTTCATTTTGGAATTTTAAGGCAATGAAACGGGATTTTATACTTTATAACGAGCGGGAACAATAACAAGTTTATGATCCTATAACAGGTTATATGGTATACATATTTGGAACGATTTGATATTTTTTTTTAATCCATGCGAAGAACGGGTATAAATTTGCTAGTTTAATATAAAACTATAATATATCAAATCTTTCTATTATTTAGAATGCTTTACCGATCTGAGCTGCTCAAAAGTAAGCGTGTTTTAAAAAAATTACACTAAAAAATCTTACCTGTTTTTCCACCAGAAATTTTGAAGTTGTAGCATGGGACTTTGTAAACAGTCTGTTGGACGATTCAATGCCGTAGTTCTCTTCCGTAAATTGCGTTTTCAGCTTGAAGCTCGTTTCGAATGTTGTTGTAACCGATCTGACATAAAATTGTGACATGCATCTGCGTCTTATTGCGAATTTCGAGTACTTTTTATAAAAATGAGGTATAATATTGATAAACTGATATTGATAACTTGAAGTAGTTTTCATTTTAAAGTATATTTGCTATGAACAATGCAAAACGAATCAGATATCTTTCCAAACTACACATAGCTAGCTGTAACGCGTTACCGATTTGAGTTTTAAAAACTCCAAACCTTTCTCAGTAAGAAATGAACACAAAACGTGATTGTTGTATTGGGAAATAAAGCAAAAAGACTAAGTAGGGAAAAAATAGCTTAAGAAGGCACTATTTTTTAAAAAATATTTTTAAAAAAATACATCGAGATGCAAATTGACTATTTTCCTAAAATTGACCCATATTACAACGAAACCATTTGATACAAATAAATTTGAAAAGAGAAAAATAATAAAATAATTTTGACATTAGACACTTGTTCTAACCACCAACAGATTCAAATGACTGGGTGTATCTCTCTCCTTGTCATATTCATTTGTACGAGGGCAATTTTTTTCAACTTCCAATGGGCTGTAACATAAAGACGGGTCAAAATACAAAAAAGATTTCTTTTACCAAAAGTAATGTACAATACTGCTTATTTTTCCACATAATCACCTTGACGATTAAAGCATTTGTTATATCTGTAAACAAGCTTTGAAATACCCTCTTCATAAAATGTAGCCGCCAAGTGAGAATTGAGAGCTGTTATTCGTTTCTCGCAGGCAGAAGAGAACATTGCAACAGAAATTCATCGAAGAATGAACAGAGTGTATGGTGACACCTTTATGAGTGATGGCGTTGTTCGTGAATGCTGTTGAAAATTTAAAGGTGGCTGAACTGATGTTTATGAAGAAGGGGACCAAGCAATCAAGTCTGACTCTACAGATGGCATTGTTCAGCGAGTTGACCAAGTGTTTAGGGAAACTCGAAGGTTTACCATAAGTGAATTATCGATTAGCATAGTGGCTTGGATTGTAGCGCTTTCAAATTGATGGGGAGCTCAAATAAACCGTCTCAACTCCCTTCAAATCATTGGCGGCTACATTTTATGAAGAGGGTATTTCAAAGCTTGTTTACAGATATGACAAATGCTTTAATCGTAAAGGGGATTGATTATGTGGAGAAATAAGCAGTTTTGTAACATTACTTTTGGTAAAAAAATCTTTTTTGTATATTTACCCGTCTTTTTGTTACAGCCCAACGGAGGTTGAAAAAAAACAGCCCTTGTAGCATGTCAGTTTACATTAGAGTTATCAGCTAAAGACTACGTTTTCAGAGCTAAGTGAATATATTTTATGATAATCTCAAACACTACAGTGTTTTTATAGCCATTGCTGGCTTTTGGGCCATTAACTCAAACCAACCGAACAAACACTACAGAGTATCTGAAGTTAATTGGGGAGTGGTGGTGGTGGGTCAATTTCACTGCCTTCTAAAGCCTGCACATTAACCTAAAATAATGCACTTCATTCCCAACTCCTACTTTTATCTCATAAAAGACCATTTTATAACTTTTTTGAAAATACCCCATATTTATTTATAATATTTTCTAGGGTATTATCATACAATCGTCAACTTTTAAGTTTTACATGTTCAGAAAAAAATGATCTACATATAGTTTTGAGTCAAATGTCACTGCAATCGTTTTACTAGCAAGTAAAACATTGAAGTGAAACTATTTCTTTATAAATAAAATGCGTCTCAGGTACATAGCAAAAATAAAAGTAGTTTAAACAAAGCAAATAAAAAAATATATACATTTTATTAACCTTTGTTATAGTGCCTTTAGCCTTTCACATACATCTGAACCTTTCTCTTTGGAATTTTCAATTTTAGCAATTCTTGACCCGAATTGTATTGCTCTCTTTGGCAACTCAGCAGCCTCAGTTAGGCCTAACTTCAGAGCCATTATTCGAAGCAGCAACTTTTCTCCAACTCCACGGGGATGGTTCAAATCCATCTAAAAGATTTTGAAAATACTGTGTTTTATTGGTTGATCCATCCATAATCTTCTACAGGAAGACAACTGTTCATTTCCTCCATTTACTTATTAACTGTTTTTAATTAATTATCAGCCTCCACATAGATGGCGCTTCAGGTGTATCTATGACATCATTACTAATTACTAATGTCACTATTATAGTGTTCAACACCTTTATTGTACTAACCGGAAAAACTAAATAATTAACTTATACTTGCAAATTCATGCATGGCCATTCTAAGTTATCTGTCACGGTTTTTAATAATAACTAAAAAAATTAATTTAAATTCGGTTTACAGTGATAGTGCTAAAACCAATGACAGCTATAAGTTGTCAACTTTTTCTTTGGGAAATATGTCTTTACATTATAGTCAAAAACTGGCAAATAACAACTTTTTAGTCTTTTTTTTTGTCATCAAGACCAGTATCAAACAATATAGAAAAATTTACCAGACTTCAATGTATCAAACTTTTATTACAGAACTTGTGAACCACTGCTTATGGCCTTCAAATGTGCTTTAACTCCTTTCTTCTAACTTAACTCACTTACTTTGAGAAACACTGGAAGATTATTTAGAAATGAGACCACATTTTCATCAAGAAAAGGATATCGAGATTCTACACCATTGTCAGCAATGATTCTGAAAATAAACAAGTTGAATTAAATTACATTTTAGCTTCCACATACGTTTATAACGTAAAAAGTGGAAGGTTTTATAATCATTCAGTCCGTCTGTCTGTCCGTCTGTCACCCACTTTCACAAAAAGAACCACAAGTCCCACAGACAAGTGGGATACGTCATTTTAAAGCAAAAAATCAGATTAGGCTACATTCCAAATTTCATTAAAAAATTTAAATTAGAAGTTTATTTAAAATTTAAATAACTAAATTTTTTTTATCTACATTGAAATAACATGCAAATTCTATTTTTATTCATATTTTCACTGTTGTCATCCACAAGTCCCACAGACAAGTGGGATACGTCATTTTGAAGCAAAAAATCAGATTAGGCTACATGCCAAATTTCATTAAAAAATTTAAACTAGAAGCTTATTTAAAATTTAAATAACTAAAAATTTAATCTACATTGAAATAACATGCAAATTCCATTTTTATTCAATATTTTCACTGTTGCCATTTCGTTAAACGTACGAGAAACTTTTGTTAAAATAAAAATACACTTTTGAAAAAATATTTATTTATGTGATATAATTCGGTTTGGATTGTTGTATTATCACAATAGAGTTCTTTTAATGGTTCTATATATATGTATGTAGAAAGATGCATAGAGAATTCTAACTTAACATTAAAAAAAATATGCTAAGTTTCGCTTTTATTTTTAAAGCATCAATTGTACAAATTATAAATTTTTTTAACTGTAAATTAATTTAACAAACTATAAATAAGTGAATTTTCGAAAGAAATGAAATGGGAAATTGTGGCGACAAAAATATTTATTAAAAAATATTACATCATTATTCTTCGAACTTCAAACAAATTTAGCAAACGATAAAGTCTAATTATTAAATCTGAGAAAGAAGATTAATGAAAATAGTTAATTTTGGCGTTTAAAACTTTGAATTACAAATAGCTAAAGGCCCTGTTTTTATTAGAATTAAATCACATTTGCCATTCGCAACAATCGCTCGAGAAACTTTAATTCTTTTAGACAATAAATTAAATAAATTTATTTTTGCGACATCGATCAGTTTGAAATGACGTCAAATATATTTCACTACGGAATCCTTGTATGTTGATATAAAATGTTTTCATTCTATTTAAAAGCGAGGAATATGACATATTTATTCTTTAAAATATAAATTAATTTTTGCAAACGATAAGTAATAATTATTGAATTTTCGAAATAAAATAAATGAAACTAGCCAAATTTAGCTTGTAAATGTTAAATATAGAATTAATGTTGTGTTTGGCGCGTTTTTTCCTGTTAAACACAAATATGTGGAAGCGAGTTAAGTGACAGATTCTGTTACAAACCTACTTGTTTCATTTGATAATTATTCATCAATAATCATAAAACATCTAAGTGATTTTTTTTCCAAATAAACATTTGTTGATTGGTACTTTGTAAATTTTTGTCACTTTTATAAAAATGTTAGGATATATATCACAACTAGCTGTTATACCCGACGTTGCACGGGTAGAGGTGGAAAAATAATTTAACAGTCAATTTAACTATTTTTTTTCTTTCATTTTAGTTACATAAGATATGAAGATTACCCAGTAATTTTCCATTTAATAACCCAACTTGGATATAGTAATGATTAATATTAATTTCAAAAATACCTTTGATAAGAAGCTCAAATTAAAAAGAATACATATTTAAGTAAAAAATAATCAGTAAGAATTAAAAATGGAAAAACAGCTAAATCTCAAAAGGGTCTCAAACATTTATTTTAACGCAAATCAAGGGAGTTCCATAATAAATTAAGTAACTTTTTTTTGACACTTTGTAGATATAAATACAATATAAGCAGTACAAATTTCTACCATAATTCAATATTACAAATACTGAAAAATTAAGAATTCAATTCAAATGTATACAGTACTAAATCAATGCAGATATGTACAATAATTGAATGATCGTTCCAAATATGTGTACCATATAACCTGTTATATGATCATAAACTTATGTTATTGTTCCCGCTCGTTATAAAGTATAAAATCTCGTTTCATTGCCTTAAAATTCCAAAATGAAAAATACGCTATAAAATGCACTCATGAATGTCATCACAATTCCCTCATAATTACATAAAACCTTTTAGCTCATTTGGCGCGTTTTGGGAAATAATTTGGCGAGAAAATAGATATAGCTACAAACACACCCATTTTACAGCTCTAACACAATGACCTTCGAACAACCGACCAGATTATAAATATTTATAAAAGAAATTGCCCATTTGGCGGGATTTAGTTAATAATTTGGCGAGTTTGGCAACGTATTTGGCGAAAAAATAAATACATAAAACACTAATATGCAGCTCTAGTGCGATGGCCTTTATTAACCATCATAGTTCAGTAATAGCTTAACTATACATTTATTGCTTAAATATACATACATGCAGTCAACAGAAAATCAATGAAAAAATCATCAAATAAGCCCACAATAAAATCCGGGAATGGAGACTGGCGGAATTACGTCACTTGAAACATGTCAATTATTTTTCAAATAATAAAATTAGTTTCTGAAGGTAATGGCAACAGAATAAAATAAACATTTTCAATTTTAAATGTTTTCGTTAAAAGTTTTATTTAATTTTTTCAGCCAATGGCATCAGGAAAGTAAAAAAAGATCGGATTTGAGCCAAAGTGGTGTAGTTTTTTCACAAAATTCGAATAAAAACGTTCGAAAACTATAGAAGGAATGGTCTGATTCTAAAAATTCTTATTTTATGTTTGTTCCAGAGATGAGATGAATTTTTGTGCCAAATTTCGTGACGATCTGTTGCGTGGTTCTTTAGATCTCGTGTCTTATACAAACAAACAAACGGAAGTTGCCTTTTATGTATATAGATGGGGTTGCTTCACGGACGATCTGGCAATAGCTCCACGGTCTTGTTTTCCTGTCTCTCGCATAGTCTCTCGAATTACTTTTGTTTTGGTTAAGTTGGTTGGTTGGTAGACCTATATTCAGGTTAGTATGCTTGGTCAGTACACAAACCTGATTATCTCTACCAACCAACCAAAACAAAAGTAATTCGAGAGACAGGAAAACAAGACCGCGGAGCTATTGCCAGATCCTCTGTGAAACAACCCCATTTTATTCTGTTCATATTTGCACTGCTAGATTCTAGATTGATTGCATGCATTTTCTCGGATCAACTATCAGACATAAACGAAAAATCAGACTGTACTATTTGAATTTCGCCAGTACTTAAATTTAAAAAAATATTTTATTTTTAACGCATTTGGAACTGAAGATTTTAGTTGCCTCCAAATATGACATAGGAATAGAATTACTGAAACCTTAGTTCACCATGCCTTAAGGCATTGGCAGCAGTAAAGTGTTCCTAAGGGAGAATGAGACTAAACGACCATGGGTCTCCAAACCAAAGTGCCACTGTGTTAATCCAATGGAAAAAATTATTTTCGGAGCCACATTTCTCCAGCTGTATTTATTGAATAGTTTTACAAATATTTTTTTTTATTTGTATGATAAGTGTAGCTGACTTACAGGTCTCTATAATCCCACTTTTTGAATTTGCTTCGAATATTTCGTAATAAAAATATTTATTGAAAATTAAAAATGTATTCGAATCAATTTCAAACGGAGATATTATAGAGACCTGTCAGTCAGCTTACATAAAAACAGTGGAAGAAAACAGTGATAAAACATTGGAAGAAAAGTTGCTAATATTTGAAAGGAAATTATTAAGGAAAATATTCGGATCTATTCAGGAGAACAATGAGTGGAGAATTCTTTACAACTATGAAATTTACAGAAAATTTGGCGGGACCGACATTGTGAGAACTATAAGCATCCTGAATTAGGTGGCTGGGCCATCTGTACAGATGTCCCGATGATTTCCCCACCAAAAAAGTGACTTTTTCCAAAATTGAAGGTACTAGACGTAGAGGACGACCACCCACACGATGATTAGACAATGTTGAACGGGACCTCAATCTAATAGGAGTCAACCGATGGAGAGCCATTACGGCTAATAGGGCCAACTGGAGGAGGATCAGCGAGTTAGCTTTAGCCTGAAAAAGGCTGTTGAGCTTATGAAGAAGAAGAAGCTAGTCAGCTACATTTATCATATAAAAAATAATTTTGAAATATTCGATACAGTCAGTGATAGAACTTATTTTCCGTCATTCAATTAACATAGAGGCACTTTGGATTAGATAACCGCGGTCATTCGGTCTCATTCACTGTTTATGCTATCCAATGCAGCTTGATTTTAAAGTAACTACACTTAACTCTTACCTATCATCTCTACCAAGGTTTCTAGAACCAATTCTATCCAATTCCAGAGACAATTCTTCAATCAGTCCAGGCCATCCTGATACACTTTAAGAATGAAATGAATTAATCATATTTTCAAAAATTAATTTCGAAAACACATTTAACAAGAAGTTCTTAAAGAACTAAAATAGCCTACTTACCTGTTACTTAAATACATACTGAAATTCTAATCAGGAAACAACTAGGTTCTTAACAGTAAATATCATCAACAACCGTTTCTACACTAGATTTATACACATTAGAAAAAAAATCGCTAAACACAGCATCCAGCTATAACATAAACTTCTAAAAGCCAAAATCAACTATTTTCCTTAATATTCTTTCGAAAATTAACTTAATATTATTTATCGTCTGCTCGATTTATTTGTAGTTCTAAGAATAATTAAATATTTATTAATAATAAATGTAATGAAACTACTCCAAACTGCATTAAAAAAATACGAAATGTAAATTAAACTAAGCATAATTGTATGCAAAAAATAGGCCTTGCCACTTTCTTGGTAAATAATTAATGAACAATCAAAGAATCACATTGTGCTACACATTTTATGACGTCATTCCAAACTGATTCATGAAAAAATTATTTTGCTTCAAATATTTTTAAACAAATAAAGTTTCTCATGCCATTGTTGATTTGGCAACAGTGATTTAAATGACTCAAAATTGAATTCCAATGCTAATTCAATGTGAAATTCGCCAACAGATAGTAAATTTATGTCCGTCCGGACGTACAGACAGGCGGACAAATAGTATGAAAGTTGGGTCTCTGGGGTCATAGCTTTCTAACGAAAAAATAATTTTTAAGGTCAGATGTATAGAACCGATTTTGGAAGGGGGGTACGGACAGACAGACATCAACCGCATGTCAATACTTACTTTTTCATTTTTTTTAATTCTTTCGAATTAAAAAAAAAGTAGGCTAAAAAATCTGGAAACAAATGTCCACCAGTACAAAAAAATACGTACTTGAACTTTGCTCTATGCCTAGCATATCCACCCAGTTGTTCATCAGCTCCCATTCCAACAAGCAGAACCTTTAAAAGTTTATAAAAATATAAAGAATAGCAGCAAACATAACGGTTTAATAAATCCCTTACCTTGTCTGGTTGGCAAATCGGCTGAACTGAAAAAAACAGCCATTACATTGTTCATGGTTGGCAAATCGGCTGAACTGAAAAAAACAGCCATTCAGTTTTCATGAATAAGAATCACAAAAATAAAAAGCCTCATGCAACCGTACTACTCAATGCTAAAATAACTGGTGTGCAAATTCATTATACTAACGTTAAGAATCTATTTATCAGTAAAATATATAGTTTAAATATAAATTTAATTATTAAGAAATAAAGAGGCCCAGTGGCTTAGTGGTAGTGCTTCGCATTGCCACGCCACAGGTATTATTATTTATTATCGAATCAGGATCGAATCCCGGATTGGGCGATGTTGACCCATCCTTTCATCCCTTGAGTGGGTCGATAAAATGGGTACCAAGCATGCTTGGGCTCTAAACACTGGGGGTTCCGCGTGAGGCTGACCACCTTACCGGGACATATGCCTAGCACCCCAGCGCCCTAGGTCACGAACGCTGAAATGGGCACGGCAGGCCTTGGCCCACTAATGGGCTGTTGCGCCGATGAGTTTTTTTTTAGTTTATTAAGAAATATATGTAAAAAATAAGTTGACAGGGGAAAACTTAGACGTTAAAGTCTTTATTGCAAACCATTTCCCATCTAATTAGAATTTTTCGGCATGTTCTCTCCTCACGAGAAAGAGGCGAAGTCATTCACAGTTGCCGATTATTATAGCTTGTTCCGATTGATTGACCAATTAGGTGCGAGGATCGGTGATGAGAAAGGTTATAAGGTCCCTTTTTAAAATATTTGCTGACTAAACATTTTCTATGGGAACGATGGAGTGACGCGAATTAGCGAAGCCACTGGGATGTTGTTGGGACGTTAAAGGCATTAATAAGTAATATTAAAGATACATGAAAAAGATAAATTCAATTATGAAGTTTAATTGGGGTTAAAAATATAAGTTTTTGAGGGGTTTAAGTCATATATATTTTTTGAATTTAGGCTCTGGTTAGCCACAACACTGAGAAAAGAAAATGTCAGTAGTTTTTTAGGGTTTTCAAAATTTCAGTAAATTTTATAATTTTGGGACTGCATATAAATTTTTAAACTTGAAAAAAGAACAAAATTACTTTATTTAAACAAAACTGCGGTGTTAATGATTTTTTTCATTTGCAAATTTTTAAATCGCTGTTTATCGGAGCTTCTTCATATATGGACATTGATCTAACATGATTTAGTGACTAATAGGAAGATGATAGGATAATAGAAACACACACACAATTATGGACACACAATTTTCCGTAAGAGGACAAGAAAATCAAAATATTTTGTGCCTATATTCTGTATTATCCCAAGTTATGTCCCGAGCCTATCAGACACCTGAATGGGTTAGAAGATTAAGATTGTAGTTACCCTGGCACAAGATGTATAGCTTCTAGGTCCTTCACATGAATTCACCGTACCGCTACCATTGGCAGCAAACCACAGCGCACAGCCAATACTCTCATCAAGTACCGTACAAGAGGGTTTGAGTAGATGACTTATGACATCTCTTCTACAAATTTAGAGATAAAAAATAAATTGTAAATAAATAGTTGTTTAACTCATCTCAAATAGTTTTCATTCAATGTTATTATACATAGATAAATTTAACTAAAACATATATGTAAAGTTGTTTTATTATCCTATAGGTTTTCAGTCATAATTATAATTTAAGTACTTTTTTAATGTATTTACTATTAATATACATTGTATATATTTTCACTTGAATTAATTTCATTCTAATGTGAGATACTTTATTCACCAGTTTCACTGAATAGTTCACAATAGTATGTGTAACGAATTCCTTACCTTTGGTTCACCAAATCTTCTTCAGTGACATTAACCTATGGAAAGAAAATACAAATTATCTTGAGTACCATATTAAAAGAAAAGTTCAGTTTCACTATGCAAATATTTTTTATGAAACTTTAATAGAATACAAATGTTTCACACAATAAATTTCAAATACAAATAATTCTTGTACAAAAAAATAGGATTATTGGGCAAAAAAAATATTTGAAATATTAATTCTTACTTTAACAACTATGTTTTAAATACTAACAATTTTTTAAAAAAAAATGAATATAAACAAGTGTAACCATAAAGTAACCAGGAAGAAAATAATTCATAAAAATTTAAGATCACATTATTTCTAGGCTGATTCGACAAAATTTACAAAACTATAGTTCTAAAACTAATTTCATAATTTATCTTGTTATAACTTTTTGTTTGGAAAAAAACACTTTAGAATACATATTTTATCTATATATTTTAAAAGAACTATTACGGCAAAAGACTAAATGCCATTTCATAACAATTTTAAATTTCAAAACAACACGAATAACATTGATATTTATTTCATTTCAATAAATAAGTAAATTTTTAACTAATAACCTTGTCAAAAGTACACATATCAAATAACTAATTTTATAAATTGTCTTTTTTAGTAAATTCAATACAATAAAAGTCACACATACAATTAACATTAAATTTTAAACTAAAAGCAAGATAGTTTTACTCACTTCAACAAAATTCCAATTTCTATGAGGACAAACAACATGCAATGCATCAACCCCCTTCCGCCCTGTTACCCGATCAGGTGTCTCAAATGCCTGGTGCCCGTAATGTGAAACAGAGCCTTTTAAACTTGAATTGCTGGCAAATGCCACATTGATCAGATCTATTGGTTGACTTTTCAACAAATGTCTGAAATTTTTTTTACAAAAAATATATCTTTAGTTTTAAAAGGTATATTATATTATTAATAGATTATATTTTTATATATTATAAAATATTTTCAAAATCAAATGTTTACCATTGCAGGTCAACTATGTTGAAACAACTTTGTTTAACTGTTTAAAATATGGAATCTTATGCAAGAGCTTTGTATTTCTGCATATTGCCTACTTTCATAACTTGAGCCACAAATGAGACAGACAAGTACAACACTTAAAATTATGACTTTGAATAAGGTTTATGTTCAATTGAGACAGGTATCATTAAACGGTATTAACTCCATTGCAAATCAACTAGATGAGATAACCTGTCTTTAAAATAAATATGTATCTCTATGGGGTGATATCTTCCTCAACATCAGATCCTCCTTGAAGCTCTGCCCACTTTTAACAACATCCAACTCTTTTCTGGATTCTACATCATGTCTTTTCCGAGACATATTATTGATGTTGATTACCTCCATGACCTTCAACAACATCCAACTCTTTTCTTTATTCTACATCATGTCTTTTCTGAGACATATTATTGATGTCAATTACCTCCATGACCTTCAACAACATCCAACTCTTTTCTTTATTCTACATCATGTCTGTTCCGAGACATGTTATTGATGTTGATTACCTTCTTTAATGTAAGAGTTATGAATTTAATACCTTTTAATGATACCTGTTACACAATTCAATTTTCAACCATAATCAGAGAATACATTTCATATGAAAGTGATATATGCAACTCATTTACGTTGAAATACATTCATACACATAAAATATTATTCAATTTAATAATAAATTATGTGTTATTATAAAATATTATATTTGAAAACTTAGCTCGTAAAAAATAACATTTTATTTCTACTATATGAAAATGTAACTAAATTGCATATCCCCCCAGAGAATTAACAAATACAAACCACTCTGTATGGAGTAATTTTGGTTCGAATTTTTTTTGTACAAAATGTGTCTATTATATGGCAGTTTCAAAGACTAGATTCAATCTGATTCGGTTCTTCTAGGGTCTTAAGACCAATACCTTAATACCTGAGCTCTACTGATCAATTTATCAAGTGAAATCTGTGATTGAAACTGAAAACTGGGATCCTTACTTATAATAAATACTTTTTTTGGTAGCGACATTAGATTTCTTAGAAAGTAACCTTAACGAAACCAAAATCTTTCGTTACTTTTCCATGACTTCTCACATCGCTCTTCACAGATCTTTTAGGCAGTTCGCTGTTTGTCTTAAACTTACTATTTAAAATATAACTTTTAATTAAATGTTAAATTTTTGATAATAGCTTTTTTTTATATTGTTACTATTTTTTTAATCTTGGTTCTTTAGAAAAGATGGTTAAATTGCAATTTTCTTATAACTTGAAATTGATAAAAATAGCTGTGATTAGTTAATTTTTTGTATTGAATAACTGCAACATAGTTACTTTTTTTAATTGAGTATGTGTAACTGTACCAGATTTACTTTTTTAATTGAGTATCTGTACCAGTTTTTTTTAGCTTCTACACTACGTTTATAACGTAAAAAGTGGAACGTATTATAATCGTTCAGGCCGGCCGTCTGTCTTTCCGTCACCCACTTTCATAGCCCAAACTACATGCTACGGACAAGTGTGATACGTCAAAAAATTCAGTGCATTGAAATTAGAATACATTGAAATGTTCAGAAAAGAATTCGAATTACTTCAATTATTTAAAAAACTACAAAATTTAATGCTCATTTAAAATGCATAGGAAGTCATTTTTAATAGATTTAAATCACCATTGCCATCGTAACAATCGCTCGAGAAACTTTAATTCTTTTAGACAATAAATTAAAATAAATTTATTTTTGCGACATCGACCAGTTTGAAATGACTTCAAATATATTTCACTACAAGATTCTTTGTACGTTGATATGAAATATTTTCATTCTATTTAAAAGCGAGGGATATTACATATTTATTCTTTGAAATATAAATTATTTTTGCAAACGATAAGTAATAATTATTGAATTTTTGAAATAAAATAAATGAAATTAGCCAAATTTAGCATGTAAATGTTTAATATAGAATTAATGCTGTGTTTGTCACCTTTTTACCTGTTAAACACAACTGTTGTGTGGAAGCGGGTTAAGTGACAGATTCTGTTACAAACCTACTTGTTTTAATTGAGTATCTGTACCAGAGTTATTTTTTAAAAGTAACTTTCCAATCCTGGGTGAAATATTACCTGTCAGCTAAGCAGGCAATAACAATAGAGTCCAAACCACCAGAGAACAGCACTCCAACGGAAGCATGCTCACAGCTTGACTTTTCCGGAGATTTACCTTCTCTCGTTGAGTAACACTTTTTGCATAAATTCGAATGGTTGTTGACCCTTCTTTTCACAGCTTCAGAGAGAATATCCTCAAATGCCTTAGCAGTGTCTTTGAGAACTGATATTTCTGATAGTCTGTACAACAATTCCAAGTTAGACAGTTTCAGTTCAAAGTTGGAATGATTTTCAGAGAGAAAAGGTTTCAGTTCCGAGTCGGAAGGTTTCAGTTCTGAGGCAGAACATTCATGTCCATTTTGAGACAAAATGTTATATTCTAAAACTTCATCAGTTGGCAAAGTCTTATTTAAAGGTGTTAATATTGGACATTCTAACGATGAGGAGTTGATGTGAATTGTTAAATTGTCAGAAATTTCTTCTGTGATTTTATGTTCTAGTGGCAAACCAGATGGACCAGTTGACCATGGGTAAAGACAAAGTTCAAATCTTTGTTTAATGTAACTTTGATGCAGATCAATGGAGAATAAACCAAGGGTAGGAACCTCTTTGCACTAAAATTTGAAAGAAAATTTATATTGCATTAATAGAAAAAAATTACTATACAAACTTTAAATTGTATTAAACACAAAAAATTAGATAAGAAACTGGTACTAACGTAAAAACAAACTGTATTCTTAAAAAGACTAAAAGATACTTTACATAAAATTAAAAAAAACTATAATATTCTTTACTTAATAGAAATATAGGTAACAGATGACTGGGATAAAAATGTAGAAAATAAGTTCTTATAACATACTGTTCTGAAAATATATTGCCAAAAATTTGGTATACATTTTTTAAGAGTAATTCTAAAAATTTACTGTAACTATTTAATTTAAATATACAAAAAAATACACAATGCTAGAAAAATTTAAAAAGTAACTAAATTTACATTCGTTATTTTTTAGTGTATTTATTAAAAAATGATTTTCAAACAATATATTAATGAACTTAAATTACCTTCTTTTGTTTTGAAGCGACTGAGCACAGACTAAAACATGAGTCATCAAAGTTCCAAAGTAGACTTCTTCGGCCAAATAGATCTCTTCCAAACCATAGGTGGCCAGTGTTCTAAAAGAACATTATCACAGGGGAAATATTTTTATTTAATTGTGATTAGTATAAAAAGTGAGAAAACGGCTGTATTTCCTAATAAGCTGCAACAGAAACTTTGAAGGGGTGGCAATTTAACAATTTATTCAAAAGAAATTATCTAATTCATTATGTAAATGATTGAAAATGCAGTTTTATCTAAAGGCGGCATGCTCTTAAATACGGCCCCGAATAAGAATTGTAATAGAAAAAGTACAGTCATAGAAATAAAGAAGCATACACACTACCAATTTGTAACATGTACATGTCTATCTTTCGATTCAAGCAAAGTAATTTACAATTACGTGTAAAAAGAAAATTTTAAATGTATTTTAAGTTCCATATAAGTTTAAAATAGCGACGTAAACGTAAATCCTTTAGTTTTATTTTTTAATGTTTGTTGAGAGATTTGCTAATTCAGTGTAATTTGAGGTTTTGAGCCAGAAAAATACACATTTGTTTTGGCGCCATGAATACAAAAACAAGCTTATCAGTTTTCTGCAATCAATAATTACTGAAATAACTTCTTCACAAGACTTATAAAATCTGCTAGGCATTTTTGCTAGGTCATTTTTTTATAGAATTAATAAATCGTCTGCTTATGTATCGGTATTTTTGAAGAGCTTGAACAGTCGTGTTTACATTTAAAATGCCAGTATTAAGAAAAATTGTAAAATGTATAATTTTTAAGTCAATTTGTTGAAGGTCCATATATGAATAGTACAGAAGAAAAAAACCTTTATCGTCAGGGAATCTGTCCCGATTGAAATCTGCTTGGCAAGTAGTGGCGATCGAAAACCGTTTTTCCCTCGGTCTTCTACCATGATTCAAGCGTTTTAAATAGTAAACCTGTGCGCCGTGTGATAAGAACCAAGACAAAACTGGTTTCTTCACACCAGTTTAGACGATGAGTTGCTATCTTTGCCAAGCGATTCTGATGCAGACAGATTACTATGCAATGAAGTGGTTCTTCTCCTGTACTCTTCATATGTTTACCTTTAGAGCAAAGAGGTTATCATATAGCCAAACACTATTTTAGATGAACACCTGATTATACCATACTATATTACTTTACATTAAAAAAAATAAACACTGACCTGATAAAAAATAAAAGCAAATGGTCCTTTTATTGTTGAGATAACAGATAAAACTTCTATCTCTGTAGTGGATTTGAAAAGTTCTTTGCTTAAAACTTCTGTGTCTGATACAGATGTCTCTAACTGAAAATATATATATGTATAAAAAATAAATGATCGAAAAATACATTTTTAAGAACTACTTATTTAAAGTAAAATGCTAAAAAAAATTGTGTTAGTTTTTAACATGGAAAGTCAGCCCTAAGCACTTTCAATAAACAAAAGAGTCACCTCTGGCAACTCCAAAAATGGTTCTAGATCACCTCCAATAGTTGAAAAATTGAATTTATTTAATTATTCATGTTCATAATAATAATTTATCTAACAAAGTATATGGGGGTAACACTGAATAATAAGAGTCCAGGTTACAATTTAAAACCAAGTTTTGCAAAAAAAAAGAAAGAAATCCAATTTAGACAACCAGCATTAAAAAAAAAGTCCACAGCTCTGACAATTACACTAAGAAAGTGGGATTGAAAATTCATGTAAAATTTACTTCAAAACCACCAAATATTTCTCCATTCCATAGTAGAACATTTCCAGCCTCATCTGTGATTGGCTGCCAAGCTGGATTCTTTCCTCTTAAATGCAAAACAGAAGCAGAGAAATGCATGTCCACTGCATTTTGAAAACAGCATGTTGTATCCTGGAAATGATTCGGTCCTCTTCTTTTCAACCATCCAGATAATTCCTGAAATAAACATGCAAAATGCAATAAAATAATTTTAAAAAATTCAAGTCAAATAAAGAAATTTATAAAATTCAATAAATTTTAAGTGAAAATTTTAAAAACAGTATGTCCAATACCTCACCGTAGCCCTCTCAATTTCAGCAACTTAACAAACGAAAAAAGTCAATTTAATTTTCAATCGTTGAACAATTAAATAATATTACTTACTTGCAAGATAAAACATTCATGTTGAATAATACCAAGGAAAATATTACCACTTTTACATTATTTTATAGTCCATACGATTACAATGCAAGCTTGGAAATCACTTTTTCCCCTCGTGTGGTTTTCCAGGAAACAGCTAGAGCGTCACTGTTCCGTTTCCCCCACCCATTCAGCTAGAAGGGAAACTGGAGTGAAGAGTCAGCGAGCCGAAAACCCACTCACACCCTTTTCAGCGAACCGGTCAGAAAAGGATTATTTTCCCTACATTTGTATGCAATGCTTGTATGAGACCCCTCTATCATATTGACTTGGGCTCCTAAATGTATTTTAAAATTTTTAGTTCGAAAGAATTAACTTTCGTTAACTTTAAATTCCAACTTTTTTAAGAAATAACTATGTGGATCACTAACTAAGAACCAGCGAAGACGAACCCAATAGCGAAATAGTCAAGTTTCTAGGTTTTCTGCCCGGTTCGTTTCTGCTGCAGTGCTGTGTATTCCTCCGCGTTTCGTTATTGGACTGGCTCGTTTGCTGCCCTGTTCAGTGAAGCGCACACCTCACTCCAGTTTTCCTTCTAGCTCAATGCCCCCACTATACATGGGTTTGGAAAGCAATTGCGACTAACCTCACCACAGCGCCTAAAAAAAGGTAGATTTAGAACAGAAATGCTCATGTCCTTTGTTGGGAAACCACATCAGGGGAATACAGTACTTTTGAAGCTTGTGTTGGAATCAAAAGAACTATAGGTGGCGAAAAAATAATTTTTTGTAAGCACAAGTGGAATGCTAAATATAAAAGTAACAGCTCTAGTACAAACAATGTATATTGCAGCATTAACTCAGTTCTGGATGCTTCGTTGACTACCTCAGACTAATAAATAATGGAAGTAAAAACAAGATGTAAAAGAAAGGGTTGCCATTAGGGATGATCCGAATACCAAATAACGAATACTCGGCCATAGTCTAAGCCGAATATTCGGCCTACCTAAACCAATTTTTATTTTTTGTCGGATCTAAGTAAAATGTATTTATTATTCATCAATTTCAATTAAACATAAACATATAAGTACACAATCACACAATAATTTTAATACAATATAGCTCTTAAATTTTTAATTGAAGCAACACCGAATAAAGTAGTACTCGTTAGTTATTAAAACAAGCCTTTTAGAAAGTGTAAATTGATAAAATCACAACACGAAAACGGAAGTATGAAAACAAAAACAGAAGTAGGTGGATCCGGTGTAGAACAAAAATCAGAAAAAAATAATAAAACCATGGCTTACAATATTATTATACAATTAAATATATATATATATATATATTTTTTATCTTAGTGAAAACATTACAATTGTGATATATATAGTAATTATTGTTTTTTTTAAAGCCCACTCATTGTAACTGTTAACATGCTTATTTAATATAACTTGAGTAAAGCTTGATTTAACATTATAAATAACTAAAACTTAAGAATTTGATTCTATTATAAAAGAAAACAAGTCCTGTTTGGGAATTTTTCAAAGTTTTATAAGCTGAAAACTTTAAGAAATTTGGAAATTGTTTAATTTCACTATTCGGCTAAACCGAATATTCGGCTAAAGTGGCCGAATACCGAATAGTAACTGAATATTCGGTGCATCCTAGTTGCCATGCACAAAAAGTTTGCAATATGCCCTTAATTCTTCATTTTTCTTAGAGAGACGAAACAGTGTATTTTAGAGCTAGTCAAAACAGTGTATTATAGAGCGAGCCAAATAAATCTACAATTTGAAAGGAACCCAGGGATCTCAGTGCTTTCATTCTAAAACCCTACACAAGCAACTGCAAGTTATCGAGGTGTCATTTGCTTTGAAAAGATATGGTAGTTAAATACTTATTTTTTCCAGTGAACTAATTTGTTATCAACGCCAAAACTAACATCACAATGCGGCTTATAAATCAACAATACAATAAATAAACATTGCAATGCCAGATTATTATTACTTTGTGGTCATATCGGGTATAAAAATTCTTTTTTTTAAAAAGAAGACAGTTTTCGTTTACAAAGCGCCTTTAAATTCCCAGAAGCTTATACGACTATGAACAATTTGTGGGTTTGGCGCGAAAACTGAAAATGAGAAATAACGAAGGTGAAACAAGCAATCAAAATATCACAGTTATAATCGCCCGAGAAACAAGTATATAGTTAATAATTTTAAAAGTTTAATTTATAGCACTTTAAAATGTGGTATACGGCTACTTACACCGCAGTATACTCCCCGAAACAACACTGACAAAAAATTATGTGTGTTAATCATTGCATTACCTGAAAAGTAGAATCGTCACTACTTTTGAATAAAGTGCTCGTTGTGTCCTTCCGCAAGTAAATAAAAGCACATATTCCACACATAATTTGACGCTTAAAAGTTTTTTAAATTCCTAATATAGAAACAATACTTTAATTTACTTCATTTGTAAATTTGAGAGCTTTTACCTGCATTCACAACTTTACTTGTTTTGGTTAAAGTTTAAACACGTGAAAAACGACTTGCTGGTCTGTATTACGTAGCTTTCTTACTAGTTGAGAAAATTTACAATTTATTGGTGATGTCCAAATTCCAAAAATTTAAAATGAAATTAATACCTGTTTATCAAGAATTTTATAATATTTAATATTCTAATTTTTCCATAAACTAAACAGTGTGGCAGAATCATGATTAGCAGATTTTTTTTTACTAAAGGCAACACCTAAGCCACTACAGCACCTGATGCGAAAGACAGAAATATAAATGATTATCATGATATAAATGATTTTTATTTAAATTTTACAACCTTAAAAACAAAATTAATTCATCTTTTTTAAGAACTTTATATTATGCTTGGTTTTATTCATTATTAAATTATGGTTCTATCATTTGGGGAGGTGAATATAGATCAAATTTGCAACCTTTAATTTCTATACAAAACAAATGTTTAAAACTCATAAATAGAGAACACTATATCCTCTTAATTTTAGAATTCTTAAGATATTACCAATTCGATATAACGCCTTCTTTCGTATTATACTTTATCTCCATCGCAATAAATATATTTGCAGTTTTAAAGTTAATCTCCATAGCACTAGATCAAATGATGTTTTTCAAATCCCTAATTTCCATAAAGATATCTTTTGTAAACATTTCTTCTACCTCGCTCCTAAATTATACAATAGACTTCCCATCGATGTAATAAATATTAGTAATTATGCTACCTTTAAACGTAAACTTTTCAATCTTCTGATCAATATCGACGACTTAGATCTTTATTTCTCACTTTATTGAAGCTCATAATTTTTTTCCCTTTTGGTATGCAGCTTATTGCCAAGCTTTTCTGTGTATTTTTTAAGCAGTTTGTTGTTGCTTTATTTATTATTTTTCATCATTTCTCTATGTTATTTGTGTGTGTGTCTGTTTAAATAATATAAAAAAATTTCTATTTCGCCTATACGGGATTCCATGTTTCCCCTTGGCGTTCGTTTGTTTTAATTTTTTTTTGTGATAATAAAGTTTAATATTATTATTTATTTAAGATTTGATTTGTACAGTACCAATACCCAGATCGCTTTATTTGCTCTATTTTTTTCTTCACTTCCAAGCAAGTCAAACCCTACCCTCTTCATAGTCCAGAGATACGCCTGTGAACCCTATCTGTAAAATTCTTCACAGCATTTAACAATGGGAATGTTTCAGATGATGTAAGGCTCTTGTTAACATTTTTCTGTGTCCGGCGATTTCATTGTTGTTTTGGTTTCACTCCCAAAGTGACTGTCATAGATCAAATAAAGTTTTCTTTAATCCCATAAACTTTCTATAACAAATGACTTGAACAACCAACAGCACCGCAAGAAGTTGGCATTTTAAAAATTTAATTAGTAAAGTATTCTAAGAAAACTCATTTTCTAATACCAAAACAAAAGTAATTCCAGATATCAAATGAAAACAAGTCCGCTGGAGCTGTTGCCATTCACGACAATTCCAACTCAAGCTTTCCAAAAATATCGATACCAAAACAGCTGATTTATTAATTGTATTTAAAAAAAAAAGACTAAAGAAATTGCATTGAAAGGAGAAGTAGCCTTTTACAGATATTTTGCACTAACACCAAGTCAGAAAATGTTCGATATTAATTACAAGAATTGACAGAGCTTGTTTGTTTATCAATAGCACACAAATTTTATTATCTTTATGTGACCCTCAGCAAATGTGTACGTGTTTTTTGGTAGACAATGGACCAACTTATTGGACTTATTTGAAGATAATTAAAGTTGTAATTCTGTAAGAATTACTTTCAATCCAACTACAAATGAAGGAATAATTTTTGAGGAAAATTTTAATGAGATGCAACAGATGGGACATCAGATAATTTTAGATAGAAAACTAGGCTTAAAAAATATAAAATTAATATAAAATAAAGATAAAGAATTTTAGATTTAAGCTACATATGGTTAATTTTTTAATCAATTTGGAATGAACCTTTTTACTTAGCCAAGCTACTTTTTTTATGTTTCACATTTATTTTTGACAGTATTAGTTTAAATTGAGAAATTGAGACCATATCTATTATAATAGGTTCTATTTTAGATGTTATTAAAAAAATGTGGAAGCTAAAATTTAAAGGGACAAGTCATTATTACATGAAAATAAGAAAAAAAATACCATTATATACCATTTTTCAAATATTGTGTAATTACATGTACAAGAAGAAAATAAGTAAAAGAAATAGACAGTTCAAAATAATTTATTAAGCACTTCGTTGATTGCCTTATAGTTCCTTTGAATGCAATTGATAGTATACTAGTGCATACTTTACGTATACAGTACAAGTAAGGCCTTAATAGTATATATTACATAAAAAGTCCTTATAGAGTACATAACAAGTCCTTAATAGTACACAATATTGCAGTATAAGGTCCAAAATGGCTCATGGCAATCATAAAATATTTCAAAATAAAGGAAACAGTAGTATTGCTAATCCAGACCATCTAAAATACATAAACAATTAACAAAAATATATATCCAATACTTTTAAAAAAATAAACAGCCATTTAAATTATGAAGGAATAAAACACCAGAAAAAGGTTGTTGTAAAATAGTTTTGGTATCTCAAAATGTAACAACTATAAACTTAATAGATTTGTAATTAATAATTGCAGATTACTAAACAAACTTTAACATTGTACTTACAATGTTTAAGTTTGCATTAACATTACCTTTAAATCCATAGCGAAAGGGTATAGTTAAAAACTCGCATTTTTCAAAGTAAAACTAAGATATAGGGATCTAGTCCGTTCATTGGAGACTTATTCAATTGAATTAGTAATTGCCAAAAGCCACAAATGAACAGGCAGGACACAGGTTAAACAGGTCAGGTTAAACTTCGAAGAATTGAATTTTTTTAAACTACAACCCTTCAATTAGGATATCATGAAGATAAAAGCCATTTCTCTAAGAAACAATTGTTTAACTGATAATTATTGTAAATATTATAAATTTGTTTACTTAAGTATCAAAAAAGTGTGATCTGATTAATAATCTACAAATTTCTGTCATTAAATTTTAAATAGGGTAGCTATAAACTTTTTCAAAACATACGGTAAAATTGAAAGAGTGATATGCAGTATAATACATTGATATCGTGAGGTTATATCTGTAAACAAAATATTTTTATATTTACCTAAATAGTTTCAGGAACTAAAATCTTACAATAGTTAAGTTTTTTTATGATGGATAATTATAACCCATTGGTCATCTGGGTAAGCAACACTAAAGTTAAATATGGCTTTCAATAACAATTCACAGTAGAACCACCTAAATCCATAAATACTAATAAAAAAACATGACAAAATCAGATATATACACATACAATTGTGTTGGCAACAATTTGTTTTTGCGTTGTTGAAAGGCAAGTAACATGCAAATTCAATATATCCGCCTTCTAAATTCTTCTATACTTTCAATATTCATATATTTTTAATATACACAATAATCATAAGTCTGCCTATATCTCTCAGTAGAATTTACGACACAACCACATAACACCTGAACTGAATAAAGTAATTCGGAAGCTTTAATCAAAAGAAAGTTAATATTTTAAAAATTAATGTTGGAGACTCCAATATTAATTTCGCCAACATTAATAGTTGGAGTAAATTGTTAATAATGATTACTTGTTGGTTCACTATATAGATTTTCATTTGAAATTGTTTTTGACATAAAATCTAACTAATGCTGTTTTACAACCTGAAATTATCACTATTCTAAAACTAACAAAGGTATTTCTTACAATATATTATATTTTTTTTTTACTTTTCTCTGTAATTGCACATGACACAACTTGAAGACATTTCAAAATTTAGGCAAATTTTAGGTCATTAAGACACAATCAATAGACTTTTATTAGGTTTATTAGGTAAAAACAGTTATTACTCTACCCAGTCCAAAATTTTACGCAATTGTTTTTACAAAAAACAAATGAGTATATATTTTTATAACTGCAAGCATGAGCAGATTATAGGTCAGTGGACTTCCTGGCAGTCAACTATATTTTTTTAACTATTACGTATAAAATTAAAAATTTATTTGTATAAGAGTAACAATACAAGTCCAGTTAACCACAATAAATACATGTTGTCACAATTACAAGTTTCAATTTTGTTGACGTAAGGTATTTTACTTTATTAACAAACTTGTATATCACATTTGCAATAAACTATTCCTCATCAAATGAACCCTTTTTCAAAACGAATAAACATTTAATATGTTTTCTATATAGTTCATATAAAAATATCGTCCAAGAATTTAACACAAAAGTGTTAAGAATCCCATGCACATTTGAAACGCAACAGATTCATATTTCTAATGAATTGTCATGGCTGGAATGAATATCTGGAAAATAAAATCACACTGAGTTTAGATAAAAAGGACTACGTTAAATATTAAAGTATAGTACTTATTCCTTTTTAACAAAGGTGAATATTTACAAGATAAAAAAAAGTATTTAGTTGAAACTTAAATAGTAATTAATTTTCTAATTAGATTTATTTTTTAAACTAAAAAAACTAATGGCATAATACACTGCTCACAACAATTAGGGGAGCGCATGGTTTAAACCCATTCACCCCCATTGATTCCATTTGGAATCATCAGCTTGCAAAATTTTTTCTGACTAAGTTAAGCTCGCACTTATGTATCGTTAGATGGAAGGATCATCTATCTAGTTTGAAGAATTAAATATTGTTTGTTTTAAATAAATGAAAATATGGAAAACATGGTGAAATAAAATTTACCCTGAAACAATTTTTGCAAATAAATTGACCCTAAATTCTTCATGTATGCATTTTTTAGACGTTTAAAAATTTATTTTTAACTATTTTAAACAAATAAAGTTTTGAAAAAATATATTGTTATAATTTATTAAAAAGTTACGATTCCAATTCCCCCCCCCCCCCTTAAATTTTAGTTAAAAGTTATGATCCCCCCCCCCCCCCCCCCGTATTTTACCATTTCATTCTAGATGCATAATGAATCTATTTCAAATTTTAGCTTTTTAGAATAAGAAATAAAAAGTTGGGACTGAAAGGGTTAACAAAATTACGCAAAGTGTGCCCCTAATTGTTTTGAGCAGTATATTTAGACTTCTTTTAAATAAAACTAAGAAAAGTAATAAAGCAGACATGCCTTGCTGAGCAAATATCAAATTACCAACCAATCAGAGTATCATCGGATTTCTAATTAGTTTGTATAATTAAATTTAGAGTTTTAGTCTGCTTTTATTCAATTATTGTCTGATTATATTTAGTTAATTTCTTTATATACTTAATACTAATATACTTAACTATAGCTTACTTCTGTAAGTAAAAATGTCAACACTGCAGTTCAACAGCTTTGTTAAGTACAAGATTTATATCGACATTGGGGAAATTCTAAAAGAAAAATATTATAAATATACACTCATAGATATAACAGAGAAAAACTAAAAACTGGGAGGAAATAAATATACACAGCAATCAAAAGAAACTTTAAATACAGGATTAAACTTATAATTTTTTTTGTCATTTTAAAGTTTACAAAACGGCAATGGAAAACTGTTTATCAGAAATTACCTGGAGTAACTTCATGTTGTTTGCAAAGTCCCCTTGCATAATTTTTTCTTTGAGCCATCTAATTGGAATGAAAATATAAACATATAGGTAGGTAATAATATAAGTTTTACTTTAAAATGAAGACACTTAGTGCCCCCAATATTTTAAAATGTTATAATAATGTAATGTAAACGCCTCATAGAACAAAATGATTTTGTTAAATATTTATAAATAAAAATAGTATTAAAAACAAACTAAATTAGAATTAATAGTAAATATAAAATTCAACTAAAATAATTAAAATAGTTATTATAAAAAAAAAGGATATTCTAAAATGAAAAAAAAAAGGATGTTCTAAAATTAAAAAAAAAAGGATATTCTAAAATTAAAAAAAAAAGGATATTCTAAAATGAAAAAAAAAAGGATGTTCTAAAATTAAAAAAAAAAGGATATTCTAAAATACAATACTTACAAGATCATTGCACAGCAAACACATATTAGGAATTGAAACCTCCTTTCATCCGAAAACAAAGAATCCCAAACTCGAATAACATCTGAAATGAATTTTTAAATAATACAACTTCTTTAAATTATAACTTGATGTAAATGTTTCCTTTATCAACAGGTATATTTTTTAAACTATAAGTTTAGAAATTTATACAATAAAACAATAGTACAATCAGTTTTCCTTATAGAAATCTAAACACACATTTATATTACTTAAATAAAGAACTACAAAATGGAAAATGAGATATGGAAGTGGAAATTGATGATAAAATGGAGATATCTGTTATTGTGCCAGACTCTTTTCAATTTCAGCTAAAAATATCAGACACCCTAAATTCTTGTTTTGTTTGAAAAGTTCGATATTAAAGGTCTATCCTTTACATATTTTGTATTGTCTGTCTGTAACAGGAAAACAGGATACTTTAAATCTCTTTGAAAAAGTTCTCGTAGTTCATAAAGTTCTGGGGTTTGATATCCAGGTCATATATAGGCTTCCAGAGGTCATGGTCCTGTTTCTTCAGCTTGTTCATAAATCACTTCATAATGGCTCTAATCCCAGAGCCAGAGCGGTCCAGGGCCTTGATGAAGAAGACCCATAAACAAGCTTAGTTTAAGAGACCACTTCTTTTGATAAGGCATACTAAGGCCAATCTTTAACATTTGGGGTCTCTCAAAGGAAATTATTAGAAGTAAACACATTCCTAGTCACAGTTAATTACAAGGACAACATTGAAAACTGGTCCGATCCATGACTGGCCAAGATCAAATGGCCAATGGCTGAAACTAATTGAACGGATTAGGCTCTCTAGCTTAGTATGTAGTGTTAACCTAAGTCAACTATTTTACTGTGGGCAGGTATAAACTGCTATATCAAGACTAATGACTTGAACTATGTTGTAAGCACTCAATAACCTGCAAGAAAGTATGCTGAAAGACTGATATCAGGGCAATAATGGTCCAATTCATTGTTTTTACTGCAGTTCACCTCCTCACAACAGCATCAGTACCTGGCAGTGGCAACTCCTGTGATAGCATGAGTGTGATCCACCTGAAAAAGTAGTACTGGGGCTTGACGTCCTGATCATGTATCTGCTTTCAGACATCGTGGTCCTGTTTCTTCAGCTTGTCCATGAGTCTCTTCATCATGGCCCCAATCCCAGATGCAGAGTGGTCCAGGGTCTTGATGAAGAAGACCCATGGACAAGCTCAGTTTAGAAGACCACTTTATTTTGATAAGTTCATTGTTTCTCTCGCATGTAAATTACTAGGGTTAGGTTGAATTACCGTCACACTAGAGCTCCACAAGGGCTAGTGGAGATGGGCGAGGAAATTATTAGGAGTAACCACATTCATGGCCAAATTTAATTACAAGGACAACATTCAAAATCGATCCTTTCCATGCCCAGCAAAGATCAAATAGTCAAGGCTACAACAAATCAAATGGACTGGACCTTCGAAGTTATGTACTGTTAACCTTAGTTAGCTATTAGTACCTGGCAGTGGGAACTCCTGTGATAGCATGAGTGTGATCCACCTGAAGGAGTAGTACTGGGGCTTGATGTCTTGGTCGTTTATACGCTTCCAGACATCGTGGTCCTGTTTCTTCAGCTTGTCCATGAGTTTCTTCATCATGGCCCCAATCCCAGAGGCAGAGTGGTCCAGGGTCTTGATGAAGAAGTCTCGGATCTCGGACATGAGGTTGGTGAAGCAGTGGAAGGTGTCGGCCTCCGCATACTCTGAAAAAAATCAAGAAGTTTTAATGTTTGTAGCATTTTATGAATGAAGTATATGGTTTCGTTGGATTAATACTGCTCTTGAGCTATGTATGGACTATTCTGAATTACAAATGAAGAGCTTAGTGGAAGAACGTGCTAAGTGACAAAAAGGTGAAAACCAGAAAGTGAGCTTTTAAGTTTTTCGTTTGCACTTAGATGCGTTAAAAACGGCACTTACAAATGGTCAAAAATATATACAGGGTGGCAAAAATAAAAGTAGCCCCGGCGTAGTGATAAGAATGCATTGAAATGCTTGGCGAGAAAAACTATTGAAGCCGTCCGAAAGCCTTCAAGTGGAAATAGATTATTCAAGCGTGCAATGGCTTCACTTAGCAAACCCGTTTTTGCATTGGTTTGATTGGATTAGCATCACATTATAGCTACTCATGGACTATTGGCTAGTTCAGATCTTATTGCGGCTGTGTGAGTCCGAGTTGATCAATGCACAGGTGAAAATGTTACTCACAGTTCAGCAGGGGCAGGGGGTGGTTATTGTATAAAGTTTAATTAAAACAAATACGTAGAAAAAATTTGTCCAGTTGTTTGTTAAAGAATTTATTTGTGTAAAATGCCAAAAAAAAAGTGCTACGCAACGATTAGTTACAAAATGGCGTCAGACAGGATATGTTTTGAAACGAGTCAAAAAAACATTCCGAAATGAGTCTGAACACCACATTTTGTGTTGTAGGGTACAGTAACGCAAAACGGGATAGCTTATCTATTCTTCGCTTTATTTTTTATTGTGTACAAGGTATATATTCCAAAGCTAGATGTTTTTAAAAGTACAATTTTCCACTACTTATAATACATTTGTCCCATTTGTTCAATAATATTAATATGTGAAAAATACTGGTTTCCCAAAGTCTTATACTACCCCCTTTTACCATACCAAGGGTGGGTAAAAAGGGATAGGGATTTTTATGTTATTAGGTTTTTGCTTATTTTACTTTTGACTTAGTTTTTAAAACAAAAATAGGTTACGTTTTTATAGGAAAAACTTTTTAAATGTAAATTTGAAAAATTATGTAACACAGAAATTGCATACAAATGTGTCTTCTGCTCTGGAACAGGCTTCGTGGGCCCATCCCTGGCAGCTCGAGCATTGTATCCAGCCTTCTCCAGATTTTGATTCAAAATACAGAGCGTTACACGAAATACATGCTTCATCTTTTAAAGCTTCATCTTCTGAAGACGACGTTCAACCTTGGTTAACTGGTGATTGTGTTTTTTTTCAGGTTCAGAGTAAAATTTTTTAACGTTATCTACCTCTTTTGCCATCTCCACTTGGTTTTCTTTTACATCTTGTTTGTTTTCTCTTCAAAACATTCAAGAGACTTGTTTTGGCGGCCCTTTTTTTCAGATTTTTAGTTGATTTGCGGTTTTTTTTCAGGCTTTACTTCTTCCAACTCAAATTTATATGGGCTTTCTGTTATAATTGCTGCTTTCCCTCTTCTCCTATCTTGTTTGTTTTGAGGTCTTGGTCCAATCACTCGTAGTGGAGGTAGAATTTCTTTGGGTGATATAGAAAATGGCAGTGAAGGACGATAGTATAATAGCCCAAGTCCTTTGTTTCCTGTTGAAGGGGATGGTTGGATAAGTCCTGTGTTTGTGCTAGTGTTATCGGTGCCACCAATCACTAGTTAAATAATTCAATACTGTCTCTAGTAGTTTTGATGACTGCAAACTCTTAGATGCTATGACTGAACTTGAAGATCCTTTGGATCTGGCCTCGTTTATTTGTTGTGGATTTAATGGTAAAGTTAATTATTTTATTTCAAAAATATAATTATTTAAAATTAAAATAAATTGTTTTAATTGATTACATATTTTTAATGATTACTTATTTCAATTAAAATAACTTAAACACATTGCCAAAACATTAATGGAAATGGTCGGGTAAAAAGGGACACATAAAAATTGTATCCCGTTTTGGGCACCACAAAAGTGTCCCGTTTTGCCGACCGTGATGCTTTTGACAACATAAAGGGCTGACCTCTGAACCGTCTCTCACTAGCAATATTTAAATACATGAAATTGTTGTTAAAAGAGCTATGAACAAAACACGGTACTTACCGGAATTGTTCCAAAGGACAGAGAAGCACAAGGATAGTTGTGCTGCAGTCGATCTAAGTACAAAGCAAGTAAAAATTTCACTTGAAAACTCGTGGCTAGCAATGAGAGATCAACTGAAAATGCTGTCATCGGGAACCAGTTTAGCCTTTCTCCCGTGAAATAGCATCACCAGTAAAGATCCGAAGCTCACTATCCTGTTTTGCCCGCCTATCTCGTTTTGGGGTACTCTCCCCTAAGCAATTTAGAATATTTTGTATTAACAAAAACAAAAAGGTCCGGTTCTCTAGAAGAACGGCCGAAATAATCATTAGTGGAAACTTTAAAACAGTACAGCTGTACAAACTTTCAGTTTATATTGCATTCCAATTTAGCTTGTTAAACCAAAGCACAGTTGCCGGCAAATAATTCGCCAAGCGTTTGTTGGAGCTTAATATTGATAGCTTCACTTAGCAAACCTGTTTTTGCATTGGTTTTTGACTTGGCATCAATTTTATCTTATTTTTATCTTCATGACGAGGCCACTTTTATTTGCGCCACCCTGTACTTAACTTAAAGTTTATGAAATCGGACGATCGTTAGAGGAAGGAATAACATATTCATTGACACAAAAATCTCATTTTTTTCAAAAATGTCACTTAGCACGTTCTTCCACTAAGCTCTTCAAATGGAAAGTAGGTTATTGAAATTAGGAAGATCTCCATTTGTCTGCATGTCCAGCCTACATAAGATTTCAAATTTTTTTTTTTAAGGAAAGACATCAAAGATCTATGATTATTAATTATAGTTTGTGTGTCAGCAAAAATTGTGATTAACTTATGAGGGTTGTCACCTGAGTAGTCACCAAATGAAACCTCATAGTGACATTGTACATATACACAACATTACAATTTAAAATAGATTCCCTGTCTTTTCGGAATATTTTTCGTAATATTTTATCCCACATTCCTTATTTTGTTGAAATAAAGTTACATTGAAATTTGTTTATTTTTAGCAGATGCATTATATGAATAAATACTTTATTAATTTTTAGAAATTCAGGAAATTTCTAATCATATCTTGAAAAGGTGATAATGAAAGTTGATAAATAAACACTCTATATACTAGTTGATTATCATAATTTCAAATGCCCTTTTACTATGTATTAAATCAGTTTTGGTTGAATTAACATCATACAAGAGCTACGTCGGGGTAATTTTTACAATCATAGGTTTTAATTTGTTATGTCAGATTAATTAATAATAAATTAGTCAAATGCACACAAAACTAAATTAAACACGGAATTTAAAGATATTAAAAAGTTACTTCTCCATTCAGGATCTGGATCAGATGCAAAGGTGTAGTATATTGGACCAATTATCTCATTCATACCCTGGAATAAATTATTAGACAACTTTAACAAAAAAGCTCAAAAACATAATTTTAAAAAAAGAACAAAAGTATAAATTGTACACGAGAAGAGACAATAATTCAGAAATTTTAATTTTTTTTAGGTCAGCAAGAACATTGTTAGAAACTTCTTGTTGTAAGGCTGTGTCCTGACTACGACATCAAATGCCACAAATATAACAAAACTTGGCGACTTGGCAGAGTCAGCCACATGCTATTGCATCACTTGGAGCCCTTGTTGCATTTGATGTTGTAGTCAGGACACAGCCTAAAGTGTATATTGACCAGGACACCTCAGCATATCTTCCAATATTACCTGCCCACATATTTTCTTACTTCTATGAAATTTCGTAGTTGCTACAGAATATGTGAAAAGTCTGCATCCATTGTAAAAAAAGCTACTTATCAAATAATTTACGGCAAAACTCCCCTATTCTTTTTCCCAAATCACACAGATAATTGAAGATAATTATTTCCTTTTTCTCGTTTTAATCTTTATTTCTTTTCATTTGAAACAACTTTTTAAAAAATAGAAAATAAGTATTGACATTATTACGAAATTTTCCAAATGTCTGTCCCAAATTCGACTCTATATGTCAGATTAATTTTATTTTTAGAAAGGTATGACATCATGAGTATCTTCCTTACTCTTTGTCTGTCTGTACACTTTGCTTTTCCACTCATCTGCTTAAGATGTTTTTTTTTTCACTTTTTGTTCGAACCGTCCGATTGAAAAACAATTTGTTAGTAAGGTGTACAAGTAATATCATATACATATTACCTCTCATTTGTGTGCTTCTCTATCCAAACTATAAAACTATAAGAATTTATGTAAGCATTCAAAGTAACAAAACAAAAAACTATTCAAGTTATTGCAGAACTTTTTGTTAACCTCAGGTTCACAAGATAAGCAAGTCAACACTAAGAGTTGGCGAATCTTAAATGTGCATTCTCAAAAATATATGATATGGTCAGATTCGTGTTAAGGTTTTTTTTTTGTTACTGTAAACTGTTTTAATTAATTTCTCCACTCTTTGTTTCACTTATTTTTTGTAATCTGTTGCAAATTAAAGAGGAATTGGACCACTAACCAGGTCTCCAAACCAAAATCTTTGTTCTGTCTTAATTCTAATTTTAATAAAGACTATATTCCAAGTCAAATTAATCCGACATATTGAATATTTTTGGTAAACTTCTTTCTTATAATAAATGTGGCTAGCTTAAATACCCAGCCTAAATTGATTAAGAAAGTTAATTTTTCCATTGGATTAACACAGAGAGAAGACTTCAGTTGGGATACATGGCTACTGCTTCCATTCCGCCTTAAATCTGTAAGTGCCAAATTGAGAATGCTATAATTGAAGTAACTGATGTTTGATGCTCTTCCATTTCATACTAAAATCTTACACTGAAATGCTTATTTAAAAAGGTCAAGAAAATTATATTTCATTATCTTACTTTTAAATTAAATTAAATAAATTTGGAAGTAAATTGTATTATTTGTGGGAAAAAAATTCAAGCAACTGCAAGTTGTTTATTCTACAAATCAGATTGATAAACTATAAGAACAGTTGATTAAAAATCTTAACAAAAGCACAATACTTATCCTTACCTGCACATAGCTCTGTCCAGGGTTGAGCTTAGCGTATATGAAGAGTATCCTCTCCACAACTTCCCAGTGGGCCTCTTGTCCAGGAAGCAAATGCTGGTACTCTTCCTGGGCACGTTTCTTGAACAGGGAGATCTAAGGGAGTGAAACAAATTGCATGAAAACTTATTTGATCGCATCTGGTGGGTAAGGGGGAATGGGAGTGGATATCAGAACCAAAGTGTCACTGTGTTAATTTAATGGAAAAAATAATTTTCTTCAAGCCATATTACTCGGGCTGCATTGAATATTTTTTACAAGCAGTTTTTTTTTATGATAAACTAGCAAATAAATACCCGTACTTCGCACGGACTAAACAAGTTTTAATTCATCCAAGTATATGTACAATTTAATCCAATTATAGGATAATAAACTTATGTCACGATTCCCGCTCATTATTAAAGTATAAAATACTGTTACTTATATTACCTTAAAAATCCAAAATAAAAACATGCGCTATAAATTGTATGAATAATAGTTATCGTAATTTCCCTCATAAACATATAAAACCTTTTAGCTCATTTGGCGCCTTTTTGGTAAGAATTTGGCGAGAAAAGAGATATAGCTACAAACACACTTATTATACAGCTCTAGCACGACGACCTACGAAGAATCAACTAACATTATAACTTAAAAAGGCTCAATTGGCGCGTTTAGGTAAGAATTTGGCGAGTTCGGCAACATATTTGGGCGAAATAATGAAAAAATAAACCCTAATATGCAGCAGAATAAAATAAACATTTTTAATTTTAATTATTTTCCTAAAAGTTTTATTTAATTTCTTCTGATCAATGGCATCACGAAAGGAAAAAAAATGATCGGATTTGAGCGAAAGTGGTATATTTTTTCAGAATATTCGAATTTTCTCTAAAAATAGAACATTTTGAGCTCTGAAAGGTCAAAATCTGTAACTTAAATGAACTACACATTTGTGCCAAGGTTACGAGTCAAACAAAAGTCTAGTTTATGAGTCTATAAGAGACACACACAAACACACAAAACTTCATTTTTTTTATTATAGATATAGCTGGTTTACAGGGCTCTATAATCACACTTTTGGAAATTGGTTTGAATATTTCGTGTAAAACTATTTATTGAAATTTTTTAAAAATATTCGAACCAATTTCAAAGAGGAGGATTATAGAGGCCTGTAAACCAGCTATATTTATCATATATATCAGGCATGAAAGTGCAAACTAATCAAAAAGGCTGAACACTGAATTAATTTTTTGCACTATCGGCGTAACAATGTAAAAACCAATTTTAAAAAAAAGTTATATTAGGTAGTTCCTATAAAATGCACACAAAGAAAATAATGTAATTTAGTTTTACTTTAAATCTGTATATCGATGTCATATTACATCATATTTAATAAAAAATTTGATAACTATTTAATTACTCTTACTAGATAATTATAAAATCATAACAAAAGTACCATTTAAGAACTTAGATCATCCCATTATGTTGGAAGCAGGGTTCTATTTAAGGGGGGGGGGGGGGTAGGAATACGTAGTAATAACTGCTACACAAATCAATCTTTGTGTAGCAGTTGATTAATTTCGTTTAGCAGTATAGCTTAACAATACATGGATAATTTTTTTTAGGAATCACAACATTAAAAAAATTACATTCGCTTTTATTTATGGTGTTGGAGGAGTAGGGGTATCTATTCATCAGATTTGCCTATGAACATGTTTAGCGGTTCATTTGGTGCATTACCAACAAGTTTTGGTCTTTGGCAGTTCCATAAGGCTAAATATTTAGGCGCCGGGTCTTTCAAAAAAAATTCTTGACTGCCTCTTTGGGATTGAAATCCTATTAGCATAGTATTAGCATCCAGCATAGTTCATACAAAGTTACAAAAAACATTCTCGTTTCCAAAACAATTCAAGGACTTGAAATTTATTAACAACCTAAATATATAAAGCGTGTATAAGCGGACACTCCATTTTTTTAAAACTAAAAATTGTCTAAAATCAGAAACCACAGTACAGACAGAAGTAGAAAAAAAAGTTCCAACGTAAACAAAAAGTATTTTTTTAATTTCAGCTGTTCCTGTGATCACGACTCACGGACACCGTAAGTCAGACACTTAATCAAAAGAAAATATTCTGGTTGCTCGACTTGGCCTAAACTGGAGCTACAAAAGTAACGAGACACTCTTCCGATCACACAGAGCCAGAGAACTGTCAATCATTCCGAAGCAATGTGACGTCATCAGTAGATTTCGTCAAAATTACTAGGCAGCAAAGCAAAATAAGTAAATCAGGAAGCATTATCGGACTCCTCTTCTAATGGGAGATTGCACTGGCTGGACGAGATTTAATGAAAACTTAGTGTAATCTAATCTTAATTCATCTTCACACTTTAATTAAAAATTGTATCTTCATTATAAAAATCTGTTATTTGAACTTATTGTTTATTGAAATTTAAGTTTAGTTTTACCTAATTACGGTGCGAAAAAAAGTAAACAATCGGTTTAAAAAAATGCATCGCAAGTTGCGATGCGATCGCACCCTGGTTGCAAAAATGTACCGATTGCTAAAAAATTAGCCATCGGCCCCCAAAGTTAACTTAGTGAGAAATCTGTTGTCCGGCTTTGAATAATAACGGTATACCGATGGAAGCCGATGCTTTTCATTATATAAAAAGAATATTTCGAACCCAAATTAAATGAGATCGTAACTGAGTTTTTTCAGAGGCGTGTTACGATGATTGTATTTGAAATATTTTCCGATTCCTAGCATAATTGCAGTTATTCTAGTTATTTTTATTTGGTTCAAGACGGATCATTGAACCATACTTCAACGAATCGTAATATTTACTAGTTCGCAGCAAAATCGCAAAAGAAGTGACTCGTTGTTTTTATAGTTTTAGTTCAAGCGAACCTCCTGTCAATTAAATTTCAACACCTCGTAATTTGTGCTTATTTAAAGGTAAAATCGCAGTAGAGTGTTATTTTTACAGTTCAAGGATCAGTGAACCAAACTTCGATGCCTCGTAATTTTTGCTCGCTTTTTTGCGGTGAAATGGCAATAGATTGTGATTTTTAAAGTGCAAGATGGATCGATCGGTCAACTAAACACGACGCCTCGTAGTGTATTGTTTTGTCTCGCCTCGTTTGATCTTAGCTCTCCCCCCCCCCCCCCCATATATATATGGGTCACAATTTCTCAACGGTTCTGCATCGATCTCAGGATCAGCCAAAATGAGATTAAAAAAGGCGGATTTCCGCCGAAAGGCGGAAAACTTTCATGCCTGATATATATAACATTTATAAAAATATTTTGAACGGAGCCAGAGTAATTTGGTTAGAAAATGATGTTTTCCATTGCATTAACGTAGAGAAACAGTTCGGTTTGGAGATCCGTCCTAATTCCCCCTCAAAATATTGTTGTTGTCTTGTGCTCCAAGGCATAGCCTGTAAGGCGGGAGGTATGCAGTAGCTTTCTTTGGCACAAGGCATTGAGCTCCTGTGAGAGTAGAAGTCTGACTTCTGCTGCGAGAGGGCGCTACCTCCTCAATTTAGGCACTTCGCTGGAGGGGTATTTTTCACCTGACAACCTGCACCCAGGTAACTGCGCTATATCCGCCCACAGGACTTTCATAATCCGAAAATTAACGAGCACGTTCTTCGTATGAACTCAGAACAACACAAATATCCATGCCTTATCCGGGATAAAGAGTATTCAATCACATGACGTAAAACTTCTAAAAATCTTTCAACCCCTAAAACTTACATTTGTAATACCCAGGCGGTTCCTAGTGACGTTGGCCGACCTCAATACTGTTTGCTCGACACGATCTCTAAGCGACTCAACTTCTTTTCTTCCAACAGTTGCTTTGCAGGGGTAGTCGGTGGGTTGTTGGAAGAAGGATATGTCTGGACAAAGTCGCCTACAAAAAAAGTTGCATTTGAATATTAATTTTTTTCCAATCTATAAGAAATTTTTAAGTGGAGGTCCAAAATCAGGATAATTTGAGAAAACATAAGCGCAGATTTCTAGATTTTGCAGATTTAGGATCTAAAAAACAATATATTTTTACTTGGCTAAAAAAAGCAATATTGTATAAATCCAAAAATTTTTTGTGTAAGAAAATTATATTCCATTATTTTATTTTTAAGTGTATTTTATTATTTTAGTGAATAAAATAGTTTAGTGATGAAAACTATAGCCAATTGGAATCATTCAAGTTTTTACTATATGTATTTGGACAAAATATGAATTTTAAATGGAATAATCAAAAAGAAGTCATAGTTTGTCAACTATCTTACAGACTTTCTTGAAGAATGGTAAATATAAATTGTTTTGTTACACTATAAAATTACTTTATCAAAGTAAACTATTTGCAATCATAAAATTTTTAAACAGAAAAATATAAAGACATAAGCAACATATGTATATTAAAAAATACCTGACGTCTTTATTTATTTGTAATAATACTTCATTGTCTTTAAAATAGGCCATCCATTTTCCATCTGGATTTGGGTTTAGTGGCTAAAATTAAAACATTTACTCAAACCAGATTTACTAAATATAAAAGCAAATGAACTATTAATTTACACATATATAAATAACAAGAATTGATTCAGATAGCAATATAAAATTAGTCAGTTTTGGGATTGATAGTGATTTTGAGACTTACATGGTCTTCTAAGGTAACATCAATACGAGATCCTGATTTCGACATTTGTCCAGGAGTAACAATCATTTCTTCAATGAAATTTTCATATGAATTCCTGTATAAAAGATAAAGAAATATTATCTAGTTTGGAAACATAAAAGATATTACTAATAACTAGTAGTAGAACCTATTATTTTCATCTATTGAGGTAATGAGACACTTGTAGCTTATAAATTTTTTGGTATATGTTTATTATTAAGTTTTTACTAATGTGAATTTCAATCACGGGCTAACTAATAAATTAGCCTACTGAGTTAATGAGGCATCAACATTAAAACTAAGGTTTTTATGTTGCAAAAACATGAACTTAAGATTACATACAGAAATATGTCAATCACAAAAGACTTAGGACCATTCTTGATGTTAAATATATAGATGCAAATTAGAAATTAAATTCTAATTATCGAACAAGTAGATGAAAACAACCAAGCTTAAATGAATGTTAAAAACCTTAATAAAAATAAGATTTTACTAAAGAAGTTTACGGCACGGGGTCGAACTATAAAAAGCATCTAAGTTTATATGGCAGTGCTATCCACATAATCTTAAACCAAAGGTTTTATAATTTAAATGGCAAATGACATCATAGCTTAAAGATCGCCTTACATACAGAAAATTGTGCATATATAAAGACTTGTCTCAGACATCTGAGTAAATGAAGATGCCTTTGTAAACTTAAAATTCTTAACTTTAATGGAAAACTCTGCACAAAATTAGTTTTACTTTAACAATAATTAAATAATTTAGAATTGTTATTAAATATGGGTTATACAAAACATGGGACCCATTTACATAAGAAGTTTGAACTTAAAACTACATGATTGCTTACAATAACAATAAAAACATTAGAATTTTTTTATCAACCATTTAAAAAACTTTGGTTAACTTAGCAAATTGATTAATCAACAATCAAAATAGGTCCACTTTTTAAATTTTTTAAAAAGTAAATATTTTTTATTACTATATTAAATAACTTTATCAAGTGTAAACGATTTTTAGCAATAAAATGTTTCTAAAAAAATTCAAAAATAAACAGGATTATCACCACTATAATTAAACTCATAGTTTCCTTGCACAGAAGCCAGGACCATGGGCGGAGCTATAAAACGCGCAGAGCTCAGATAAAATCAAAATAAAACAGATGAAATTTTCTCTTCATCTGATTGCTCTGCACGTTTTATAGCTCCGCCCATGGTCGTGGCTTATGTGCAAGAAAACTATGAGTTTAACTATAGGTACAGGGGATACAGTTGAAAGGCAAGCTGTGTGAGATATTACTATAATATTTACCTTTGCTTTAGTAAAACAGCAGTCCACTCAGATTTTTGAGTTGGTAAGTAATTCAACAAAATCTAGAGAGAAAAATACAGTCATATTAAGACAAAAAAATGTAATGATTTAAATATAAGTGAATTTATAGAAACTTATAAGAAACTTCAAACTGTGAAACACAATAAAAATATTGTTTTTTAGAAAATTTGTTCACCTTCCATGAAAGAGCTCGGTAACCTAGATCATCTGGAATACCTGAAAGATTTTTGTAAAATATTAGGCAAAAAAAAAATTTTTACATGTACCTAAGTACACTGGTAAACATTAATAAATAGCTTCACTTTCATAAATATTTGCAATGCTAATTTTTTTTATATATCCATAAATTTATCCTAATGCATTTAAATTTAACAATTTGTTTATATAAGTTGTGTTATTAATGTGTGTTATTAACTTTGAGGACAACTTCTTTGTTCCATAGAGAAATAAAAATGAGGATTTTAAACTTAGGCATCAAAAAGTTTGTTTTTGCAGCTTTAAATTTGCTTTTTGTATTGTGACTTTAAAAATCAAGGGTATCACCAAAAATTTCTTTTTGAAAAATTCAGAAATGATTTTTTTTAAAAACAGGATTCTCCGTTCCCACGTCGTCAATAGGCTCTCTATCAAACAAAGAGTAGAGGTCATTATTTAGCAACAAGAAAATCCTGAGAACCATAAATTTGATTTTGGATGCATAATTAAATAACCCTTATTAAAACTAACTTTTTTTTGTAAAAAATAATTCACTTTGGTAATTTTTTGGATGATAATTTTTGGTCTTAGAATATGACAGGTCAGTCTTTGGATTATTAAGAACATTGTTTAGTTTAGTTTGAATTATTGTCGCACTAGAGCTACACGAGGGCTGTTGGCGAGGGGCGTCCTATTTTAGAACCACAGTCAAGTGACGAGCCGACACCCGAGTAGGCACCCAACGCAACCGTTAAGGGCGACATCGTACGGAGCGTTAGGACTTTGAAGGATATTTAACGTGCAATCCCTCTACATGGGGAATTATTCGTCGGATATTTTTGGCTGCACGGGACGTTTATAGGTCGGCAGTTATTTTGGCGATGCCCGGATCCGAACCTGGGACCTTCCGCATGCTAGGAGAATGCCTAACCGACTTGGCTCCCCAGCCCCTATTAAGAACATTGTAAAGGATACGTAATGAACTTACCATTAAAACACAAGGTCTTCAATTCTGTTAAAGGGATTTTTTCCTTATTAAATAGTTCTGTAAAAAGCTGTAGTCTAGAAAAGAAACAAACATAATAAAATAATGCCATAAAGGTTGTTTTCCATAAGATTTAGATTGTATTTTGACAAATATCCAAGCATTTTTTAAAAACCATGTTCAATGAATATTCCAATATAAATTGTATATTTCTTACCGAGCCTTATAATTAGCCATCTTCTTTGAAAGGGAGTATTAACAAAGCAAAACAATGAAAAATGAGCAAATAAATGAACTGAAAAAATATCTGAAAAAGAAATAATATAATGTAAAAGATCATAGCATGTAACAAAGAGCAGATAAACACTCTTAGCAAACACTATTCACATAAATGTCCGGTAGAGATTTACTGTACGGTCCCCCTTGGCGAACTTTCCAAAATCGCGCCAAAAGTCCGTCTTTTGGCAACTTTTTTTTAAAAACGTTATTCAAAGAAAAGATCGTATACGAATATTTCTTATGAAAACTCAGCCAACGGTCCGATAGGGTTGCCGGAAAACGTCATCGGTGCGAAGTCATAGAATTCAAATCGTCAGTTGAAGTCAGACAGGTTGCCAGAACAAATTATTTATCGCCAAATTTGAAAAAATTGCGCCAAGGGGGACTGTACAGTAAATCTGATCCTAAATGTCCCAACATTTGAGCATAATCAATAATTGAAAAATATATACAGTGAAGTTTAATTCAATTATGCAGTAATATAGTTGAATCAAAAAAGGCCACACAACTGTAAGGTTTAATCGTGATAGCTATCAAAATATTGAACCACAGTAAAGTGATGAGGGGATCATCCAAGCTGGCACCCAATGCAATCTTATAACAACATCACAAGAGGTGTCACAACTTTATATCACAAGAGATTTAATGTACACCAGCCCTGAATGCACAGTGTTATGTTGTACTGCTCAATTAGTATATATAGGGTAGCTAAGGTTAAATAGAATTATCGTCATCCTGGACCTACACGAGAGCTATTGGCAAAGGACATCATAATTTAGAATCAAAGTCAAGTGACAAGCCAACAACACCTGAGTAGGCACCCAACTCAACTATTAAGATAGGGTAGCTAAGACGAGGACAGAACCTGCAAAAGTAACTATGGGGCATAATGCTGGAACAAATGATGCCCGCAGATTTTGCACTATTGGCACATCTTTAGTGTACACTGTGGTTCAAATAGTATTAGATTTTATGGGCTACATGTAGTTACAAATTAAAAAGAAAATAAAAACTTGTAACTTAATTTTAAATTAAAAATAGTGTTTACACAAAATTATTTTATCCAACTTGCAAAAATATTTCTGAATAATAATATATCATGATATTAAAATGTAAGCGATACAAATTTTCACCGGCATTATAAAGTCAACAAACTTTTCGAATCATCTCCACGCTTTAAACGCCCCCTTTTAAACCTAATACCCCAAAAAATATCATTTTAACGACTGAAAAATTTCACAATTACTTTTTGAGTATCATGGAGAGTTCTGGTAAATGCATTAAATAATATAAATGCGTTAATTTTTCGGGATATTATCTTAAACTGCAATATAAACAACCATCACGGCTTGAACTTTTACAATTCACAACAATAACAAAACAAAAAGTTCATATACACATGTTTGGGTTTAGAGTTTAGATGTTCGTTTTAGTTTTCACGTGACCAAATAAACCAAGAACTATGACGTCAAATGTGTTGCTTTTGAAAAAATTAAAAGAAATACTTAAAAGTAACAAATCTTATGATGCACCGAATTCATACTGTCTTAAATGAAATTTTTGTATTTTTTATTTACGAAAGAAGTTTAATAAAAAGAACACGAAAATTGTCGTATCATTTCGGGGAACGCTATAAGTTTAAAAAAAAAATAGCTATGCAATAATAGTGAACCCATGCAAGTTCGAAATGTCCTTCAGTTGAGAAACTGTTTTCAAACTTTAAAGAAATATGCACCTGCAAAAAGCAATGAATCGCCAAATATAGTAAATCTGCTTAAACTAAAATCTTGCTTAGCCCTTTTCGTTTTACGAGTGATAGTTTGGACTCGTCTAAAACACACGTCATAGAGATGCTAAGAAGTGGTGGGAGGACTACACGTTGACTTTCCAGTTACGTCTTGTTGCCTTATACCACAAACAAACCACCCGGCAGCTAGTTGGGCATGATCTTCAGGTCTTGAGTGGCAATAGATATGTTAAGGAAAATAACTGTTTCTATAAGTTTCGATGGTGAAATCATGTTTAAAGTGGGAACAGAAACAGAGAACATCCCCGGAGGCAACCGATTCTAAAAAAAATCTGGGAATGGGGGCCCGGTGGCCTAGTGGATTGGATCGCGACCATTACGCAGCAGTCTGCCGCTGTAACGGGTGCGGGTTCGATTCCCGCCTTTGCCTGGGTGTACTTTCTCTCCTATGTTCAGTAAAAAAATTTTTCTGTTCTGTCTTACTTTACAAGGTTTATAAGCTGGCCTTATACCAAGCCCAAAAAACCCGAATATATTGTCCAATCAACCAACAAACCAAATCTTGGAAATGTTTTCGTCACGAAACAAGCCGATTTGAACAAACTAAAATCTATATTAACTCAATCTGCGTCGACTTGTCTTCTATCCCACAAACAAACCCTGATTGCCATTCGAAATAAAATAGTCAACAACTCTTTAACAAACGAATAATTAAACAATCAAAATATATTAATATCTCCAAGTCTACTACAATTTTTTTTTTCCAGATAAACAGCCAATTCCGAACAATATAATACTATTATGTTATAGTATAATTTAAAATATTTCAACAAATTGGTTGGTACATGTATTTCCCCTTAAATTCAGCAATTATTAAATAAATGTTGTTTCCTGTGCTGCCAGACGCCAGGTAGACAGCTGCCAAAGTAACCATGTTGATTAGGTGTTATAAGGATTTATAGATTGCCGTTCTTTAATCTTATCGACAAAAGTCTAACTCAATTAACAACCCTTACGATGAGGCTGATTCTAACTCCTTTGTTGTTGTTCAACAGTCAACGCCTGTGCCTGTAACGAATTGAAATTTTTTTTTTGGGAGCATTGGAAAAAAAATTCCAAAATATCTATTAAAATTATTACCAACTAAAAAAATTATTAATATAACCCAAATAATATTAAAATATAATTTTTTTTAATGTAAGATTAGCAAACCCCTGCATTTTATATTTTGTAACTGTAAAATTTTTGTGGAAATATGTAATATTTACAATGGTATTTAGGGGCAGGGAGGGGGGGGGGGATAAGGGGTCTTTGTCCCCCCTGTGACCCAAAACTAAGGGGAAAGTTAAGCAACGACAAGAAGGGGAAGTTAAGCAAAAAGAACTATGTGTGTATTGGAGGTTGGTTGGTTGGTCGATTGACATATATATTCCGGTTTGTGTCTTGATCATTGGATGTGAAAATGTTTGTAAGCTAAAGACAGCTATGGTTACTTGTTTACTAATTTACCTTTTTTCAAAAAAAAATTTAATTAAATCGAAACGAATTCTTTCTTCGTTTTTATTGCTTATCGAACTCAGTTTTATTTCTGTCCCCCAAAAAACAAGTAACATAATGTCTTTAGCTTACAACATTTTCACATCTCCCAATGACAGGCACACAAACCGGAATATATTGTCAATCGACCAACCAACCACATCTCCAATAACCAGTTTTTTTTTGCTTAACTTCCCCTTCTTGTCGTCCGAGGATGATTGTAGCGCCATCTCACGCCGCCAATTTATTTGAATTTTTTAACATTATTTTTCTAAAACAACGAAAAAAATCACCCTTTAGAAAATGACTTAAGTTAATTTTATAATTTTCCCCTACTTTTTGCACCCGATACCTGTAAATTGGCCGTCGGTTTCACTCAGCGGTATGCATATATACAAAATGTAAATGAAAACGGAACCTAATCCGATACATTTCATCCTTTAAAAAATGACTTAGGTCTGGGGGCCCTGGGCTCTCGGTCTATATTTTGATTGTGGAAGCATCCACTTTGTAAAAAGGTAGAGAACCAAAAGGAGGCGGGGGTTCCCATCCCACCTGTTTGGCGACCTGCGGATTGTTTATTAGTTTTGTTTTGGAAAATAATGCGGTAACTAAAACTAACATAGGTTTATTTGAAAGGGGGGGTTTATAGTTTAAATTGCCTGAAAGGGTCGTTATCATTACCCGTGCATTGCTTTTCTATCTTGACTTGATCGTCAATAGATTTGTATCTGTAGTATGTATTATTTACCATATTCGTATCATTTCGGGGAACGCTATAAGTTAAAAAAAATAGCTATGCAATAATAGTGAACCCATGCAAGTTCGAAATGTCCTTCAGTTGAGAAACTGTTTCTAAACTTTAAAGAAATATGCACCTGCAAAAGCAATGAATCGCCAAATATAGTAAATCTGGCTTAAACTAAAATCTTGCTTAGCCCTTTTCGTTTTACGAGTGATAGTTTGGACTCGTCTAAAACACACGTCATAGAGATGCTAAGAAGTGGTGGGAGGACTACACGTTGACTTTCCAGTTACGTCTTGTTGCCTTATACCCACAAACAAACCACCCGGCAGCTAGTGGGCATGATCTTCAGGTCTTGAGTGGCAATAGATATGTTAAGGAAAATAACTGTTTCTATAGAGTTTCGATTGGTGAAATCATGTTACGTGGGAACAGAAACAGAGAACATCTCGGAGCACCGATTGCTAAAAGAAATCTGGGAATGGGGGCCCGGATGGCCTAGTGGATTGGATCGCAGACCATTACGCTAGCAGTCTGCACGCTGTAACGGGTGCGGGTTCGATTCCCGCCTTTGCCCTGGGTGTACTTTCTCTCTCTATGTGTCAGTAAAAATTCTGTCTGTGTCTGTCTTACTTGACGAAGGTTTATAAGCTGGCCTATATGACCAAGCACACAAACCAGAATATATATGTACCAATCAACCAACAAACCAAATCTTGGAAATGTTTTCGTCACGAGAAACAAGCCGATTTGAACAAACTAAAAACATCCAGGTCTATATTAACATCAGATCTGCGTCGACATTGTCTTCTATCCCACAAACAAACCCTGATTGCCATTCTGAAATAATAATAGTCAACAACTCTTTAACAAACGAATAATTAAACAATCAAAATATATTAATATCTCCAAGTCTACTACAATTTTTGATTTCCAGATAAACAGCCAATTCCGATACAATAGTAATACTATTATGTTATAGTATAATTTCAAAATATTTAAAAAAATTGGTTGGTACATGTATTTCCGGCTTAAATTCAGCAAATTATTAAATAAATGTTGTTTAGCCTGTGCTGCCAGACAGCCAGAGTAGACAGCTGCCAAAGTAACCATGTTGATTAGGTGTTATAAGGATTTATAGATTGCCGTTCTTTAATCTTAATCAGACAAAAGTCTAACTCAATTAACAACCGTACAGATGAGGCTGATTCTAACTACATTTGTTGTTGTTCAACAGTCAACGTCCTGTGCCCTGTAAACGAACTTGAATTTTTTTTCTGGGAGGCAATTGGGAAAAAAATTCCAAAATATCTATTAAAATTATTACAACTAAAATAATTATTAATATAACCAACTAATATTAAAAATATAATTTTTTTATAATGTAAGATTAGCACCTCTGCATTTTATATTTTGTAACTGTTAATTTTTGTGGAAATATGTAACTATTACAAGTGGATGATTTAGGGGCAGGGAGGGGGGGGGGGATAAGGGGTCTTTGTCCCTCCCATGTGACCCAAACTAATACTAGGTAAAAACGATGTTCTCCCGATGAAAAATTTATTTGAAAAAAAAAATCAAAACTATTTTGTAATGTTTTTTTTTGTTTTAAAAGTATTGATAATTAGGGTGTACATTTCCATCAGTAATTTTAGTAATAAGGTAATTCGAAAGCTTGATCTAGATTTCGGTGATCCCTGCTTCAGAGGGAATTATGACCTAAAAACGAAAAACAAAAAATATGTGCACTTCCTTTTTATAGGCCCCAAAGCTGGTCAAGACTCTTGCGTATTTGGCCCCCCATATTTATTGTAGCAATTTTTTGAAAACAATTCTTTCGAACCAATAGTTATAGTTGCTTATGAAAAAATTATAAAACGTAAATACATATTAAATGGCTATTTACATTGTTATATTGAATTAATTTGCATTTATTAATTTTTAATTATTAACTTTACATTATTTTTATTTTTATAAATTAATTCCGATTGTTTAATGAATAAATTAATTTACATTAAATAATAAAAATTAACTGTAATTAATAATTAGAAACCAACTGTAATTATTAATTGATAATTAATTAGTATGAATTAATTAAAGCATTGACTAATTTTTGTACATAGTTAATATAAAATATTTTTTGGTAGTATGGGACAACCCCCCCCCCCCCCTCCCCTTTCTGCACCATTTAGTTAGCGGCCAACCAATGTCATCCGTCAGGTCCCTCCTCATCTTTCTTTAACTTGGCTTTATTCCGGGCCAGTGACTCTTTTCATTTTTTATTTTCCTACCACCGGCCCTCCTTATCTATCTTAAATCCTTTCTTTTTTTTCCTGGCCGATGACCGTTTTCCAAATTTCTCTTCTGGTTACCAGCCCTCGTTGACCTTCTTTGATCTTGTATCATTTATTTTTTTCCGGGCCAGTGGCACTTTTTCAACTTTATTTCTCTGGTCATCAGCCCTTGTGGACTTTCTGTAAACTTGTCTTTGTTCCTGGGCCAGTGGCTTTTTTCATTATTTATCTTCCTACCACTGGCCCTCTTTATCTTTCTTAATTAAATCATTTCTTTTTTCCCGGGCCGATGACCGTTTTCCGCATTTCTCTTTTTTCACCAGCCCAAGTCGAACTTCTGTAAACTTGTCTTTATTCCCTGGACAGTGGCTCATATATTCTAATTTGTCTTCCTACCGGCCCTCTTCATCTTTCTTGTATCATTTTTTTCCCCGGGCCAGTGACTCTTTTTCAACTTCCAACTTTTATTTCCTAATATTTATGTTAATAGTGATATTAGAACCTTATTAGTGCCAAGCATTAATAAGGTTAAAATAGAAAGAAATAGAAATACAACAACTGTGGCTCCAATGTAACTAGAAGCTAAAAACTTTCAATTTGTTTTTGAAAATCCGAATAAGAATCCATATAATGTGTGACTTTAAACAAAAACAATTAGTTTGCAATTTGTAGTTCCAGATCTCCGTAGTATCCAGAATTGTTTTACGTAAAAACATTATGCACGTGAATTATTTTTGAACTAATGATAGTTGATTTTTGTTCACTTAATATTATAAAGCTATCAATATATTTTGTTAATAATGATATTTTGAACAAATTTAGAAACATTTACCTTCGATAATATTTTAAATTCCATTTCATGCATTCAAAAAAACCTCGTTGTACGGCTCTCATGATCCTAATAATACTTAGAATTTTTCAAAAGAGCGCAATGATGATAAATAATAATAGTTTTTTATTAAATGGGTTTGATTTTGTTGAAAAGCTTTGCCATACCTGTTTTCCAATGTTTGGTTGCGGTAAATCAATGTCGCACTAGTGCTACCCGAAATGATACTTTTATGTTTGCGTTAAACACTGTTATTTTATGTTCATTAACACTTCATTATTTTATGTTTTGTTGTGCTGATAAATCCATAATCATTTTGTATTGGTTAAGGGCAAGTGTTGAATCAAAAAATATTTTTTTTAATTAATTAATAAAAAATATTTATAAGTGATATTTATTTAACCAATACCTGTGGGATTCACTTCAACAAGGTTCTTAAACACTTGGTCTTAATTTTTTTTAGTTTTGTAAATAACTAATTACATTTATGCTAGTTTTTTATTTGGTAGTTCAACTTTACTCCATATTTTTATTCATCCGATATCAATATTTTCTCATAAAATCTCCCGCAGATCACAAAACATCTCGATGAATTGATGATGTTAGCATATTTTTTTACCAATGATATCTATGAGAGATATTCCTGCCAGATTTGGCCGGAAACGAAATAAGAAAGAGGGATTGTCAGTCCCATAGAGCTAATGCATTAGTTTTCTAATCACAACTTCCGCAGAAGTATTGCTTTGCCATGTTATCCCTTTTTCCCAGGTATGAGAATCAACATAACAACGAAATGAAACGAATTTTGAAACGAAAATGTTATTTAGTTATTTAATTATATATTTTTGAAGTTTTAAAATGCCAAAAATTACAGCAGATTCATTTGTTTTAAATTGATGTTATGATGATTCCCATACCTGGTGAAAATGGGATAACATGGCAAAGCAATTCTTTTGCAAAAAATGTGATTTCAAAACTAATGCATTATCTCTATGGGACTGACAGTCCCTCTAAGATTACTCTTTCAGAAACAGAAGGAACGGAAGCAGCATAGATAAATCTCTAATAAATGTAAAATTTTAAATGATTTGCAGTGATCTTGGTAAGATTTTCGGAATTATAAAATTGCATATTTAGCTTTGTTGAATACTTTAAAGAATACTAATTTTGAGAAGTTAATTATATTTTAATTGTGAATGATAATTTGAGTTCCAAAGCTAATGCTAACAATTTTTTAGCAGCAAAAATATTAATCAATATTAATAAAAAAAGACTGTGTTATACTTTTTTTTCTTCCGCACATGTAGAAAAAAAGTAACCTTTCCAAATCCTAGGATTTGTTCATTCTCGATTCCTTCTAGATAAATAATATTTTAATTTGCCCTTATTTTACTACAAATTATTCAGTACTAAAATAGTTCGAAGTTAGATTCCAATGACCTGCTTCACTGTAAAATGTAATTATGTTATCCGGAATAAATAAACTTTTATGTTACTAATTTAGACGGCATTTATATTCCATTTTGAGTTATTAGCACCATTCTATAGTCATTCATAGTGCTGATTCTAAAAAAGAGGTTTTCGAACATTTTGGTCCGTCTGAAACCTCTCTACAGGTCGAACTAAAAGAGCTACGAACTACAAATTTGGAACACGTGTCCCAGTACTTGGCGGATCGTTCTAATAAGATTTTCGAAAAAATTGCGCATACGCAGTTGGACTTGTTTTAGAACTTTTTTGGTTTTAAAGGAATTGCTAAAAAACGAAAAAAGCTACAAACTTCTAATTTGGTACACGTGGGGAATGGAGATTATCTACTTCTCTGTATTCATTCCTCCATGATAAAGGCTTAATCCTTTTTGGCACAAAAGTTACTTGTAACTTAATTTTTTCTAAAACAATAACTTTTAACTCTGTTTTTAATATGAACAAACCCCGTTTGGCTACTTATGAAAAATACATTGCTAGCATATGCTCATACCTTTCTGCAATGATAAGGCAATTTTTTTAAATTTTTTTTGACGTAACTAAATTTGGAAATAAGCTCTTCATTAATTGATCGTGAGGTATTTAGTGTCTGTCACAGTCCATCTTGGATAATACGGACTAAGGGCAGAGCAAAGTTTGAGGGCTCCTTAAACATGAAGTTTAAGTTATTGATTTCCCATAAGATGTTACCAGCTGATGCTGCACTGCAAGTAAGCATTTTTAATCCTTTCACGCCCAATGATTCCATTTGGAATCATCAAATTTGCGAATTTTTTTTCACTAAGTTAAACCCGAACTTATTTCAAATAAATTTTATTAAAATCTTCATACATTTTTCTATTAAGTTATATTTTCTTTTTGTATCGTTAGATGGAAGAATAATGTATTTTGAACATTGAATAATGTTTGTTGTAGTTAAATGAAAATATGAAAAACATGGTAAAATAAAATTCACTCTGAAAAAATTGAATTGAATTGAAAAAATTGGCCTTAAATTCTTCATGTTTGTATTTTTAAATGTTTAAAAATTTAATTTTAACTATTTTCAATAAATATAGTTTCGAAAAATCCTTGTCATAACTAATTCGAAAGTTATGATTCCAAAAACATTTTCCCTAAATTTTTGCTAAAAAATCTTAGATTTTTTCCCCTGCTTTTCACCGTTTCATTCTGTATGCAGAATGAGTCTATTTCACAAACTTTAGATTTTTAGAATAAATAATAAAAAGTTGTGATTGAAATGGTTAAAACTGTAGCATTGACCAGAGAATGTCTTCGAGTGTTCGGTACCTACAAGTAGTAAGGAAACCCGGGGACCCTTGGCCATAAGGGAGGCTTGGCCTTCCTTTAAATTTTAGTATTTAAAAATATTTAAGCATTTTCACAATAGATGTACTGTTGTCAGCAGACAGCCACCAAAGTTTCATTGAGCTACTTATTAGCAGTGAGGAGAAAATAAAAAAAAGAAAGTTTTTCATCCCGAAAAGTAAAAATTTTAGACATAATTTGTAAGATTTTTTCAGACGAACCAATTGAGTTCAGCTCTAGTATGTGGTATATTTTATAAAAACTGTTATATTAAGGTTTTATTTTAAGTTATAAAGTTTTAGCAATGAAGTAGGCTTCATATCACCATGTGCCATTCTTTACAAAAGGGCTAGGAGGGGAAGCTTGGCCCACTCTACGTAAGGCCCGTAAGGGAGGGTTGGCCACTCTGGACCAAGGCCCCCTAAGTTAACTAGTTATGAAAATCTATAAATAATGTTTATCAAATGCACAGTTTATACACTGCGATGCAAAAGTTTAGACATTAACTTCATTTAGCTGTAAAATTTAGAATTTTGATAGTAGAATTACAAAAAAAACCCTAAACATATTAAAAAAATATTTTCAAATTATTTAATTGAAACATAATTGTTTGATTTGCTATAACAAATTTTTTTTTCATAAAATAAAAATGTGTATGATGCAAAAGTTTAGACACAAATACGAGATTATGCTAATTTAAAGTAGATAATGGCCTAATTTCGTATTTTATTACTGAATTGTATTTTTTTATATGATGAATTAAAAAAAAACACGATATCTGGTGAACTAAACAGATTTAATAACAATACTGGTTCAATTTTACACTAAACAGACAATATAGTCACATTAAATCTTTATTCAATTCATATTTGCTTCAATTGTACAATTTAACATCTCTAAATACGAACCGAATGCTTACCGCAGTCCATTACCTTAAAGTTTTGCCACAAATTCGTAGATTTAGAGGCATGCATTGGCCGATGTTCTTGATGAAAAGTGCAGTCTTTCCCATATAAAATTACAAAATAGCGACATATTTTCTTTTTTTGCATTTTAGTACAATGTAGAGATAGTCACCTCTTCAAAAACGCCAAAAAAGTAGGTCATTTCAACGTAAATTAACTCCACACCATTACGAAAGTTCCTTCTTTCTACTGAAGTTTGAAATTTCTTGAAAAAAAACCCGGCTTCTTTGAAACGGTTACAATTTAAACGGTCTCTTTAGTGCTATTTAAACACGTTCGGTTTAACCGAATATTGAAAAATAAGCTGTTGAAAATACCGGTTTTTTCCCTCAAAAACGAGGAGGAACGTTTATAATGGTGTGGAGGGAATTACGTTGATGAGACAGACTTTTTTGTCGTTTTTGAAGAGGTGAGAGGTGACTATCTCTGCATTGTACTAAAGTGCAAAAAAGCATAATATGTCGCTATTTTGTGATTTTATATGGGAAAGACTGCAACAACATACATGTCTCTAAAGCTACGAATTCGTTCCAAAACTTTAAGGTGATGGACTGGTAGGCATTCGTTTCGTATTTAGAGATGTTATATTGTACAATTGAAGCGAATATGAATTGAATAAAGATTTAAAGTGGCTATACTGTCTGTTTGGTGTAAAATTGAACCAATATTATTATTAAATCTGTTTTTTTCACCGGATATCGTGTGTTTTTTAAAATTTATCATATGAAAAAAAATCAATTCATCAATAAAAATGCGAAATTAGGCCATTATCTACTTTAAATTATCATAATCTCGTTCATACAAATTTTTATTTTATGAAAAAAAATGTGTTATAGCAAATCAAACAAGTATGTTTCAATTACAGCATTTCAAATACTTTTTTTAATATGTTTAGGAGGTTTTTGTAACTCTACTCTCACAATTCTAAATTTTACAGCTAAATGAAGTCATTGTCTAAACTTTTGCATCGCAGTGTAGTAACATATGATAATAACTTTATGTTGATAATAGATTGATTATCAATATTTATACTTGTTTAGAATGAAACCATAACCTCCACTAAAACTAACGTGTCATGTTATGACCAAATATCAAAACTTTTTCGGCGAAAACTAAATTATTATTTCAAGTATAATAATACTCAGATTAATATAAAGATATTGTCTGACTTTTTCTTGGGAGGGGGGACTGAACGAGTAGCTTTGAAGGTAAGCTTTGATTTTGACTGTTTCCAGTTTGTGCCGTTAAAATAAAAAAAAAGAATTCAAACTAAGGCAGTTATATCTTGTGCATTTCAATGTGTGTACAAACTGAATAAAATATGTTTAACATAATTAAAATAATTACTTGATATGGCCAATTTTTTGAATTTTTTAATACAGGTAATACTATAATAATGTATTACTCAAAATATTGATTATGGTAAACATGATTTTTAAATGATTCCAGAGTGTCAAATTATAAAATAATATTTTTTGTATTTAATGCTTACAAAAATAATTTGAAATATTTATTATTGTGCACTTTAAAGTTAAGCATTTTTGTATGGGCCAAGCCTCCCTTACGATGGGCCAAGCCTCAAGCAACAATACATGTTGCAACCCAATTACTTTTTATGACTTGTTAAATTTGATCTAATTAAAGTGTTATCTTTTTAAATAAACTTCTCAATAACAAAACTATTAGGATGCCAATTAAGGCACCAATCAGAAATAATTTGCATCGGATAATAATTACTGCAAATATAAATAGAGATTTTACTCAATAACAGTAATAATGCCAATCACAATACATCCAATTATGTACATGAAGGTCACTGAAGGTAGTTACTTGCAATAACATAACGTTTCTGTGAAATGACTAAACATTTATGGAACATAATTGGGTTCTTTCAGAAGACGTAAAGCTTTCAGTTTTCATTCTTGCCAATCCGCTATTTCATTGGTTAGTATTTACTCAAAACCCAAGGATATTTAGTATTTAGGTTATTTTATATTTACCGGATATTTTTTGGTTGGTTGACATACATTTTCAGGCTTGTGTGCTTGGTCACAAAGACCCGCTAATAAACCATCGTCAAGAAGGACGGACACGACATGCACACATATATGACAGATGCTGCCATCTATCGCCACGTCCACAATTTAGACATGTCCCTGAAGGGGAGGGAAATAGTCTACAGGGACCTGTACCCGTGGGAAACTGCTCAATGACCGCCCACAGGACTTTCGGACCCAACAGATTTAACGAGCACGTACTCCGCATATACTCGACAAGCACAAACCTCCATGCCTTACCGGGATTCGAACCCGAACCCAAAGGCTAGCTCCCTAACCGTTGCGCCGCCGGGTCGGCCCATATGTTTTAATTAGTATTTTTTTAGTATTTAGATAAAACTATTCAACGGATTACATTACAATAAATTACACAACGTTGAAAAGAACAATTATAGAGAACAAAGACGACAAAACCAACAATGGGGCCGGGATAGCCTGGTCGGTAAGATCTTGGAATGGCATCCCTAAGGTTGCGAGTTCGAGTCCCGCTGCCTTCCGAAGACCCCCGTGTACCCTAATGGTGACTGGTGCACGTTAAATCCGTCGTGGTCACAAAGTCCTCCAAGTTCCCATACTAAATCAATACCTCTGGGGTTGACAAGCCAATTCTGTGGATCCTCTAGTTGGCCTCTGTCTCTAAAAATTAGATGGATCCACTTAGGTGTGTGTTGTGTCTGTCTTACTTGACGAAGGTTTATAAGCGGGTCTCTGACCAAGCACACAAACCTGAATATATATTTCTACCAACCAACAATAAGAGAAAATATGAGTAAAAGAAATCGCTTTGAAAACATACGCTGTCCAAAATTCAGCAATTCCAATATTTTTATGTTAAGTTGAAATATTTAAATCAAATTATCACCAAAACAAATGTAATTCCAGAACGCTCAAAAATGAAAACAATTCCTACGTAACTGTTGCCACTCACAACGTGAAACATGACCATTATTAATTTTGAATAATAAATGCAAAACATGTGTTTAAAATGCTATATGTTAATATGTACCAATATGTAAAAAACTGCTAGTTTAAAGACTTGGGGTTGGATGATCTGTCGTTGAATGACTTTTTTTAAATAACAGTCTTTAAAACTGAAGTAATAAAAAATGTAATCAAAATGAATGAAAGTGCATTAATAAAAAGACTTGACATTTCGTGGAACTTGTTTCGAAGCACACTTTGTTAGATAAACATGTCTAAAAAAAGATAATACTTTGATGTGATCTTTGCTATACCCGACATCAAACACTCAAAATATATATCACACAGTAATCACAGTAACAAAAAGTTTTGAAACACAATTGTAGAATTTCTGTATACAATTACATAACAAATTTCATTGGGACACAATTTCATCCTTTTCTTCGCCGTACAAAAGTGATAATTTTTCTTGCATGAGAAAAGGTAGCAACACAGCAAAAAATAAAGCGAGTTCACTATCTGAAAGGGTGTTTAGTGGGGATCTAGTTTACCGTCAAAATATGAGATTCAGATAAATAGAATGCCGATTTTTTTTAAACTTTGAAATAGACCTCTTGTTCTTAAGTTTTTCTTTTAATTTGTTATTGTGTTTTGGGGTGGCTTTCCTGTTTCAATTTATAGAGAAAGGAGCACTTTCTAAACAACACAAATTATTTCTAATTTCAGGATTTCTGGAGACGTATTAATCCCAAGTTTGAATGACGGTGAAATGACATTAGAGCCATCAACTTCCAAACTCAATGGATCGCTGATGGAAGATAAACCGAAGCCCTGTAGTTCTCCAACTAACAACGATTACGATCTCGACCCTTCAAGTGACGACGATCTTCATCCACTAATTATTGAACATGTTGAAAGTATAAGGGAAAAGCCATATCCCTCAAATAGGGTCATTTGCGATGTAGCTCACGTTATTTCTCAGGCTAGAAAACTGGAAGAACATTCTTTTAACTGCACCTTTGAAGGCAAGATGGTACTTCAGAATGTAGTACAAAGAGGATAAATATTTGATTATTATTTTATTTGTAACAAATCCCGTTGCAAATGTACCTCAAAAGTGACGACTGATAAAGAACAACGCTCGCTCAACCAACTTGCCGTTTTGGGAGCTCTTGCTACCGGAAGTGGGTATTCACTTGAAGAGCAAAAGTTTAGCATCAGGAACATGTCATATATGGCCCAAAACACTTTTGCTTCTTCTCTTGTGAAAAATCTGCTGGAGAATTAGTAAAATCGTGCAAGGAAGACTCGCTTATCAGGGCAATTGAGCAAGAGAAAAAATTAGCCAAAGAAAGAGGCGATATTGATCATGATGGCTACTTCAATATATGCGTTATAGTAGACGGTGGTTGGTGAGTAAACGTTCTTATGGTCATGTATATAATGCGTCGAGTGGTGTGGCCGTCATTTTAGGAACCTTGACGCAAAAGATCTTATATATAAACAACAAAGAACACGAAACAAAGTGTGTTTGGTATGCCAAGTGAACAAAGAGGGATGCCCTCTCAAGCCACACACATGCACAAAAAACTGGGCTGGGCCATCGACAGCAATGGAAGCAGACATAATAGTTAATGACATGAAACACTTGGAGAGCGAATACCACATTCGTTGCACCAGAATTGTTGGAGATGGAGACACGAACCTAATGAGCAATATACAAGAACATGTGTCGTATGGTGGCAGAGTACTGAAAGTTGAATGTGCCAATCACGCAGTCCGACGCTATTTTAGAGGCCTTGAAAAGTTGCAAAAAAACACGGCAAGATTTCCCGGCTTCAGAGGAGTACAATGTAGGAAGCTCGTTGCAGAACGAATGTACAGATTAGTGGCGGGAGTGAGGCTTGTAATCAAAAAACTATCAGTGTCTAATTTACAAGAGCCATCGAATGAACAAATCGACGAACTGTCACTAGCAATACAAAACGTTCCTGCACATGTTTTTGGAGACCATAAACTGTGCGGAAATTTTTGTCGCTGTAAAATCAGTGATCCATCAGTCAACGTTATCAACATATTAAAAGAAAAGGTGGTATGCTTTCTGCAATCCAAGACGAGACCAGGAGAATTCTTGTCTCTTGTTGTAACACTCTGATTTACAATTTGACAAACAATCCGGCAGAAATATACATGAGTCAATTCTGCAAAACAACTGGTGGCAAAAGAATCGATTTTTCTAAAGGGGGATCAATTGAAAGAAGATCCAATGTTGCTGCTTTAGCTTTTCAAGAACCATCCCTGAAATGGCAGTATTCAGTGAATAAGGCATTGGTTGGAGAAAGCCCTAAATCACCCCATAGGAAATTGCTGCACAAACGGAATATTGAAGCACTTCGGAAAATCCCTCTTTCCTGACACCAATAAAAGAAAAAGAAGGAAGCTAGCTGATCATATCAGTCGTGGGGGTGATGAACATTATGGTGATGATACGAATTGGATGCTGCAGCGATTCGGGTGAAAACAATTGTACACCTTTCATCTTTACAAGTGAAATCAAGGGATGAATATACGAACCTTTAACTCGAACCCAAGCCACGTCAGAGATATGGAGACGAGAAAGATGCAAAAGAATACCTTCAACAATGTTTAAGGACGTCGTTCAACGAAGAGCAACTACCCTCAGCTCCAACTTGGTAAAAAGAATATTATACAAGGATAATATATCTACTAAGTCTATGGAGTACGGTAGAGCGAATGAAGACATTGCACTGAAAGAATATTTAATAAAAAAATAACGTAAAAGTGGAACGCTGCGGGATGTTCATCTGCCCAGATAAGCCCTTTCTTTGTTCAACACCAGACGGTTTAGTTGGAACAGATGGACTGGTCGAAGTCAAATGCCCATACTCCGCAAAAGATTCCAACAGTTTGGTTGAAACATGTAAAAAACACGCCATTGGTATTAAAGCAAGTCCTTATGGCTCTTTGCATGTGCCAAGGTTACACCAATATTTTTTTCAAATTCAAGGACAGCTAGCATTGACCAATAGAAAATGGTGCGATTTGTTTTTCTGGTGTCGAAATGATAACTTAACTTTTCGAATTGAAAGAGAAGGAAAATTTTGGAGGAAAATCACACTGAAATTGGAAACTTTTTATTTGGACTGCTGCGTACCTGAGATAGTCGATCCACGAGCATCACGAAATCGGCCATTACGTGAGCCCCAATACATTTTGGATGCAATTGCAGAGAAAGAAAGAAAAACTTCAGAAAAAAGAAAAGAATCGATTCACAATGACGGCTCTTTGCAAGGTGGGCTACGCAGCTAAGCTAGTTTTTTTTGTTTTCATCAATACAATAAATTGGGTGTTGGCACGATGGCACGGGGAAGGAGTTTCTTGAGTTTCATTTAATATAATTCAACAAAGTATGTAATGGATATTACAAAATAATTAAAAATTTATTTAATATTTCCGTAAATACTTTTTTTTCCGTTTAGTTATATCGTTCGCCACTTTCGGGACGAAAATATATAATAAAACGAGAAATTTGAATTTGGGGTCTGTGTTGCAGGCAGGACGCTGAAAAGCTGTGTTGGGCCGGATCCAACCCGTCGGTCCAACCCTCTTGCAGGGTAATGTGATATGGTAATAAAAGGCAAATCTATAATAATAAAAGAAAGAGTCTGTTTGTCTGTGGACCGTGAAAGACCTACTTATACTGCCCTAAAAAATTCGAAATTTTTAATATAGATTCATTTTACTACCTACATGTGTGCACCCGAGGCTTAGTTTTTTCATATTTGATTCAGATTTTTTTAATATTCTTAACGTTTCGATCTCCATAGGAATAGCATTGTGAATTCTATAAACTTTGGCTTTACACTTTTCATTTTCAAATTTAAAAGAAATTTCGGCGCGAGAGAAAATTATGTACAAACAAGTAAAGGCATGAGGGTTTAATTTGAAGAATTTGGATATCATTATTTTATTTCGTTTATAGATTTAAATTTTTTTGATTTTTATGCTGCATCAGGTTTCCTCAACTCGATTCTAATTATATTTCCATTACGAATTTAATTGCTATTTACAAATGGTAGGAAATGAAGATATTAAGGAAGATTTAATTGCAAATAATGTGTTTGTACATTCCACTTCATATTTCATACAATTCGATAGTTAATAAAATTCGATAAGTTAAATTTTCACAGTCGCCAAAACTTGCCAATGAACAGACCGGCCATTGCATCATTGCTGTACCCGGAGATCGAATTTACACATGATGGTAGTAGTTTTCTTTGCAGGTAAGAAAAATGCGTTGCAATTATAGTTTTTATTAGAGTCAGAAATCAATAGCCAAGTCTATGTCGATGTAGTAAGCCTATGCAAGCTTTACTATAGAATAGCGTCAAATATTTCGCCGAGAGCGTTTGTTTAGGCTTACTACAAAGCGACCGGTGGCTTCACTTGACGAACTGGATTTTGTATTGGTGTTTACTAGGAAAAGAAACTACTATGACTCAAGCAACTGAAAGTTCCTGGATACAATCGGACATCCACTTATTTTTAAAAATTAATGCTGATATCAGAATGGGAGGAGATTATCATATCCTGATGGAATCCAGTGGATAGTGTATATCAATCTCTTAGTCATATCAAAGAATCTCTTAGTGAAATATATTTGACGTCATTTCAAACTGGTTGATGTCGCTAAATATTTTTTAAAATTCATTATTTAAAAGAAATAAAGTTTTTCGAGCGATTATTGCTAGTCTAACAAAAATGGCTTCCTATGCTTTTTAAATGAGCATTAAATTGTGCAGTTTTTAGCTTCCACACTACGTTTATAACGTAAAAAGTGGAAGGTTTTATAATCGTTCAGTCCGTCTGTCCGTCCGTCTGTCTGTCTGTCTGTCACCCACTTTCACAGAAAGAACCACAAGTCCCACAGACAAGTGGGATACGTCATTTTAAAGCAAAAAATCGGAATAGGCTACATTCCAAATTTCATTAAAAAATTTAAATTAGAAGTTTATTTAAAATTTAAATAACTAAATTTTTTTATCTACATTGAAATAACATGCAAATTCTATTTTTATTCATATTTTCACTGTTGTCATCCACAAGTCCCACAGACAAGTGGGATACGTCATTTTGAAGCAAAAAATCAGATTAGGCTACATGCCAAATTTCATTAAAAAATTTAAACTAGAAGTTTATTTAAAATTTAAATAACTAAAAATTTAATCTACATTGAAATTACATGCAAATTCCATTTTTATTCAATATTTTCACTGTTGCCATTTCGTTAAACGTACGAGAAACTTTTGTTAAAATAAAAATACACTTTTGAAAAAATATTTATTTACGTGTATAATTCGGTTTGGATTGTTGTATTATCACAATAGAGTTCTTTTAATGGTTCTATATATGTGTATGAAGAAATATGCATAGAGAATTCTAACTTGGCATAAAAAAATATGCTAAGTTTCGCTTTTATTTTTAAAGCATCAATTGTACAAATTATATATTTTTTGAACTGTAAATTAATTTAACAAACTATAAATAAGTGGATTTTCGAAAGAAATGTAAATGGGAAATTGTGGCGACAAAAATATTTATTAAAAAAGATTACATCATTATTCTTCGAACTTCAAAAACATTTAGCAAACGATAAAGTCTAATTTTTAAATCTGAGAAAGAAGATTAATGAAAATAGTTAATTTTGGAGTTTAAAACTTTGAATTACAAATAGCTAAAGGCCCTGTTTTTATTAGAATTAAATCACATTTGCCATTCGCAACAATCGCTCGAGAAACTTTAATTCTTTTAGACAATAAATTAAATTAAATTTATTTTTGCGACATCGATCAGTTTGAAATGACGTCAAATATATTTCACTACGGAATCCTTGTATGTTGATATGAAATGTTTTCATCCTATTTAAAAGCGAGGAATATGACATATTTATTCTTTAAAATATAAATTAATTTTTGCAAACGATAAGTAATAATTATTGAATTTTCGAAATAAAACTCGCCAAATTTAGCTTGTAAATGTTAAATATAGAATTAATGTTGTGTTTGGCACGTTTTTTCCTGTTAAACACAAATATGTGGAAGCGAGTTAAGTGACAGATTCTGTTACAAACCTACTTGTTTTAAATAATTGTACTTTGTAATATAATAATAAGTAATTGTAATTTAATAATAAGTACTTTGAATTCGAATTCTTTTCTGAAATTTGTAATGTATTCTAATTTCGATGCGCTGAAATTTTTGACGGATCACACTTGTCCGTAGCATTTGTAGTTTGGGATATAAAAGTGGGTGACAGACGGACGGACTGAACGATTATAATACCTTCCACTTCTTACGTTGGAAGCTAAAAGGTATGCAAGGGAATCTGTTGTACTTCTTGTGGATTTTCAGATGCCCAAATGCGACAATTTTGAGTGTTCATTAAGGGAAAAGTGGGCCTCATCTCTCCACAAAAAAAGTGTAACAGTCCTCTTATAGTGATTCTTGGTTTGAAATGACAACCTTGGAGCCAAATTTCCCCCTATCGGAAAGTTTTTTCAATTCATTATTTTTCGCGGAATTCTTTCTCCTATGTCGTCAATATCCTGTATACGAAGATATAGTAATTCCGTTTATTAGTTCGCCCTACAGAAACACCTGATTACCGTCAGTTTTCATTATTGACATCCTGTATTCTTCCAAAATATAGTTCTGCATCTGCTCTTTAATGGATCGAAAAAATAGCTACATATATTGAAGCTTAAAAAATTATATTACGGTACTTACTGTTTGAATGTTATAATTTTTTTTATAAAATGAATGTTATAATTTTGTTATCCGTATTTTAGGAAACAATATGGTTTACAGTTTTTTGTCAACTGCGCATGGATATAATAACCTCTTCTCGTGATCGTCAGTTAATGTGTTGTAATAACACAAATCTCGTTTGTTTCTAATAATTCTTGTATTGAAGCAACGCGATTGCAACATAGTAATTTTGTACTATTTGAACACCCGTGCTGTTTGAAGAGTTTTCTGAGTGTAGAAGGGTTCGAAAAACATGAGCATTTGATGAAGTTTGCTAGTCTTCTAAAATGTAACGGAAAATCTGGAATGAACTGAAAGATGTAGTCAGTGTAGTTAAAAGAAACAAAACAAAAAATGAAACAGTCTAAGATAATTTCCATTGTAAAGTAAGACGGGTATAATAGTTTTAGCGAGATATGGTAAATATAAGCATGCTTTTTATTGTAAATTTTGTTTAACATACTCAATTTTTTGATGTTTTGCATATCTTTATTACAATAAAATGCGTATAAGTAAACATATCAAATTGTACACTAGAATTCTACATACGAGAATAAAAATACATTTTTTTGTTTATTTCTCGATTTTTCGAATTTAGAATGTTTATTTTAAATGATAAACTGTTTGTTGTTAGGAATTATTGTGATTCTTATGTACTATCAACTATTTGAACTCAGCGTTAAAACTCCTTTAACTTTACCATTAACTATTAAAAAAATTATATCCATCAGGACCAGGATACATAATAAATATGTCCAAATTATACAATGAAAACACCAAAAAATAAACAAACTATGGAATATTTGAAATACTCTGATTAATTATGTATGTGATTTCAGTAAAAAATGCATTTCGAATATAACACACCTTTTTCGAACCAAAAGTATTTTAAGTTTACATAAAAATAAAATTACCTCTTCCTAAATGCAAAAATATTAATGCAAATATTAGCAAAATTAAATTGCCCTCAATTAAGCATAACGACATTAATTTTTTGATTTGTTAGAATTTCGGCCCTATCGGGATTATGGCCATATCGGGTTTATGTGGGGTTTTGACCCTGTGGTTTGTACGGCGCGGCGCCTTCGGCGTTTGGTTAGCCCGTTATTTTTTTGGAACACGGACACTTTTTTAGGCATAAACAAGTGTCTTTTAGTGTCTAAACGATTATTCATAATTTATGATGAATGATTCTAAATAATTTATTTTTTAGAGTTACAACAAACATATGTCATTCAAAAGAAGTAATTTAAAAATCAAGAGAATGACACAAGCACATATATTAACTTGAGTGACTCGAATAGTTAACGTGTTCCATCGTTCACCGTTGACATACATTGTCCTTTTGCGCGGTAAAGCAAAAAAAAAATGCATTTCAGTAAAATTGACAATATTTAATGTTATTGCAGTATAAATGCACTTTTCACTAAATAGCAAAATGAAAAGAATTTATGGCAAAATCGTCATTAACATTGGGCCCTTAAATTCCCATTTAGTTAATGTTTTTCTGAAAAAAATTGTAAAGTACTTTTGTTCACCTCTATCGAAAAAAAAATTACAATTAACTTCTTTTCCAGATTGTATATCCAGTTTTTATACAGATAAAAGCTCCCGCAACAACTAATTAGCAGACTAACTTCCAAAAGAAAGCATCAAAAATAATAAGTTATCAAATTCAGACAATTAGCTTCAAGTAATATTCTTTGAATATATAGCAATTCAATACATTTAACTTTGTCCTTGCTCCACCATGTCACCACTCGAAAGTGAACTGGAATTTGAAGATCTCCTTGCAGACATTGGTGACTACGGCAAGTACCAGAAAAGACTCATCTGGTACTTCCTGGTACCATCCGCAGTACTTCTGCCATGGTTTTGCTTGAACATACTTTTCATAGTGTTAACGCCAGACCACTGGTGCAACGTACCGGAGCTGGCGTCCAGCAATTTGTCCATCGCTGCCCAGCGAAGCATCATCGCACCTGAAAGCAATTCGTCCTGCTTCAGATACGATCTGAACTACACCGAGGTTTTGATAAATGAGAGATGGCATTTGAATAATGATACCCCACTGGTGTCTTGTGATAGAGGATGGAAATATGATGATGAACATTTTGATGAAACAGCTGCTACCAAGGTAATTTTATTTTGTTATATCGGCTGTCAAATGACAAAACCCCGAATGGGGAAATGATAGGGATTGTGATATTTGAAAACGACCAGCTTAACAGTATCTAGTTTCCATTCCTGTGTTTTTGCACATTCGTGGTTTTATCACCAGCTTTATTAACCCGGCGTTGCACTGATCTATCCTTAATAACGGAGATTTGTTTTTTTTGTATAAGGTACAACTATGATATAATGGCCTGTCTGCTCAATGGCGACTTTCGGCAAGCTTTAAAATTTTACAATTTGATTAATCAGTATCTAGTCGAATTTATTTTAACTGTAATGTTTGGTGTGTAATTTAATTGTACCTTATGATAGTACCATGCAAGATGAAGTGGAATATTTAAAATATTTTGAGGATTTTCGCTGCTTGGCAACGTAACACAAATCGCCAAATCACGACCGGCCATATCTATCATAGCTGTTCAGTCATACAACTCGATAGGTATGGCAACCTTAGCTAAAATTTCCAAGCTCGTCAAAAGTTGCCAATCGACAGGCCATTATACCATAGCTGTACCAACTTTTGCTTTCTGCCAATTAATCCCCACTCCGCTGGACTTCACCCTCAAGATATTATAATATCTTCCCGTTCTGATATCAGCTTAAATAAAAAGAGTGGATGTCCGATTGTATAAAGGCCCTTCCACGAGTTTTACGGCTTCCCCATAGGCTCTTGTTAAAATTGCCAGTTCATAAACTGAGAAAAACTGGACCCAGGGTACAGTTAAGGCTAAAAAAAAAAACAGTTGAAAAGTTAACCTGCTGCTGCTAATTCGCACGAACATGCTATGTGTAGGTAATTGACATTTCGGATTTGTATTATCAGCAGATCTAAAATAGTTATAGCCTCTTTTATCATGAGACATTGTAACAAATATACCCAACTTTTACAACACATGTCTCAATATTAATTCCTGAACTTCCAGACACATCAAGTATGTACTGTACGCATGACAAAATAAAGAAAACGAAACAGACATGCATAACATTGGAATGTTAAAAAATTACAAACTCCTTATTTACGTTGAAATATTCACCCATATCTTCCTTTCTTACCATTTGTAAACATCAATTAAGTTAAATTCGGAAATATAATTAGAGTCGAGTTGAGAAAATCTGATTCATCATGTAAAATAATCAAAGATTTTAAATCTATCAATAAAATAAAATAATGATAATGAAATATCAATCCTACAAAACAAACTCACGTTGCTTTACGCGTTTATTCTTAAATTTGCTCGTGCTAATCTCATTGAAATTTCTTTTAAATTAGAAAACGAAAACTATAAATTAAAAGTTTATAACATTGCACAATACTATTCCTCTCTGTGGAGAAATCGGATCACGTTTTCCCCTCCTACACCCGTTGGGGTTCAAATTTAGAAAAATATCTTCTTAAATGACGTCTTCAGTGCAAAGGAATAAGCATCTAAAAGTACGTCCACTAGTTTTGGCTGGGCGTTGATAAGTTAGTCAGTCATTCAGTCAGTCAGGATGTCTTCCTTTATACACTGCTCAAAACAATTAGGGGAGCACTTTGCGTACTTTTGTTAACCCTCGACTTTATATATTTTTTATTCTAAAAATCTAAAATTTGTGAAATAGATTTATTATGCATCCAGAATGAAATGGTAAAAAACAGGGGACAAATACTTAAATTTTTTAACTAAAATTTAAGGAGAAAAAATTGGAATCATAACTTTTGAATAAATTATAACAATAATTTTTTCGTTAAGTTAAAATCAATTTTTAAACATCTAAGAATGCAAGCGTGAAGAATATATATTTAGGGTCTATTTATTTCATATTTTTTTAGAGTTAATTTTATTTTACTATGTTTTTCATATTTTCATTTAATTAAAACAAACATTATTTAATTCTTCAAAAGACATGATTCTTCCATATACCGATAAATAAGTGCTAGCTCAACGAGCTAGAGAAATAAATCGCAAGCAGATGATTCCAAATGGAATCTTTGGGGGTGAAAGGGTTTAAACAATGCGCTCCTCTAATGGACAATTACAGAGTTTTCCACAAACATATTCGATTAAGCATATTAAAAAACCTCCAAAACTCAAGTATTTCTGGTTTTAAAGATGTATTTATTTTTAAATTCATTTTTAAAGTTAATGATACGTCACTCCTGTTAAACCTCTCTCAGCATAACAGATGACGTCACGGTTGGCTTTTTTTTGTTCTTGGTGTGTTATTTCGTATCACGTTTCACTGTATCGCTTTTGAAACTGTGAAACGTGCTTTCATCCTTATCAAACTCTTAAAAAAGTTATGCTATTTTACAGAAACATGTCATGTTCATTCCAGTTAATTTCTTCAAACGTTGAACGATTTCACTCGACTATTCCAAACAGATCCAACAGTCAATAGTTCTGCAATAGCTCATACGAGCTCTAGTGTGTGTATTTTAACTAACAACCAAACTTGGAACAAGCTCTTTAATTTCCTTGATATGAACTGGTTACAAATAATATTGTCTTCTTCTTTTAATGAGGTTTCGCAGAAATTGTAAGGTTTACTATTTTATAAAGTGTATTACAGCATAGATCGAAACATCGCCAAAAACATAACAGTTGACGTCAGAGCTGTTTTCCGTGACGTACATTTTCGGCAAATTTCAAATGCATTTTTTGTTGAAATTAAACATATTTGTGAATATTTAAGCTTATATTCGGAATCTGCAGCGCTTCTAATGTACCAGAAAAACACATATATTATGAATTTCGCGCTTCATGCAACTTGTCCATTGTTTTGAGCACACTGTAATATATATTATATATATATATAATATATATATATATAATATATATATATATATATATATATATATATATATATATATATATATATATATATATATATATATATATATATATATATATATATAAATTTATATATATATATATATAATAAATTTTTATAATAAAATGTATAATAATAATATTAAATTTTAAAAAAAATACTTATTACATGTTAAAAATACTTTTTAACATTTACTTATGATTAACATTTCACAATTATGATTAACACTTTTTAACATTTACTTATGATTAACTCTTTTTAACATTTACTAATGATTAACATTTCACAATTATGATTAACACTTTTTAACACTACACAAGTATGGTGATGACATTGACCAATGTGGGTAACATAATTGGTACTCCCATCTATGGAACACTCGCAGACAAGTAAGAATGTTTTACTTAATGAAGTATGTACCCTTGCTAATCCGAAATAGTAGTGCGGCGATGATTCAGCTCAATTTTGAGTGGCATAGGACTTTAAGGTAGATAGCCTAAATAAAAGATCGAACTAGTTCTTCGTACAATTATATAAGAGTGCCGCCAACATTGGGAAACTGGCAACCCATTCTCCAAGCTTCTTTTCGGTTTGTGCCTATCAGTTATAGTTACCGCTCAATGGTGTCTTGGCTAAACCAGAAATGAAGCTGTAATATTTGGTGCCTCAAAGCATGAACTATTAATGTCAGATACAACTTAAGAAAGGTTAAACCGATTACACCTCATCCTGTTTTTAAATGGGGAAAATTTAAGGATTGATTATTCAAGTCCTGAAATTTAGATAAGTAGAAAGTTATAGCGTCCTCTATATACATTTTACCTCGCTCATTCTATGTTCATTGTGATTGGTTAAGATCCTTATACATCATAGTCCTACAAAAACATGCTTGCTTAACCCCTTCAGTCGGAATTTCGAAATCCTTGCTTAAATTGATTTCTTTTACTATTTGACCTACTGCGGTCATAAGGATATCAAAAATAAAAAATTGAACATCTTGAACACTTTTTTTTCTAAAATTAAGAGTTTCTAAAATTTTCTAAAAAAATTAAAAAATTTAAATAAATAATTTTTTTTTATGAAGCGATTACAATTTTGAGATTTTAGATACTTTACAAGATTGCCTAAAAATACAAATCCTAAAAATTAAACAATTTGTTAATATTATCACAAATAAATTCATTAATATATTTTACCGCTTGGTGTCGCCACTGTTCTAAGACATAAAAAACAGGAGATAGTTGTATATAAAAGCTTATATAACCAATTCTACTTTCAGGATATAAAAAAAACTTCATAATTTTAATCGTAAAGACATAATAAAATAATTTTAAAGTAATATTTTTAGCTAAAAACTTTATTTTAAAAGTTAAAATGCCCAAAAAGTTGACGTCCCTTGCGCCAGGTCTGAAGGGGTTAAAAATTGGTAAACCGTACGACAATTTTCCCTCCTGTAGGATCGGCCGCAAACTAGTGTTCTTCCTGGTGGTCTGTGTGATGACTGGAATATCCTCTGAACTGATGGACAACTTCACAGCATTCTTGGTATTGAGGACCATCAATGGCACCCTTATGCCATCTGTGTTTCAACTACCTTACATCATAGGTAAGTTATTAATTCCATATTAAAACTAAACTCAGTAACGCTACGGCCCGTATATAGGTCGAAGGACTGATGTGCCCATTGTACCATGCGAAACTAAAGTATGGGATACATTGGAGCATATGTTATGATCATTTGGTAGGGTTGACGCGAAACCTTATTTTTTTAGTACATAAACATGTTTGGTCCTGGAAAAACAGGTAAGAGATTTAATTTAATTCTCTAAGTACACATTACATACACATACACGCTTAGTATGTTTTGAGTAGCTCAGATCGGTAACGCACCATTTTGTGTTTATTTTACTACACATAAAGTATAAAAACTTTGGGGACCCGGTTGGCCTAGTGGGTTTGATCGCAGCCCATTACTCTAACAGTCTTCGCACTGTACTGGTTGCGGGTTCGATTTCCGCCTTCGCCCTGAGTGTACTTTCTCTGTGTCAGTAAAAATTCTGTTTGTGTCTGTCTTTCTTGACAAAGGTTTATAAGCGGATCTCTGACACAAACCTGAAAACACATGTACCAACCTACCTAAGTAAAAACTAAAAATTTCATATTTTTATGCCGTTTCAGTGCTTGAACTGGTCGGCCCCTCCATGCGTACTCGCATATTCAACGGCATATTCAATGTTTCATGGACCATAGGCCTCAGTGTATTGCCCCTCATAGCGTCCAGAGAGTGGGTCACTTTCGGACTGGCCACGTCATCAGTGTCAGTGCTCATGTTCTTCTACTGGAAGTGAGTCCAATGGTTGAATTCATATTGCCTGTTATTGTATTTTTATTAGTGTGGCCAAGAGCCTTGCACTTCTCCTATTTTTTTAGTACACCTATTTTTACCATAGTTTCCCGCCAATATATAAATTGCAGTTGTCTGTGTTTTAATGTCAAAGATAAGAATATATTAATCCACACATTTACAGGGTTGCGCAAATAAAAGTGGCCCCGGCATGGAGCTACGAATGCAGAGAAATGCTTGGCGAGAAAGATTATTAAATCCACCTGAAAGCCCCTCCAAGTCGAATTCATAAATTACCCAAGCGTTCAATGGCTTCACTTGGTAAACCTGTTTTACTATTGGTTGGTTTGATTGCTTTTAGACTTGAGCTGCACATGGGTTATTGTCAAGTTCAAATGTTGGTTTGGTTGGTTTTTAGACATAAATTTTCAGGCTTGTGTGCTTGGTCACAGAGACCCGCTTATAAACCATCGTCAAGAAGGACGGACACGACATACACACACATATATGACAAATGCTGCCATCTATCCCCACCTCCACAATAAGTTCAAATGTTAGTGCGAGCTGTGTTAGCGTGCGCGTATCGGATCAGTTCACAGGTGAAGATTGCATAGTTACTGGCAAATAATTCGCCAAGCGTCTGTTTAAGCTTAATATTGAAGTGACAAATGACTTCACATGACAAACCTGGTTTTTAATTGGTTTTTGAATTGGCTGCATTTCCTGTCTTTTCCCTACTTCTAAGCTGGGCCACTTTTATTTGCGCCATCTTGTACAAACTACAACTTAGATTTTTTTTTTTTTGCTTGTTCTTAATTTTAAAAATTTTATGCGTGCTTTTTTTTAATAAAAAATGTTCGCTGAATAAACCTTGTATTAAGTTTTCATGCTTAATATTTTACTAATCAGGTTTCTACCAGAATCTCCCAGGTGGCTCATAATACGTGAAAAGTACTCCGAAGCTACGACCGTTTTGACTAGAATAGCCGAAATGAACGGAAAAAGCCAAGATCCAGCAGAGCTCAGAATAAAAATCAAAGTAATTTACTCGTACTTTATTTTAATAATATTGAAAAAATACTAACCAAAAACATAAACCAAATGCGATTTAAGTTTTCTTTTCATAAGAACAAGCTGTTTGGCCCGTGCCGTGTACCTGCAGTTCTTCATTAGATTGCTTTGCATTATCACGTTGCACTGCTTCCGTTCCGCCAGCATAAGCAAACCAAAGTGTTATCCCGTGCAAGGCACTTAGGGGAAATAAACAAGTAGGTTTGTAACAGAATTTGTCACTTAACCCTCTTCCACACAACAGTTGTGTTTAACAGGTAAAAAGGCGACAAACACAGCATTGATATTCTATATTAAACAATTACATGCTAAATTTGGCTCGTTTCATTTATTTTATTTAAAAAATTCAATAATTGTTACTTATCGTTTGCAAAAATTAATTTATATTTCAAAGAATAAATATGTAATATTCCTCTCTTTTAAATAGAATGAAAATATTTCGTATCAACATACGAAGAATCTCGCAGTGAAATATATTTGACGTCATTTCAAACTGATCGATGTCGCAAAAATAAATTTATTTTAATTTGTTGTCTAAAAGAATTAAAGTTTCTCAAGCGATTGTTGCGAATGGCAATGGTGATTAAATTCTAATAAAAATGGCTTCCTATGCTTTTTAAATTAACATTCAATTTTGCAATTTTTCAAATAGTTGAAGTACTTCGAATTCGAATTTTTTCTGAAGTTTTCAATGTATTCTAATTTCGATGCGCTGAATTTTTTGACGTATCACACTTGTCCGTATCATTTGTAGTTCGGATATGAAAGTGGGTGAAGGACAGACGGACTGAACGATAAAATACCTTCCACTTTTTACGTTATAAACGTAGTGTGGAAGCTAAAACTAAGTCAAAATATTGTGCTATGTATTTTGCAATTTTAACGGAAACCTGATGCAAAAGAGACACAAATAGAAGAAATCTAATTAATATCTACATTTTGGGAGTGGCACATAAAAACACGCCTGTATTCGAAAGCAACTTTCATACACTGTGTCATAAATACAGAAAAAGTTTGAACTCAGTTCCCAATGACGAATCTTAGTATTTTTTTTTTTTAAATGGAATAAGAATGTTGTGAGATTCTTAAATCCAAAATATTTCTTCATTCTGCGCCATATTTACTTAATTAACGCGATTCAAAGTTAGTTATCTCAAAAGTCTGTAAAAAACATAAACAGCTGATGATGTACCTTGTGCCCAAGTTGTTACGCTTTTTAAATACTAAGGCGTGACACTTAACAATTGACAAGAAAAAGAGACAGAAGCTAACAACACGGCTCGGCTTTGGATATTCTATACGATATACTAATTTAAGAAAAAAGTTCATAATTGTGACGTTTTGCTGGTATGTAATTCAAAAGATATACTATAATTTACATTTGGTTTCTTGGGAAATACACATTTTAGTGAAATCTCAATTGGTGCATTTTAAATAGATGAACGATTTTGGTGTGGGCATTATATTGCTATGATAGGTGCTGTTTCTCTGGTATTTTTAAATATAAAAATTTTCAAAGCTTTAATTGAATTTTATTTTATCATCCGTCGAGGCTGTGGCTATGTCATCCATAACCTACCTTTCTTTTGCAGTCATAAGAGACCATTTACGTATCAATTTTTATAAATTTTTCACCCCCCGCCTCCTAAAATTTCATCGGCACAGTCCGCGTCGTTCACCTATATCCCCCGCCTTGTAGGCACAACTATGTTATAATTAAAATATAAGGCCTTATCCATCTATAGGTAACTTTTGATAAAATTCGTGGGTGCAGATCCTTATTCATATAATTCGTTAATGCAGAGCCTTTCGAAACTTTAAAAAGATCATAGGTTCCTCAGAAGAGCACGAAAAGGACAATCATCATTATTTTACAGAAGATATGTCCGTAATAATTTCGTTGGGGTGGGGAACAGGAACAACCATCCTGGGATAATACACGGGCAGCATCATGCCTCTGATGGTACAAGTATGACGTATTTTTTAATAGTAAGAGTTATAAGAATATAAGATGCACATCAATTCAGCAAATGAAGGGTCTAGTGGCAAAACTCCGGTTTTACAAAGTATATCTAAGATAAAGGGTCCATGCGGCCCCATCATTGGCGATTTGGTCTAATATAATTTAACATTATCAAAAGTCGCCAATGAACGGACACGACCTAATATTGTAGTTATAGCAGGGGTGCCTACAAGGAAGGAGGTGAACAAAACAGTTTTAAATATTAATAAGTAACTCTGAGGGGGATCGGCATCTGGATATACTTTGTGAGTATTGAAACTAGACTCTTTTACACAGATGGCACCAAACACTAGTGACGTCAAAGGTTTTCCGACTTCCTATACATATTCATACTTCGTTCCATCCCTTACTACTTTCAAGCAGGGCATGCATCTCATGTTAGTTAGTTATGTTTCAATGAGATTTGCAATACATTATCTTGTTTTTTTTATTTATATTTTCTACAGGACTGCTGACTTGTTCGCCTACTATGGTCTGCAGATCAACGTCCCCAACTTAGGGGGAGAATCCCTTCTTGAACTTTTTCTTTCTGGCCTTCGTGGAAGTGCCTGGATTTCTTTTCTCGTGGTACGCGATGGAGAAATGGGGACGGAGATGGTCTTCGATGGCATTCTTCACGCTAACGGGCAGCGCATGCGTCCTAGCTGCCATTCTGGAAGGTAACACTTGTTTTGTTGTTGTCGGAAAGTTCATACAAGGGTATTAGGGGAAACCGAGATTTAAGGCACCGGATTTGGGATTGTAGAGTTATGAGTTCGATGTAACGCGCTACCAAAAACCCATCAAGTACATCGGAAGACATGATTTTATAATGTATGGGACGAAATCCCTTGTGGTCGTTTTAGCAGCTATCTTGGGTTTTGGGTTTCGAAAAACCATCTAGTAAATGTGGTGAAAAATGCTTGTAATCAATGGGTACGTAACTTCGAAACAGCGTCCTAGCCGCCATGCTGGAAGGTTGTTTTTTTTGCAGTTGGACAGTTCATGCATTGGTAGTGGTACCTCTGTAATTAAGGCATTGCGATAGGTATCAAAGATGGGTTTTGCATAAATTGGTACCAAAAACCCCATCAATCCGTACGTATATGCCTGCCAAAATCCCGTGCGGTGATTTTAGCAGTTATAATGGGTTTTGGTTTTAAAAACACAACATGTAAAGTGTTGAACATGCTCGTAATATTTATAGGTACGAAACTTCTGAACATTTTGACCATTTCCTTCCTCTTCAGATGCCTACCTAAATTGAGCTGGTGTCATTAGATGGCAGCACATTGCATTTTGCTGTAGTTGGTAAGGAATTACGAAGCTCTTTGGGCCAAGTCACTGTCAGCTCCTTGGGCCAAAGTACAGCCAACCTTTACAAGTTAGCATCCATTTGTCAGGCATTTAAAGCTAATTTTACACAAGTATAGTTTTAAGATATACAACCACAAACTCTGAAATGTTTTGTTCTCATAAGCAGATTAGTAAAAACTTGATCATTATGTTGGAGAATGAGTAATATGGCAAAATTTAGGAGTGCAGAGCAAAAGTTATCCTTTCTTCTCTGTTCATGTCTTGTCATGGCGAGGTGGTGGCGTAAATAGTCTTACTTGGCACTTTGCAGTTTTCACTTTCATGATAAGCACCCGTGTTCTGGTTGCCATACAAAGATAAGCTTTTCACTACTTGGTTTTCAAAGACACATCTAGTTATTTTGATGCTGCAATTAAGTTGGTGTCAAGAATGTTAAAAACTCGCGTTAGATTTAGATGTTAAAAAATGTCGAAAGATGGCAGCACGATAGCTTATACTCATTTGGGATATTCGGCATGAACTGTCCGCACGGTTCTTAATTTTAATTCTTTTGAACGGTTCTTAAATTTTGAACAAGCACAAAAAATATAAAAATCTGTGCCAAATTCATTGTCAAAACAATTTTTTTTAAGATAGCCGGTTGATGTTTAGAAATGAACTATTAAACTCCAACTTACCAATGGGTTGGTGAGTTGGTTGTTGGCATTAACTACAGAAAATTGAAAGTCTTTTAAGGGTTTTTATCTCAGTTTAGGGAATAGTTTTGATGAAATACATCGGAAACCAGATACATAAGTAGATACTTCTTATCCACTTCAGAATAAGTTTGCAGTCCTACATGATTGATAATCTCTCTTGAAAATAAAATACTTTTTCTCTTGGGAGATTTCAAAACGTATAAAAATAATATACTTTGTAGAAATATTGATTAAAAGATACTCAAAATACTTGCGTTGCAGTTGGAGGAGCTAATACAATTGAAAGTGTTGTTATGTTAGATTGTTCCTTTATTCAATTGTTAGCTCTTATGTAATAATTCTTGTTAGCTTTTGTGTTCATTTTGTTTGTTAAATACGTTACTTTAATAGATATTTTATCTTGGATCTTAGTATTCTTGTAATATATTTACATTTTAACAAAATAAGCCGTGGCACTTCATTCCATTTAAATCGCAAGGAAAGAGGATGAATCTGAAACACTGGATTATCTTTCAAATATCTAGCAATTGGGATCGGCCGTCTAGTATACTCCAAATACTCCTGAATGATAAATTAACTCCATGTCTACTAAAATTTAACACCATTTTTATTTTCCTATAGACATTCATTACATGGCCGTTAGTCACAAACGAAATATGTTCTGTTTTGTTTTCATACGCAGTGTCTGACAACAAACTGGATGGTGAGATGTCTTTTGGAGTATCCCAGTGGTGAAAATATCGTGCTTGGGAGGAGAGGATCACATGGGTTCGGTTCAAGCCTTTGCCCTTCAAGCTTTTATCCAAGTCCCTTCAAAATAAGCCTAGGATCTTTCTCGCCGTTTAAACAGCAAGAAAAGAGGATAAATCAGAAGTACTGAATTTAGTCTTCTAAATATCTAGTAATTGGGGATCGGCCATTTAGTATTCTCCAAATACTCCTTAATGATACATTGACCCCATGTCTTCCCTAGAATAACTATCATTTTCCTTATCCTATAGAAATTCCTTACATGGCCATAGCCTGTTCCATGATTGGTAAGTTCGGCGCCTCGGCGTCTTTCATGGTCGTGCATCAGCAGAGCTCGGAGCTCTATCCGACTACCGTGCATGAGTGCCACCTTAGCCTCGCTAGCTTACATCATCTTGCCTTACATCATATACTTGGTAAGATATTTTTGTTTGACAGCACTACTCGTTAAAAAAATATGCATTAACTAGTAAAATTTACTTGGTAAATTTTAAAAGTGCTGATAATAAATTAAAAAGTCAGTTAAACGTTGGGGGAATTTCCCAGTTTGCTATGTATATAATTAAATCCCTTTTTTCTAATATCGCCAAATTGCCGGATCCTACAGCGCTCGCAGTGCCACCTTGCGTCAGATAATCATAATAACTGTTACGCTTCGAGAACCTTAAAAGTTGATACACACCCTTGGTTGGACAAATCCTTCTTCATAGCACGTCTTTACTTGTAATCCTATAGATACATCATGGATGTCATAATCAAAATATTAGTGATTTTAGTACAAAAGGTGTATACCTTCCTACAACGGATTTAAGCATGAGCTGTTACAGATTCGATCTCCAATGAGGAAAACAAAAAGTACCCATAAATTAAACTACACCCGAAATAGAAACATGTTTTACAAGTTTTTTATCGAAAAAATAAGTTATAACCTTATAAGTATTGGTTTGTACTTCATTAAGGTCGTTTTAGTACTCGTCTAAGGTTTTTCAGTTACAAAGGATGGAATAAAAATTTGCAATTCAACCAAAAGGTAATTGAAGTGAGGTTCAGTAATTGACGGGAGGGTAGGGTAGGGTAGGTACATATAAATTCCGGCTTGTGTGCTTGATCACGCTTATAAGCCTTCGTTAAGTAAGACACACAGAAAGAATTTTTACTGACACTGAGAAAGGAAATACACCCAGGGCGACAGTAATTGGCGAGACCTCAGATTAAATATAATCTTTCAAAACGAAAAGTTAAAATGCAATTTAAACTTTAGCTTCTTCTTTGATGACGAATTCTTTTTCGAACTCAAATTAAAATAGCAGTTTTCTTTCTTACGTGAACTTAGCTATAGTGCTCGATTTATGTTTTTCAGTCGATTAAGGCAAGTAACACATATATCTGAAACAATTAAGACGACAAAGGTTAATATATCCTATTTCACGATATGAAGCTCCATTGATTTTCAGTTTTTCGTTTCAACATTCTTTTTCTAGGCCATCTTTGGCAAGTACATCCCGTTCCGCAAGTACATCCCTTTGGCAAGTTCATCAACGTTTCTTGATCATCGGCGTGGACTGTCCATGACGCAGAAGTCTTTGGCAAAGAGTACAAGTTCTTCTCGTGTAATGGGTGAGTGTACAATACTTTCATTAACAGTCAAGTTATTCAATGTCGACTAGTACCTGAGGCAGAATACGCGCGCTGGACCGCGTTTTTCCAAACTCAAGTGCCTCAGTGTTAATCCAATGGGAAAAAAAAAACTTTTTTCTCTGCCACATTTCTCCGGCTGTATTGAATATTTTTACAAACGGTTTTTTTTAAATAATAAATGTAGATAATTTGCAGGTCTCTATAATCCTACTTTTTAGAATTGCTTCGAATACTTTTTGTAAAATTATTTATTAAAAATTAAAAAAAATATTCGAACCAATTTCAAAAAGTGGGATTGTCGGGACTTGTAAGTCAGCTACATTTGTCACATAAAAAATCCGTTTGTAAAAATATTCAATACAGCCGGAGAAATGTGGCAGAAAAAATAGTTTTTTCTCTATTGAATTAACACGGATGCACTTTGCTTCGGAGACCCGCGGTCCTGCTCGCCCATTCCCCCTTAAGAGGGATTGCCAGTCCCATAGAGCTAATGCATTAGTTTTGGAATCACAACTTCCGCAGAAGTATTGCTTTGTCATGTTAGCCCTTTTTATCTTCCGAAGGTATGGGATATATTTTTGAAGTTTTAAAATGCCTCAAAATATTCAGCAAATAGCGACACTATTTTAAACTTTATCAATTAATAATTAAATAACCAGATGTTATTTTCTCTTCAATTTTGTTTTAAAGTGATGTTATGATGATTCTCCCATACCTGGTGAAAATGGGAGAAGCAATTCTTTTGAAAAAGTTGTGATTTTAAAACTAATGCATTAGCTCTATGGGACTGACAGTCCCTCTTAAAGGTAGACCAGTACTTCAAATACTGGTCTAATGGATCTTGTCTGACTCCGTAAGACAGATCGAGGATAAGTCAACAACAACTTAATTCGTGCAGAGTCTCAGCCATTAATAGTTTCGGCGAGTTAGCAAACGTTTTCTTTCAGGCCCCGAAAAAATTTAGTGACAATGAAATGCTCTTTAATCCGATAGCGATATATGCTAGGCGTTTACCGGAATAATGATATTTGTGAACGCGGTTTGCCATATTTCCCACGTTTTCACGATTCTGTTTATGTGAAGCTAATATGAACTGACAATAGAGGGATGCTTTAGAAAAAGATCCGTAAATTTCCTATGATCGTACTATATTACCTGATTTGATATATTAAATACACTTCTCACTTTGTTAGTTTGTATCAATAAAACGATTGGAAACCAAATTTTTTTACCGTCTTTAAAAGCTATTTAAGTTATTTCGGAATTTCGTGGTTTTTTTTAATTCTTTTATTTATTATATTTTATTTCTTACAGAAAACATTCGTCTTTGAAATCATTGAATGAGGAGCCATCGCCAAAGCTACTGAACGATTATGCATCATAAGAGAAAATTTTTCAAAAGTAATTCGTTAGAACAAAAGGAACAAATTATGAAAGTGAAAGCAAATAACAAGTGTAATAAAAATAACCGGAATCTGCACTATAAAAATAAATTATGTATTTCATTTTAAATGAGTCTTATTGTTACTATTACGAAGGTTGTGCATTTGAGAATTACATGCGAAAGTGGTATTAGCTTTTTAAATCAAAGCAAAATACATGCTATCAAAATTGTAAACATAAGGTAAATTTTTAAGTGTTGTTTGTTGAAACAAAACGAACTGTACCTTGCTTTTTGTCATGCATTGGGCTAATGCAGCGTTTCTCAACTGGTGGGTCGTAACTCTCTTGTCTAGCTCTAGTGCGTAGCGAATTCTTACATGAGTCACTAATCGGTTTCGTTGAAGTGGCCAAACCATAGATATCATAGTTAAAGTATTAGATTGGCAGATCGCGTGACCTCCAATGCTAACGACGGGACGCGCATGGAGACCAGAATAAGAGGGCAAATGGGCCAGTTTTGCCACCACATTAATGAGAAAAATACTACGAAAAAATACCGTTTAATTCTAAAATTACAAAAAATACTATAAAAATACTAGCTGCATTTTGGAATCTTTTTAGTGATTTAAAAAAAAACCGTGAGACGCTTTTTTAGTATTTTTATGGTATTTTTTTTGTAATTTTAGAATGAAACGGTATTTTTTCGTAGTATTTTTCTCCTTAATGTGGTGGCAACACTGGCCCAAAATGCACTTAAAAATCAACCAAGAAAAAACTAAATATATGCCATGTACAAAAATAAAACAGAATAAAACCCACCTAAAAATAGGACAATACAAGTTCGAAACTGTCACCAACTTCAAATATCTAGGTTCTGAAATAAATTACTTAAACAGCATAACACCAGAGATCCGCAACCGAATTACTGGTGCCAACAGATGTTTCTCCGGACTCAAAAAATACCTCAAATCGAGTTTCCTTAAGAGAGGAACCAAATTACTCATCTACAAAAGCCTGATAAGGCCCATACTCACATATTCTGCAGAAACATGGGCAATGACTGAGAACGATAAACAAACATTAGCAATTTTCGAGAGAAAAATTTTGAGAAGTATATTTGGTGGAATCAAGGAAGGAAATTTTTGGAGAAAAAGAACAAACTCAGAAATATACAAATGCTTTAATGAACCAGACATAGTAAAGTACATAGCAATCCAACGAATAAAATGGGCAGGACATGTAGTTCGAATGGAAGACAGCAGGACTACAAAAAAGATCTTCCTTGCTAAGCCCATATAGCTACTCGTGTTAGAGGCAGACCCAAACTCAGGTGGGTCGACTGCCTGGAAGGGGACCTTAAAGTTTTGAAAGTGAAGAACTGGAGGTCGTTGCCCAAGAACAGGTCGGCCTGGGAAGGACTTTTAAGGAAGGCCAGGGCCCATCCTGGGCTGTCGCGCCACTGAAGAAGAAGAACACTGGCCCATTTGCTCTCTTATTCTGGTCTAAATGCGCGTCCCGTCGTTAGCATTGGAGGTCACGTGATCTGCCAATCTAATACTTTAACTATGATATCTATGGGCCAAACAGAAAACGTCTTGAAATTTGGAAGTAAATAAGGGTTAAGGAAATAGACTGCAAAATCAGACGACATGACTACGCGACAATATTTAATTTCAGTGTAGTGAATAAGTAATTTCGCAAATCATTGGCAGATGACGTTACTATTTTCCATCGATAACGTTTTTCTATTTACGGTTTTTTTCATTGAAGTTACACACTTTTTTCTGTGGATGGTGCTATTGTCTAAAGAAATCTCCATTGTAAATACGAATGCACTCGTGGCCAACGAGAGAAATGCTTCTTTATTTCCCCCCCAAAAAAAGGACCAACGCCAGCTGTCAAATTTTGAGAAACACTGGGCTACTGGGTAGAAGAGGCGGACTGGACTGTCCGCTGGTCTGCGATCGCCGATTGGGCCAATGCAAATGCAATAATGTAACGTATGTTGAAGTGGAAAAAATCTACTGATGTAAATATTAATTACTAAAATATTAGTAAAAAAATTTTAAAGGGAAAATGTACAGTTAAAATTTTTATAGTAGTTTTTTTTTGTAAAACCTTGTTAAACACGTATAACCTAATACTGCTTAGAATATATTTCTTAATGCTTAGCAGGCGAGGGCCAGAGTAACCCGGTTGATTAGGTGTTCGCCTTCAGACGTAGTGATTTCAGGACTGTAAACGGACTTCTTCAATCATATTGTTCAGACAAAATACTTCTCTTTAATTAATCCGATTTCTCTTTAAAAAATCCGATTATTCAGCTAAACGTTCAAACCAAATAAATAGAGAAGTTTCGCTTTAAATTTGTTGTTGACCTGTGACGCAACTAGAATCTTTTTCGGGGAGGTAAGTGAGTTGAAAAACAATCAAAAGTATGTACTGAAATTTAATTACACCAAATTATTTAATTAATATAGTTATAAAAATAGTTAATATTTAAACTATATAATTAAGTGGTAAGTAATTATAGCCTATACTTTTTTTTATTTTATCAATATGTATTTTTAACCAGCAATAAATGAATATATCGGTGATGGGGGATGGGAGAATGCTAATCCCCCTATTGCACATATAGTAGTAAAAAGCTGCGTTGGGTTGCCTGCTCTCAGGTATCACGTCAGGCTGTCTTTTTCGTCACTTAACATCAATTAATAATTTCAAGGTCCTAGCCAATAGTTGATATATTATTTTAGCGAAGAATAAATTTAAATTATTGCATATTTTTTTCATCGTACGCATATTTTAATCTTTAATATCTGACAATGCGGGATTTTCAATTTCCTCCAAGGCTTTCGTCGTCTTTTTACGCTATTTTTACTACAAAGGTCATTTTGCAAATTCAATTCTGCAATTCATTGTCGTTCAATTTCATTCTGCAATTTTATTTAAATTAATAACTATTTTTTTTTGGTTCGGACACATATTTAAATCTTCAACATCTATCAATGCGGAACTTTAAATTTTCCCCCAAGGGTTTCATCGTATTTTTGCGCTATTTTTACTACAAAGGTCATTTTGCAAATTCAATTCTGCAATTTATTGTTGTTTAATTTTATTCTGCAATTTTATTTAAATTAATAACTATTTTTTTTGACCGGACACATATTTAAATCTTCAGCATCTATCAATACGGAATTTAAATTTTCCCCCAAGATTTTCATCGTATTTTTGCGCTATTTTTACTACAAAGGTCATTCTAAAACGTTTTATGAATACGAAAGTAACTGAATGAATATGTGTCCCTAATACTGTAAAAGGAAAATAGATTATTTAAATTAACTTTTTATTCTTTAACAAAATTTAATTATAATTTTTAGTCAAACAATTAATTAAAAAAATAATTGAATACTTCAAATTGGAATGAATGAATTAAATATTAAAATGTTTTTTCCAAAGCGAAAGGAACAAACAGTTTCCTTTAAGTTAGGTGACCTTTGCACAAATTTTGAAAAGCTCCTAGCTAGACCACATCCTTAAAATTTTATACAATAATTTTATTTGTTAAGATAATTACGTAAATAAAATAGAGTATTATAATAATTCAGTAATATAAATATGTTTATAGAAACATTAAAATTATTATTTTTTGCATAGTTGCAGTATTTAGTTGTATACACAGACTCACTCGGTAAAAACACTGATTTAATTGATCAACAGGATAAGGTATAGAAAATAAAGTAGAACGAACTTCTTAACTTCCTCAACACTTTTTCGTATATCAAAGAGAAAGTATTATTTTCCAACATTTTTTTCACCACAAAAATAAGGAGCCACTTTTGCTATTAAATAACGCGGTAAAACGAACAAGTTCGAAAATAAGTAATCCTTGATTATCACTTAATTAAAAAAATGTTGTCAAAGATGAGCACATGACAACTTCAAACAAATATAAGTCACCTTACATCTTCCAATTTAATATAATAGTTCAGTAAAATAAAACATGTTGGTATACAAAAGGTCGGGTAGTTCTGATTTTTGGATATGTTTTAAATATAGGAGGTTTGATTAAGAATCCAAGGTCAAACGTCGGACTTATTTTAATTTTTTGCAGATTTACTCCCTGAAGGGTTAGTTTTACAACAAAGTAATAAATTCAAGAATTAAAGTGGGATAAATATTCTATAATTTGAGTGCATGCTGGTGTTTTTAAGCCTAATAGTTCCTGAGGTGCAGCTCCTCAAAGTTATTGTAAATTGTGAAAATTGGTCATTTTCGAAATTTAGCAATTTTTCTCTCCAAAGGATTTATTTAATAGCAAGGTTATTACAGTTGAATTAGTTTGTACACGTTACCATAGGGTAATTTAAGGTTTTGGATGCTTTTTTTATGTTTGTGTTCCATTTTTAAGATCAAGAAAAGCCTTGCCACCGCGCGCGCCCTAAATGGAAAATTTGGATATCGCGCCACAACGTTTAGTAAACCTGTTGTATAAAAGGGGGTACTTTACAGGGGTCGGGTAGTTTTAAATTTTTGATATGTTTTATGTATTGGAAGTCTAATTAAGAATCCAAGTTTTTGACCATATGGAGCGCGGCCGCGGGCTGCTTCACATCAGAAAAACGACGAAATTTTCTTAATTACTTAGTTTTCCCGATTTACTCTAGGAAAGGTTGGTTTTACAAAAATGCAATGGGAACAACAATTAAAGAGAGATAAGTATGCTACAATTCGGGTGCATGCTGGTGTTGTTAGGCCTAATAGTTTTTAAAATACAGCTCCTCAAAGCTTGTGTAAATTGCGAAAAATTTGCCATTTTTAAAATTTAGCAGTTTTTACCCATAGGTTTAATTTAATAGCAAATATTATTACAGTAAAAATTTATTTGTTTGTTGGGTAAATTGAGTAAAAATCGTCATTTTCTCCACTTTGGTGGTTTATTTCCCTATGTGTAAATTCCTTGGACGTTATATCGTTCTCTTCATTTTCAGTGGCGTCAAGTATAATAATATCCGGCACGTTTTCGCAAGCTTCTTCCATGTCATACCTGCATAGGTAAAAACATAAAAGACCTGCTTTTCGACACCCGCAAGCATTCTTGGAACCTTTTTTTACAGTTGCAAGATATCATTTTAAGGAGGTATTCAGGAGCTGCATCCCTTTCCATTTTGCGAGGGGAGGGATCACATCGCGTGCGTTCCCAACCCCACTCGAGAGGATTTTTTTCATGCCCCAACCAGTTCTGAACCTGAAAATAAGATCGCAAGGCATGAAACCGTGCTGCGTAAAAAGTTGGTAGCGCAAGTCATTGAAATCGCATGTAGAGTTTTTGGAATTACCTCCATATAAATGAATCAGGAAAATTTCGCCTGAATTAGCCACTTGTATTTAAATGAAGTTTTAGAGTATATAACATCAGGTATTCCGCTTTTTCCACATTTCCGGAAGTACAGGTTCTGCATCATTGGAGCTATAATCCCGTTAGAATGACTAATAGGGCAATATCCTCACCAACTACAAAGATGTTGTCATACTCAGATGCAAGTGAATTAGCAGTTTCCACAATTAGTACGTCTGCATCCTCAAATGCCTGTTTCACAATTACATTTGCTTCTTGCAGAACCTTTTTCAAGAGATCAATGAAACGCACTTTGTTGCTTTCATTTGGTAAAAAAAATCACGTGAAACTTCTGGACATGTGGATTCATTGAAAATGATCTCATGTGATGAATGTGCGGATTTTCGGCGAATGCGTTCATCACTTTTGGTACTTCTTTCTGTCACATCAGAAGGGTATCCATCAAACACTACAGCAAAGTTTGCGCCATAATGTGCCTGTAAGTGTGTTAGATAGCTTTTAGCTATATTCCAAGAAACTAATGTTCCGTTTTCAAACAACTTTGTGATGTAAGTGGCCTCCACCTACCACTGCAAAATTATTTCTTCCTTGAATAAAATCAACGTTGGTTGGCGTAAATGCTGAAAATAAAGATGATTTAGTTCCCTTTCGCATTCCATCTTCACTAAACAGTGACAAAGGAAAAGGAGATAGTTCAAACGTGAAAAACATTTTCAAATCTTCATTTGACTGTTTGATTACTCAAATTCTGTGGAAGAGAGTAAGTGGGTTTACAGTTATTTTTTCTTTCCCAATTTTACAGGGGAATAAACCGCCAAAATGGAGAAAATTTCAAAATTTTCTCAATTTCCTTAAATTTTTAAGAGATGTATCACCAAAACTATTACGGTTAGAAAAACCAACTTACATTAAAATTGTAGCATATTCTTCCCTCTTTAATTGTTGTATTCATTACTTTGTTGTAAAACCAACCCTTCAGTGAATAAATTTGAAAAACTAAAAAAAGTCCGACCTTGGGGCGCAGCCTGCTAGGGCACCCCAAGGTCAAAATCTTGGATTCTTAATTAAATCTTCAATATATAAAACATATAAAAAAATCAAAACTACTTGACCCTTGTAAGGTAACCCCCTTTTTACGACAGATTTTTTACCAAACGACCAAACGATTTTTTACGACCAAATTTTCCATTTGACACGCACGCGGTGGCAATAAGGCTTTCCTTAATCTTAAAAATAGAGCACAAACATAAAAAAGCATCCGAAACCTTAAATTACTATATGGTAACGTGTACAAATTAATTACACTGTAATAACCTTGCTATTAAATAAATCCTTTGGAGAGAAAAATTGTTAAATTTTGAAAATGACAAATTTTTCGCAATTTACTCTAACTTTGAGGAACTGTATTTCTGAAACTATTAGGATTAAAAACACCAGCATGTACTCAAATTGTAGAATATTTATCCTTCTTTAATTGTTGTATTCATTACTTTGTTGTAAAACTATCCCTTCAGGGAGTAAATCTGCAAAAACTAAAAAAAAGTCCAACGTTTGACCTTGGATTCTTAATTAAACTTCACATATTAAAAATATATCCAAAAATCAGAACTACCCGACCTTTTGTAAGGTAACCCCCCCCCCTTTTCACGACAGATTTGGTGAATTACAAGGCATTCGTCGTATTTTTACGCTATTTTTACTACAAAGATGATTCTGCAAATTAAATTCTGTAATTCATTGTTGTTCAATTTCATTCTGCAATTTTATTTAAATTAATAACTCATTTTTTTGGATCGGACACATATTTAAATCTTCAACATCTATCAATGCGGAATTTAAAATTTTCCCCAAGGCTTTCATCGTATTTTTGCGCTATTTTTACTACAAATGTCATTCTGCAAATTAAATTCTGCAATTCATTGTTGTTCAATTTCATTCTGCAATTTTATTTAAATTAATAACTCATTTTTTTTGGATCGGACACATATTTGTGAGTTAACATCTATCAATGCGGAATTTAAAATTTTCCCCAATGGTTTCATCGTATTTTTGCGCTATTTTTACTACAAAGGTCATTCTGCAAATTAAATTCTGCAATTCATTGTTGTTTAATTTCATTCTGCAATTTTATTTAAATTAATAACTCATTTTTTTTTGGATCGGACACATATTTAAATCTTCAACATTTATCAATGCGAAATTTAAAGTTTTCCCCAAGGGTTTCATCGTATTTTTGCGCTATTTTTACTACAAAGGTCATTCTAAAACGTTTTATGAATACGAAAGTAACTGAATGAATGTGTGTCCCTAATACTGTGTAAAAGGAAAGGAGATTATTTAAATTAACTTTTGTTCTTTAACAAAAATTTAATTCTAATTTTTAGTCAAACAATTAATTTTAAAAACTAATTGAATACTTCAAATTGGAATGAATGTATTAAAATGTTTTTGCCAAAGCGAAGGGAACAAACAATTTCCTTTAAGATAGGAAACCTTTGCACAAATTTTGAGAAGCTCGCGCCTAGCTAGACCACATCCTTAAAATTTTATACAATATTTTTATTTGTTAAGATAATTATGTAAATAATAGAGTTTTGACAAAGGTGTATAGGGTATAATTTAACAATATTTAAGTAGTGGGAATATTGTCTCATTTTATTTCAAAGATTTGATTTTATCTGGCGCGTGTCAAGGCCACAGAACATGAGGTTGACAAAGGTGTATAGTGTATAATTTTACAATATTTAAGTAGTGGGAATATTGTCTCATAAATATGTTTGTAGAAACATTAAATTATTATTGTTTGCATAGTTGCAGTATTTAGTTCTATACACAGACTCATTCGGTAAAAACGCTAATTTAATTGATCAAGAGGATTAAGTATAGAAAAGAAAGTTGAACTGGTCTTCTTAACTTCCCCAACACGTTTTCATATATCAAAGAGAATGTATTATTTTTTCTCACCAGTTTTTCCCCACAAAAATAAGGAGCCACTTTTGTTATTAAATAACGCGGTAAAACGAACAAGTTTGAAAATAAGTAATCCTTGATTATCACTTAATTTAAAAAAATGTTGTCAAAGATGAGCACATGACAACTTCAAAAAATCACCTTGCAAGTCACCTTGCATCCTCCAATTTAACATAAATTAAGAACCTTCAAGAGGTATATGGTCACTTCCATAGACCTAATGCATTAAGTTTAAAATAAAATTTTGAGTGAAAGTATTGCTTTAAATTAAAATTATTTTTCATCGGATATGAAAAGTGAAATAATAAAATAAACAAAATTTAAAGGGAAAATATCGTCCTGTTATTTAAATATTAAGTGATAAAATTTTAATTATTGTCGCCATCTGTCGATAGTTATGACTATTTTAAAATTCTAAAAATAATTATTAAATGGACACAGGCTATCTTAATTAATTTTTTACTTAGTATTATTACGATTTTCGTAAATTGTGAAAAGAGCTTGCTATCTATTTTAAAGCTTTATTTTCACAGAAATTAAGATTTCAAAATTAACGCATGATATCTATGAGACTGACCTCCCTTTTTAAATCATGTATGATGTTTTCACTAAGCAAAGACAAAGACAGACTTCTTTCGAATGGGGTTAACTCGTAAGGTATCCGCTAACTTCGCCCCCTCTCAATCAACTACTAGTCTACCAATATTATGGGCATCAGTAACAACACCAACAGCAACAGTAGATTCTTTTCGTAGCTAGAACAATAAAAAGTACGAGTTCCTTAACCTTCTGATTGATACAGGCGTAGGGGGGGGGGGGGGTAGGTACAGATATATTCCGGCTTGTGTGCTTGATCAGAGACCCGCTTATAAGCCTTCGTCAAGTAAGACATACACAGAAAGAATTTTTACTGACACAGAGAAAGGAAGTACACCCAGGGAGAAGGCGGGAATCGAACCCGCACCCGTTACAGCGCGCAGACTGCTAGCGTAATGGTCTGCGATCCAAACCACTAGGCCAGATACAGGTGTAAAAAACTCGTCACCTGTCTGCCAGGTTTTCCAGCAACACCTATAGTTATAAAAAAAATATATAATTTTCATTCTTATAAATTTTAAAATATGGTGCTGTCATATAGAATCATCTGCCAGCCAAAATAAAATAATTTAAAATAATTTAAAGAAATTAAATTTCAGTTGAAATATTAATCTTATACAGTGAAAACAAGATTACACTTCAACCGAATTGCGTATCCCTTAGAGCAGGGGTTCACAACCGGTGTTACCGCTGGTGGTACGTGGGAAAATTTTCAGGTGGTACACGTGAGTAATGTGACCAACATGATGTTATTAATAGCTTCTGTACGCATGAGTAGTGAGCCCGGAAACAAATTACTCACTATTTTGAACATTAACATTATTTTAAAGAGAAATCTTTAATTAACATCTGGATCGGATGTAAAAGCCAATACCCTTTGACCTTCCGACAGCTCTGCTATTTTTGATGCCATTTGTTGCGAGTTACTTGTGTGACAGTTGATTTTCTGAACCCTTGTACATAACAAATAAATATATATAAGCAGATTAAGTTTTGAAGAGGACTTAAGAGTGAAGATATGTTCCATTACTCCTAATGTTGATATTTTAATCACAGGTAAACAACAAGTTTCACACTAAAGACTATAAAAGTATATTTTGTATGATGATTAGTTTTTTGCTGAGTTTGTACTATTGTTTAATTGTATGCTTTTAGACCCATGGGTAATAAATAAAATAGTAAATTAATACCATTTTAATCTTTTTATTTCTCCTGTATTATCAGCATGTTATAAATAAACAAATATCTAACCATAAAATATAAAGTTTCCTCAAGAATTTAATTCAACAAGCCTTTGAACACTTTTAGAAGAGTAAATATTATACTTTTATTAAAATATTTAGGTCTGGTGGTACGCCAAAATTTCTCAAAAAAGTCAAGTGGTACGCAGGTGCAAAAAGGTTGGGCCTTAGAGGATAAAACATGGCAAAAAGTAATTGAGCCGTTTACGATAATAAAATTTTTCAGACACGAGGCATTAAGGTCGTAATTGTACAATTTATATATATTACCCTCCTCCCCCCAAGTCGCGACGAAATTTCACTTTTACGCAATCTTAATCGGATGTCGGGACTCTTAAAAATGTTACAAACCAGTTCCAGAAGCCATATTTCTTATATAACCTAAACAACTTAGGGATATTAAGGACAAATTTTTCGTTTTTGTTCTTTGCAGCGCTATCTGTTAGGTTAGTTCGAATACCGTCGCACTAGAGCTACACGAGGGCTATTCAGCGTTCTCTGTATATTACAAGTTAATAGATTATTTCCCATTATTAACAATTTTGGTTTATTTAAATATTTTTTTAATGCTAATTAGAATTATATTTTCTCAATTTAAAACACTGTACAAACTAGTTTTTTGCAAATTGATGCAATTTTATAAATATTTTTGTTTTTAATTAAATTTAAAAACTTAAATGCCATTTTGAACCTTTTTGTTGAAATTTTTTCTGAAAACGCAAATTTAATTGTACGGTAGAGAACGTAAAGTTTTATATTTGTATAAAAAAACAACGCTTATTAATATTTTCAAAGTTTTGGAAAAATATAGAAGAGTTATCTGTCTCTACAAACTATATGGATAATATTAGAAAAACGTATTATATATAAATGGATTGCATACTAATTTAGGACTAATATGCCAACAAATTTACTAAATTCGAAATCTGAAACCTATTCTTATTTTGTAAGCACAAATTGAAGAAATTAGTGATTCTGTTCAATAATTGTTCAGGATGCCAAACTTATTACTTATCCATATTTAATTTTGAAATTTTTCTGGGAATGAAGCAGACTTTTGCAACTTAAGGGGGAATGGGCGCGCTGGACCGGAGGTCTCCAAAGCAAAGTGCATCAGTGTTAATTCTGTGTCGAAAAAACTATTTCCTCTGCCACATTTCTCCGGCTGTACTGAATATTTTTACAAGCGGATTTTTTATGTGATAAATGTAGCTGACTTACAGGTCCCGACCTTCCCACTTTTTGAAATGGGTTCGAATATTTTTTTAAATTTTCAATAAATAATTTTACACAAAATATTCGAAGCAATTTCAAAAAGTGGGAAGATAGAGACCTGTAAGTTATCTACATTTATTATTTAAAAAAAAAACGTTTATAAAAATATTCAATACAGCCGGAGAAATGTGGCAGAGAAAATAGTTTTTTCGCCATTGGATTAACGCTGAGGTAATTGAGTTTGGGAACTCGCGGTCCAGCGCGCCCATTCCCCCTTAAGGTGGTGCGTAACAGTTCGTTATTAAATAGCAGTCACAAAGCCTAACTTTGATTAGAAAAGAGTCGGTTTTAGATTTGATATTCGTGAATTCTTTTTTCTTTTACTTCTTCCATCAGGCTTAATCTCGTTCTGCCAGGGCCGTAGGGCGGTACCAGACGAAAGGGGCAATATTTTATTGTCCCCCTTTCACCACGCCCCTTATCTATCAAACACATAGTGTGTTTTTATTACCTGCATATTTTGTTGTAATGACTCTTTATGACCATTTAGAAAATATTCATACTTATAAGTCACTTCACCTTTTTTTTCTTATTTAGAAGTTGAATAGTAACAAAAAAAAATTAAGATTAGTTTCAAATTTTATTTAAATTATATTTTATAATTTATAAATTATGTGTGTTGCTGAGTGAGACTACATTAGAGTAAATTTTCTTTTTTTTTCATAATTGTTGCAAATAATCTTGACCAATTCTGCTGGTGAAGAAGACATTTTAATTTTTTAAAATTTAATTAAAAAATTATTCAGCAAAACTAATTTAAAATTCTAGCTGTGTACAAATTTTCACAATATTAAAGGAACTCTAACCTTTAACCCCATGACCGTTCAAGAAATATTCTTAGTTTAAAGTTATTATTATTATTGTGAAAAATTTATAATTATACAACTTAGCAAAAATGTCAAAGTTGTGACTTAGCATATTTTGCGCCAAAAAAGGGACGAATATAACATGTTCCATCAATTAATAGCAATTCCTAATCTACTGTACAATCTTATTTACAACACTTGACATGCATCTTTAAAAATTTAAAGTTGTGAAAGTTTTTATGCTATAAAGCCAAACATATATTACCTTAAATTCAAATAAATTAACTTGTATTTCATTATTCATTTTTGCCAAATAAAATAATTTAAGTAATTTTTTATGGATAAATGTCGATTTCTTATGGCACACTTTCTCATTCCTGTCCACCACTTGCTGGGTGCGCCCATGTATGAAAATAAATCCATAACAACCAAATAATTTCCAATAATATTTCTTTCTTCATCACAGGTAGCTTTTCTTCCTCGAATTCGCATGGAAAACGACCCTCGCAAAGAAATCGGCAAGGTCAACCTGTGTTCGCTTTCTTTATCGTCCAGTTATTCCTTACCGCACATTCATTTAACTTTCTTATTAAAGCGAAACTCTGACGCGCAAGAAACTTGATTTTTTTTTTCTAGCTGGTTGGGAAATTCTGCATCGGAAGAAAAGGCTATTGGCTCGATGTTGGGGAAAACACATGGTTTTCGGACGAGTTGCAAGAACCGCCAAAATCTGTTCTGTGCGGACATTGTTTGTTCGTTAGTTCGGACATCGTTTCGAACGAAACTTCATCCACCAGCAGTTTCAAGATGATGCGCTTCTGAAAAGTTCTGAGAGAATTTTTAATTCTATTTTCGAATGTTAGCCTTCTTGTATGAAATTTAATTCATAGAATACAATTAATTTTTATTAATTGAAATTTGAGAAGATTCTTCGGAGAATTCACCAATAAGCAACTCGAGAAATCTTTCATTTAAAAATTTGATTTTCGACTACCAGAGGTATGCATTTGCGAATGAATATTTTCTGATGATTTTGAGCTAAAATTTACAAAATACTTTTGCTCACTAAGTATCGAAGAACAATTTACAATTAGACAACTGCTATTAAAGTTTGCAATTCCAGCTTTTATACAGATGAAAGTTCCAACAAAAATTAACAAACCTACTCAAATTTCAGAAGTAATCTTAAAAATTAAGTAATCAAATAGAACTACTTGGCTTCAAGTGATATACTTTTAATAGCAATTCAATAAATTCGAACCTTGTCCTTCTTCCACCATGTCACCACTCAAAAGTGAACTGGAATTCGAAGATCTGCTTGCAGACATTGGTGACTACGGCAAGTACCAGAAAAGACTCATCTGGGTCTTTCTAGTACCATCTGCGGCCCTTTTGCCATGGTTTTCCATGAACATTCTTTTCATGGTCTTCACACCAGACCACTGGTGCAACGTACCGGAGCTGGCGTCCAGCAATTTGTCCATCGCAGCCCAGCGAAGCATCACTGCACCTGAAGGCAATTCGTCCTGCTTCAGATACGATCTGAACTATACCGAAGTTTTGATGAATGAGCGATGGCACCTGAAAAATGATACGCCACTGGTGCCTTGTGATAGAGGGTGGAAATATGATGATGAACATTTTGATGAAACAGCTGCTACCAAGGTAATTTTATTTTGTTATGTATTTAAGGTAAGATGAGTAATTAGAAATGCAATGCAATGAATGATCAACACAGAATTGAAAAGGTCCTGTTACTGATTAAAAAAAATATTTTGGTATGTGTCACTTAATTTTGTATGTGGTAGAAAACATAGGTAAAAATACTTTTTTTAGTGCCTTTTTTAAAACTTATTATAAGTACTAATTGTTGAAAATTAAAACGACTAAAAAGATTACAAATAATTGCGGTGCGTAGATTTTGAAATAATTCAAGAAATTTTTCATTTTTACAAAAGATAAAAGTTTCTGAATAATATAATAATATAATTACATAAACTGTTCACTGTAAGCTGTTTACATGCGAAAATCTAATTCTGTCAATTGTTCTGAAGTTATAACAATTTGAATTTGGCGCATTTCTAATTGTATCAAATATTCCAAAACCAGTTTCGAAATGGGCATTTGAATAGGAGCCCGAAGATTGGAAACTAAAGTTCCGGTACATTTCAAAATAGTATAATCATAATAGCAAGAAATTAGAGCACTAATATTTTAAGGAGAATCTGATAAAGTTTTTTTTTTATAAAAAAAGGAAATTTGTAGGTTTTTCCGCATCCAAAAGATTAAAAAAATGTGCGATAAAGAATTTGAAAATTATAATAAACAAATTTAAAAGATCGATTTAAATCTGGTCAGTCTGTTTTAAATTCTAACGGGAAAACCCTGTTGTTAAGTTTTCAAGCTTGTGGTCTCATTTTGATTGGGTTTTGAAATATTAATGCGTAAAAGACTCAAACACGATAAGCCCTACCTGGAAAGTGTAACGTTTCTTGGAAACAAAACCACAATTTATTCCAAATATCAGAAACTTCCCAATTAAGAACCAAACAAAAAGAAGGAAAATTTGTTCCATCTCAAGCATTTATTTTTCCAAATGCAGTTACTGCGGTCACACTATTCGAAAATTTAGTGTGACGTCAATGCTATTTCTGAGAATATTGCATTTAGAGAAATTGTGGGGGCATTTAGAACCTAATAGGGACTCCATCATTTTACGAACTTTCAACAAAAATGTTTGGAGAGATTTGGTTACATAAAATACTTGGATTCTATTTATATATTGCGGTCGAATCAGGGATTGTTTCCTAGATTGATAATCGAAATAAATTTGTATTTATAATAAATATTTTTTTTTTAAAATGTAAATGAACGATTTTAAATTAAATTAATAAAATATTATTTGCTTAAATTTATAGATAAATATTTGAGATGAATTTAGTGAATAATTGTTGTTGAATGATTATAAATTTAATTATTATAAATTTAATTGAAATAATAAATATTTTAGATAATTCAGTAGAATAAATACATTTATTAAATTTTTGGAAATAAACAAATGTCGGAAGACTTTTAATCAAGGTTAAAAATAATCGTTTTAAGGAAATTTATAGGTTAGTTCAAATAAATTTATGAATAAATATTTAAAAATAAAAATTTGTGGAACTATATCTTTGCACAAATTTATAGGAAAAATTTCTCACCAATTGAAAGAACTAAATATTTTTACATCAATGTGGCAAAAACAAATTAAATAAGTCGATGGAAACGTTGATTTTCAATGTAGTTAAAATGTGTAAGTAATTATATGTAGTAGAAATAACTTAATTAAACAATTATTTATGCATTTAGTTAATTAAAACAAATATTAGTTAATGATTTATAATGTAATCAAAATATGTATGCCTGTAAACATTTCAGTTAAATTATTTTAGTATTTTTTTTTCTAAATGTATATCAACAGATATAGCTGAACAATTTCAAGTCAATTTTACTGAAATATTTGTTTTTTTAATCTATTAAAATAAAAAAATATTAGAAAACAAATTTAAGGTACATATTTCAATAATATTTATTGTAATAAATATGATTCAAAGTACAGTAAAGTCCCGTTTATCCGAATCCCGGTTATCCGAAATTCGGCTTAACCGAAAGGTTCCGGATTTTTTTTTTGCTAAAATGTATACGCATACGGAAATGTATACGCATAAAAGCATAAATAAGGAAATACACAAAAAATAAGTAGGTACTTTCAAAGTTGAAATTATTTCTCAAAATATTCAGTAATTTTTTATTTTTTGCTGCTCAATTTTGGTTCGTTTTAAAGCAGCCCTGTCCCACCATCTTTTAAACAAGAGAACGTGTGAAGTAGTGGCTTCATTTTGCGCTTCTATGCATCGAAGAGCCTGGTCTTTTTTTGTAGCTTTTGTATGCGAAATGCTGCACTCGGAATTAGGAAGCGCTTCATAGGTCCCTTTCGGCCAATAAAAACGAGGCGAACACCCTGACTTCAAATTTTCTCTTCTACAGCGTTTTTCTAGGTGTGAAGTTGATGATTCCCGATTATCCGAAAATTCCTATGGAATCTCTATTAACCGAAAGTGCTTCGGTCCCCGTACCTTTCGGATAAGCGGGACTCTACTGTAATTGCATATTAAAAGTTAATAAATATCTTGCATTTCAGTGGAATATGGTCTGCGAAAGAGGTCACTACTCAAGTATGGTCATGACTTTGGCCAATGTGGGCAGCATAATTGGTACTCCCATATACGGAACACTTTCAGATAAGTAAGAATGTTTTACTTAATATAGGTTACACCTGCTAATCCGAAACATTATCCGCAAAAGAACTTATTGCGGATTGCGATGGGAGGGTTACGTGGCCTTTCATTAAGTCGAACTACAGCGAATCTACTCAATCTACAATGATTCTGCTTCTTTTTCTTTGAGTGGTTGGTTGACATATATTTAGGTTTGTGTGCTTGGTCAGAGACCCGCTTATAAACCTTCGTCAAGTAAGACAGACGAAACACACACACAAATAGCAGCAGACTTGTTCTCAATAGAGGGCAGCACTACCGCTCGTAAGTGGATCCATCTAATTTTTAGAGACAGAGGCCAACTAGAGGATCCCCAGAATTGACTTGTAACCCCCAGAGGTATTGATTTGGTATGGGAACTTGGAGGACTTTGTGACTACGACGGAATTTAACGTGCACTAGTCACCATTAGCGTACACGGGGATCTTCGGCGGCCAGGGCTCGAATTCGCAATCTTAGGGATACCAGTCCAAGACCTTACCAACCAGGCTATCCCAGCCCCATTCTTCGAGTGTATGAAAGAGACCATTTCATCGTCACTTTGAACTTCGGATAAGTTACAAAGACTTTAAAATAAATTATTTTGATCATGCGCGAAACGAATGAGGAATAATAGTGAAATTATAAGATTAGCTAGGTAAATGTTATTCATGTCATTTCTTGACTATCTAGCTTATTCTGGTAGTCAACTTCTAATTATTAATTGCGCATAAGATGCAGAATACAGTCCCTGGACAAATTATTCGACGCACTGTATTTTTTTATAATAATTTTATGTTTCTTAAGAGTTTTTATGCAATAATGGTATATTTAAACTACAATATTATTGATTTTTATTTAAAAGAATTGTTAAAGACTACATATTTGTATTTATTTTTAACATATGGCAACACTGTGTTGACAAAGTAATACATGAACGTAAACAAGTACAAATCTGTATCAGGTGTGGAATCCTCATCCTCAAATGCAGGAGACAGTACAGTCTTGTATTGATAGCATGCAGCGTAGAATTAAAGCTTTGATAGGGGCTAAAGGTGGCTCAACTAAATATTGACTTTTACTAACATTAATTTCGCTTTTCTTTAAAACTTAATAAATTTATGCTTTTCTAAACTAATGCTGTTTTATTTATGTCAAATAAATCGGTAATTGATTGAATAATATAAAAATAAAAATCAAATCAATTTAAAATAATAAAACGGTACAATATCACCTGGTAATTAATATTTTACATGACATCTTGCAGTGGGTCTAATAATTTGTCCAGGGACTGTAAGACACACCGATTTTCAGATAAGTTATAAATAAAGACATTCGTTCGAAAAAGTTTTTCCTGATTGCATTTTAACAAAACGTTCAAAATACAATTTTTTATTATTTTTTTCGAGCATTTCTTTAAAGCAAAAAAACATGAATTTCTCAAAAACTAGACCTGTTAAAGAAAAACTTATTTCATATAATCAGCATTTCAGTTGTAACTAAAATTAATTTTAAAATCCTGCACTAAAAGAGCTGTTGTTCTGTGTAATCTATAATAATAAAAGAAAGAGTCTGTCTGTGTGTCTGTATGTCTGTGGATCGTAAAAGACCTACTTATACTGCCCTCAGAAATTCGAAATTTTTAAGATAGATTCCCTTTAATACCAACGTGTGCACCTGAGGCTTAGTTTTTTCATATTTGTTCCATTTTAGAGAAAATTCTAATTTTCTGAAAAAAATACACCACTTTCGCCCAAATCCGATCATTTTTCCCCTTTCGTGTTGCCATTCGACAGAAGAAATTAAAATGAACACAAAAATTACTTAAAATTGAAATTGCTTTTATTTTCTTGCCATATTACCTTCAGAAACTAAATTAATGATTTGAAAAATAATTGAACGTGCCAATGAGCTGAATGTTTTTTTTTTGTTTTTTAAACCCAGAATGGAGGTTTTGACGTGGAATAACATTGTTATACAATTATGGTTAATTTTGAATTTATCAGGAAAATTGCGATGACAGTAAGTTCATATTAAGGAAGATTTTTGTGATATGAGGATGTGCATTTTATAGTGATGTATTTTTATTTTGGAATTTTAAAGCAATATTAGTAACGGGATTTTATTCTTTATAATGAACGGGAACAAACGCAAAGCTTATTATCCTACAGCAAATTAAATGACACATATACTTGGATCGATTTGATATTCTTTTAGTACGTGCGAAGAACGGGTATTTATTTGCTAGTTATTAGTAATAAGCAATGTCCCTATCTATCGCATTGATAGTACACTGCTCAAAAAACTTAGGGGAATGCATGGTTTAAACCCTTTCACCCCCAATGATTCCATTTGGAATCATCAGCTTGCTTTTTTTTTCTTACTAACTTGAGCCCGCACTTATTTATCGTTAGAAGGAAGAATCATGTCTTTTGAAGAATTAAATAATGTTTGTTTTAATTAAATGAAAATATGAAAAACATTGTAAAATAAAATTCTCTCCCAAAAACATTTTATGAAATAAATCGACCCTAAATTCTTCACTCTTACATTCTTCGATGTTTAAAAATTGATTTTAACTTTTTTAACAAGTAAAGTTTCGAAAAAAAATTATTGTTATAATTTATTCAAAAGTTATGCTTCCGATTTTTCCCCTTAAATTTTAATTAAAAAATTATTTTTTTCCCCTGTTTTTTACCATTTCATTCTGGATGCATAATGAATCTATTTAAAAAATTTTTGATTTTTAGAATAAAAAAAATAAAACGTTGGAACTGAAAGGGTTAAAAAAAAGTACGCAAAGCGCTCCCCTAATTGTTTTGAACAGTGTATAACTTCCTTAGACGGAAGTTAACTATCGGAACGGAAGTTTTGTGTTTCATTTAATTTTTCAATTGTTGTCTATCGATCGCATATAGTAGTGGAAAGCTTACATATTTTTCTTTCTTGGCGCAGATTTGTACGTAATCTATATTTAAATTGAACAGTATATAAAAACAATGTAAAAAACTGTTTCCGCATCGTCTTTTTTCAAAACAAACACAAGCACGTGTGTTACTACTCAACGAACCGGAATAACTGGTGAATATTCAAGCGGAAAAAGTCGAATACTGGGAGAGTTACATTGTTACCGACAACTCACACTATGATCTTGAATAGAATCGCCAGTACGATATTCTTCCGGAATATCGTTTGCCTTGAATCGGGATTATTTGTTTTCGCTTCGGTGGCAACAAAGGATTGTAATATTAATATTAAATTTTAGGTGGGAGGTTGGCAACCTTCGTTTGAAGTTATTTTTTTCCTGGAATGCTTATTCGCTTTAAAAATTTCCGGAAAGTCTAAGAATCATTGTTTGGCATTGAAACTTAACATGAAGGTGTCAAAAGATTTTTGACGGATTGTTATTTTTAAATAGGTTAAGGCATAGATGTATCATCAATAGACTGCTGCATTGGCAAGTGGTTTTGAAGGAAATGTTTCATTCTTTCAAAGAAAATCGTACACGCTGGGAAGATTTCAACATTTTGAGCACAAAAAAAACCCACTTCAAAGCCCGCAAAAATATATATTGAAGATGTTTTCATTATTACAAAATTAAAGATATCTGATGACTATCTTTTATACGATTAAATCTCCATCAAACATACCTGACGGTACTTATTTTCAAAACATTAAACATTATATCCAGTTATAATAGTGATCGATCTGCTGTAGTGTTATTCATCTAAATTTATGGAAACTCATTTGAAGGGTCTAGTTACAAAACTCATTTTCTTCAAAGTATTACTAAGATATAAGGTCCGGTCCATTCGTTGACGACTTTTGACTTACGCAAATTCAATTGGACGAAGTCAACCAATTAATTATTAGTTGAGTGGTCCGTAACTGGACCCTATATCTTAGTTATACTTTGGAGAATGTGAGTTTTGCAACAAGAACCCAGTTGAAATTTATTTGGAAGAGGGGGAAAGAAAATGAGACATGTTCCGTTCCCCAATCCCTTCCGCCCTCCCCCATAATGCAATAAAATAAAAATATTCACTTTATTTTTAAACGTTTGATTGCTAGTTATGGTTGACTATGAATACTAAATATCTGTAATGGGTTATCAATTATTTAAAGAGTATTATTAACATAAATTTATCACCATTTAATGACTATTAATCTTGTCAAATATACAGTACATTAGTCATTGCGAATCTTTTTATTACTACCTCTCCCCCCCCTTCAACCCCCCCCCCCTGTATGTCCTTGCAAAACAAGATTATCCCATTTCACGCATCCCCCCCCCCCCTACGTGTATTTTTAATAGACGCAACTTGTAAAGCAATGGAAAAATATTTTACAACAATTAAGAAAAAGATTAACACATACCCCCAAATCTAAACGTTTCTAGTTCAAATTTCTATTAAGCATATGGATTTTATTCGAACTAGTAAATGTGTATTAAGAATAGCTTCTTAAATTAACTTTATAAGTGTAGCTCATAATTAGCAATCTATCCATTTATACACAAAGATGTCACAGAAAAATGAACGTATCAAATTTGAACTAGGAATAAATATTGAAAAAATAATTTATGTCATAACAACGTGTTGACAAATTGGTTTGCCTACTACAATTTGATTACAGATTAGTACACTGTTAACTTTGGTACAAGATTACACCGGTATTCTGGAACTTTCTAGCTGCCACCACTATTCGGAGCGTGGATTTACCAATTATGTGTAAAGACCTTAACTTTGATACACCGCAAAAGTGGTAAATAAACGCATCTAAATAATGGTTGCAGCTAGAAAATTCTATAATTACGGTGCAATCTTGCATAATTTTTTTACTGCGTATTTAAATTATCTTCCTTCTGTAGGATTGGCCGCAAACCAGTGTTCTTCCTGGTGATCTTCGTGACTGCCATGACAGCCATATCCTCCGTTCTAATGGACAACTTCACAGCATTCCTGGTGCTGAGGACCATCAATGGCAGCCTCATGCCTTCTGTGTTCCAACTACCTTTCATCATTCGTGAGTAATTAATTCTATATAAAACTAAACAAAGGTCTCTAAAAGCAATCATTGTTCTATCCATATAAGATAGTTGCCAGAGTCTTGGAAATGTTGGACTTCTACCATATGGTTTGCATCAGAAATTAAAATTCTGTCGGATGGAACAAGAACATGTCCCGGATTCAAAAACTGCGACAACACAGAACTTAGCCCCGAACATGTCTCCTCTCTCTCTCTTACCCAGCCATCTAGGCGAGTATTCAACAAATTAGTGGCTTTTCCTTCGAGGATCTCAATTCGGACAACTGATTTCAGATTGCTAATCTGTTGGACCGAGCATCCGAGCATGGCCTTATTAGACCTCCATTATCCAGGGTTTAGACAAGACAACAATTAAACAAAGGTCGCTATACACTGTTAAAAATTTTGTGCTTGGTTTCACCATGACATTGGTTCCTAGTAGCTGCAACGGCTGTGTGGTGTTTCACCTTTCTTTCGGTTTTTCTTTGAACCATTTTTCTGGATTTGGAAACAAAAACATGAGAAGTGGTTCAACCAAATACCAAAAATATGGTGGAACGTTTCACCACACAGAAGTTGCAGCTACTAGGAACCAATATCATGGTGAAACCAAGCACAACATTTTTAACAGTGTACGCTCCATATGGATTGCAAAGTCAGTTGGTCAGTTGTCAAAGTTGCTGGTCAGTTGGTAGGACTGACTCGAAACCCCATTATTTAGTTCATAAATAAGCTTGGTACTCATTTTATTGGTCTACTGTAGGGATAAAGTCTGTGTAAACCTTGTCCAATCATGGGATTCGGATATATAGCATAGTATCGTGAAACGAAATTACTATGCCACAGGGCCTCATTATGTTTACTTCATTGTCATTATTTTTTTTAAACCAAAGCCTAACTTTAAAAATCATTTTTCAAATATTTAAATTGTAATAATATATAAATTTTCTGTGCTAATAACAGTTAGTAGAATCTTATTTGAGTCATTCCACGTCAAATCGCCCAGCTCAAAATCTTCATGTCACAGAATTCAATCTTGATTTTTTTTCCAAGTAAAAGAGACAAATTTATTAGACCCGTATTTTTTATTTTTTCAAAATTCCAAGAATTAAAAAAGTTATGATTTTTTGAAACAAAAAAGTTAAGCCTAACGTTTTCTCATTTAGCATTGCGGTCTATGGGAAATTGAGTATTTTTGAACGTGTATAACTGAAAAGGCCAGCCTGGGAACAAGTAATCAATTTTTTTTATGGAATACTTTTACTAATGGTAACATTTTGGTGAAGTCCGCTGTTGCTCCCAAAACTAATTCTACTGAAATTATTTTTTTCAAAGTCAGAGGAGAATAACATTAGTTCCAATGGAGAAATGAGTGCAATAGGTTTGTGTATATGATAGAATATGTGCAAGCGATAAGATTTTTTTTAATTAAGTAATTATATTAAAATTTCAAATATTATAGCAAACATTTTAAAAACACTTCGTATTATTGAAAAATGTAAGTCTCTTCTTCCTTTCAAATTTTAATTGATATTTATAATAAATAAAAAAAAAATATTATAAATATAAATTAAAATTTGAATAGAGGAAGAGACTTACGTTTTTCAATAATACGGAAGTGATTAAAAAATGTTTGCTGTAATATTTGAAATTATAATATTATTACTTAATTAAAAAAAATCTTATTGCTTGCACATATTCTTTCATATACACAAACCTATTTCACCCGTTTCTCCATTGGAACTAACATTATTCTCCTCTGACTTTGAAACAAATAATTTCAGTAGAAGGAGTTTTGGGAACAACAGCGCACTTCACCAAAATGTTACCATTAGTAATAGTATTCCATAAAAAAAATTGATTAGTTGTTCCAAGGTTGGCCGTTTTAGTTATACCCGTTCAAAAATACTCAATTTCCCATAGATCGCAATGCTAAATGAGAAAAAGTTAGGCTTAACTTTTCGGTTTAAAAAAATCATAACTTTTTTAATTCTTGGAATTTTGAAAATATAAAAAATACGGGTCTAATTATTTTGTCTCTAGTACTTGGAAAAAAATCAAGATTGAATTCTGTGACATGAAGATTTTGATCTGGGCGATTTGACGTGGAATGACTCATTTACAAAAATAAAATAAAGAGTTAAAAGAGTTAAAATAAAAATTTAATAAAGAGTTTAAAAAAATATAGTTAGAACCCCCCCCCCCCCTTTCATAAATGACCAATGGTTTGCAACACGCCCTGCAAGTATTGTGTCAAGCATCTATTTTTATTCAAGGTTGCAGATTTAATTAAAGATTAAATTGCGTGCTATTCATTAATTATTATACAAGTAGAGTTGAATTATTCAAATTTTTTTAAAAAAGAGAGTTGTTTTTGAAACATCAGCAGTTTTAATTTGAGATTAAATTACGTGCTGTCCATCAATTATAATTCAACTAGAGTTGAATTATTCAAATTTTCGAAAAAAAGAGTTGTTTTTTGAAACATTAATTAACGAGATGTCTGTCGAATCAAGGTATTTAAAATCTGACGAATAAATTGTCAACATCACCGTGTCAATCCAAGGCCTACTTAACTTTTAGACCAGATAGGCACTCCGTGACTTTACGTTAGCCGACCTGTTCAATGTGTCGGCAGGGCCAGATTTAAAGATTTGCCGCTTGTAGGCTACAATTGATTTTCCACCCTGTCACAATATTCTCCCCTTTCGGGGAAAGGTAGCTGGTTAGCCGCAAAATAGGGTGGTATATGTGTTGTTTAAAATAGATACACATATTAGAATCATCTATGTACCTTTACACACTAAAGCGAAATATGCGAATTTTTTAAACTTCTCTACTATTTTTCTTTCAACTTCGAAATCCGGGAGGAGAGGATGCATTTGCCCTCGCCGCGACCATGTTTTCTACGAAATATTAGTACTATATATACGTTTACGGTTTACGCATTTATGTAAATTATTTGTTTTCTTTCTTTAAAATATTCGTATCTTTTTATATTTTTTTATGCCGAATGCCGCTTTAATTGGTCGTAAAATTTGCCGCCCCAAAAAATTCGCCGCTCTAGGCTGCAGCCTACTTAGTCTATTTAGAAATCCGGCCCTGTGTGTCGGTAAAATAGTTCTTGGCTTAAAACCTTCAAAACGAACAAACTTTCAGTTTTCATCTGTTAACAACGTTTCCAGACATGTGACTGTTGAAAGTAAATAGGAACTAAACACAAAAAAACTGCCTATAAAAAGATAAAAATCAAACGCATACCCTTCTTGATGGACTAGTAATTGCCATGCTTAAATTTGTCTTAGCGTCATTTGTTACTATAGATTAAGATCTTATAAGACTTTAATTCTCTAATCCTGCAGTATTTTTAAATGATGAACGGTTTTAAATTGTGTGTATCAAATAAATATCAATGTTTACGAAAAACAAAGAGATTTGTTTTGCAACGATTTTTAGAAGGATTAGACATCTTACACTCTCCCTGTGGTTTGACGCCACTACATATGGGAGAGAGCAATGCATACTTTGCAACATTGCATTTTACATGTCATACAATATTCCCCAAATGCCTCATTATTTTTCAGAACATTTCATAAGTGTATAGTTATGAAACGCTTCCATTTTCTTTTATAACTTCTTGTTTCTTTTTCTCTGCAATCTTTCCAATCAAATCATTCACAACAAACGTCGAGACAAAAAAAAAACAATTCTGGCAATTTTTATTGATTACGTATTTAAATTTGCTACTTAAGCTTTTAATAACCTTATGTAAGTGAACCAAACTTAAGTTTGACGAATATTCCAAGGTCTCGCTCATTCTATTTGCATAAAAACCCTTCATAAACTTCAGATATGTTGTCATATACAACTCCAGAATTCTGCAATTTACTAGAAATAGCCGCTTATTAGAATTTCCATAAAGAGAATTTTTCAGTTATCATTTGAAGAAATGTTGTAGTCACTATTTAGAAGCGGAACTTTCTAATGAAGCTCACCAAAAAAATGTCCTTGAACCTTATCTGGTTTGAGAAGGAGCATTTTTACTTTCGCTTAATGAATAAGTGGACTCGAAAAGTAGGGTAAAATCATTCGCTTGGAACGACCCATTGTAGTAATTTGCGTAATGATCATAATAGTAGTATTTATTTACTTTATTCATAAAAATCTACGCTTCAAGGTCACGATTTTAAATTTATGGAAACGGTTGTTTAAGAAACTGAAAGAAAGTAGTTGTTTAGTTGTTTTCTCGGTAAACTGGTATTTAGAAAGTCGGAAGTAATCTTTATTTTTTTTAAGTAGTACTAATAAATATTTTCTAAGAAGAATGTATCTGCTATTAAAGTTGTTTACGGAAAATAATTTAGCTTGTTAAACAATTTACAAATACTTAAAGATACACGTCTTAATTTCAAAAATTTAGTAGCTTGAAAAAATTACACTACCTTAAAAAAGGGGAGGGGGAAGGACTATTTGCGTCCTGGATGGTACTGTATTTTAAATTAACCTGTTTCAAATATTTAAGAACTCACATAATTTATGAAATGTCGAAATTTTAGATTTTTTTATTAATAAAATCGAACCAAAATTTCAGCATTAGGTGACATAATTGCTTATAAATCTTTTAAGTTTGTTGAAGGCACGTAGAACTTCTATTAAATGATATATTTTAAACTTTTTATGCATTTATTTAAACTTATTTTTCTTAAATTGAAAGCAGCGTTAACGTGTAAACAAGAAATAGCCGGTTAACAAAGTTTGCTTTAAATAAAAGTAAGCGCTAATGAGGGATCACTCTAAGCAGAATTTTTTTTTGTGAGTGAAAGACTGAGGCGTTACATAAAATGTTTAATGGGATGAGAGCAAACTGTCAAAACCTTTTTTAAATTTGAAGATTTTAAACTTAGTTATCATTTCAATGTTGTTGCCGTGTGCCTCCAGGCCATAGCCTGGAAGGCAAGAGGGTGCAGTAGCATCCGTTGGCACAAGGCCTTGAGTACCCCGTAAGGGTAGTTGCCTGACTTTTACTCCGAGAGGGAGCAAACCTCCTCAATTTAGGCATTATTCGCTGGAGGGGCATTTTTCTCCAGACAACATGCATCCATGGTACTACGCTACGACCGCCCACAGGACGTTCGGACCCACAGATTTAACGAGCACGTTCTCTGCATATACTCAAGACAACACAAATATCCATGTCTTGTCCGGGATTCGAACCCGGGCCCACTCGCTTGACAAGTGAGAGTCGAAACCACCATACAGGGTGGGCGACAGATCATTTCAATACAAGCAAAGTATAAAAAAATTAAATTTTACATTTTTTAAAATTTTAATTTTTCATGTCGTTTCAGTTCTTGAACTGGTCGGCCCCACCATGCGCACCCGCATGAATGGTATATCCAATGCTGCCTGGACCATGGGCCTCTGCCTGATGCCTCTCATTGCGTATGTCTCCAGAGAATGGGTTACCTTCGGACTGGCCACGTCATCAGTTTCAGTACTCATGTTCTTATACTGGAAGTGAGTTCAATGTTGTATTCATATAGCCAAGATTACCCATTAAAATACTTTTACTTACTAGCGTGGCCAAGAGCTTTATAACCATATAGGTATATTCGTCGATTGTATATTTATATTCATCTATTGTGTATTCGCTTATTGCCTCCATTGGCAGCCTGCTGCACTTCGGCGATTTTTTGTGCCACTTTTCAAAATCCAGTTTTTTTTTTCTTGTTCTAAATTTTAAAATTTGAATGATTGCTTTCTTCAGAAATGTTCGCTGAATAAGCAATGTATTAACTTTTTCATGTTTAATATTTACTTATCAGGTTACTACCAGAATCTCCAAGGTGGCTCATTTCACGCGAAAAGTATTCCGAAGCTACGACCGTTTTGACTAGAATAGCCGAAACGAACGGAAGAAGCCAAGATCCCGCAGAGCTCAGAATGAAAATCAAAGTAAGTTTATTATTTTAATAACAAAATGTGAACCGAAAACACAAACCAAACTCGTTATTAGTATTATTTCATAAGCAAAGCTATCCCGGCATCGTGTTGTTATAGAAAAGTTCCCGTATATATCTGCCAGTGCTTCCTTAGATTACATTGCATTACAAGTTGCACTGCGTCCGCTCCGAAAGCATGAGAGAACCAAAGTTTTATTTTCCCGTTTATATCAAAACGTGGCCCGATATGTAATAAAATTAAGTGAACACTATAATATAATCAACAATAAATTTAACTAAATCTGGCATAAAACACGCACGACGCACGTAATCGAATAAAATCTTGTGGTAAAACTTCAAAGCTAGTAGAGAACTTTAAGAGTTTTGAAATGTTGAACAAATAGATATTTTCATTTATATTTAACAGGATTAAATACTTTAATGCATGGCATTTTATTTCAGAAACTTGGTGAGCGAATAAAGAAAGAAAAAGAGACAGAAGCTAGCAATACGGCTTTGGATTTTCTACGATATCCTAATTTAAGAAAAAAGTTCATTATTGTGAGTTTTTGCTGGTAAGAAATTCAAAAGAGTTATTTACAATTTTATAAGTATGTTTGTTGGGAGTTAGACCTTTTAGTGAAATCTAAATTGGTGCATTTTAATGTATAAACAATTTTGGTTTGAGCATTATATTTATGTGATATAGGTGCTGTTTTTCTCTGGTATTTGGAAATAAATGTTATTCAAAGTTTTAATTGAAAACACGATTATTCTCATGATTATTGCAATTATTTGGCGTGGTACGTACTTTATTTTATCATACGGGGTTGTAGCCATGTCAGCTAGCCTAGCATATAAGTAACGTCTAGCCTTGGAAAAGTTATCAACATAAAAAAAAATCCATAAAGTTCGTAAGTGCAAAGCCTTTCGACAAGTGTTAAAGGCTCATAGCTTCCTCACAAAGAGCACAAATTTAACAATCATTATTATTTACAGTACCTAATCGGATTCGGTGTTGGTGTCTGTAGTTAGTTCGTTGATGTGGGAGCCTGAATAATAACCACCATGGGGAAATACGCGGATCGCACCATCCTGATTTTACGCGTATGGCGCATTTTTTAATAGCAAGTATATATAAGTAAATTTAATAATGTATAATTAAGATATATAGGGTGTGACCCCTTCATTGGTCAATTCGTCAACAGATATTTAACGATTAGACATCAACTAAGATGGCACCAAACACTATAGTAACGTCATTGATTCTCCACCTTCCTATACATATCGTATTGATTTCAAGCAGGACAGGCATCTCATGAAATTGGTTTATGTTTCAATGAGCTTTTGCTTTTTTTCCGATACATTCTCTTAATCTAGCACATATTTTTTTTCTACAGGGTGGCTGACATGTTCGCCTACTACGGCTTGCAGATCAACGTGCCCAACTTAGGAGGAAATCCTTTCGTGAATTTTTTCTTCCTAGCCTTCGTGGAAGTGCCTGGACTTTTGTGCTCGTGGTACGCCATGGAGAGATGGGGCCGAAGGTGGTCTTCGGTGGCATTCTTAACACTAACTGGCAGCGCATGCGTCCTAGCCGCCATGCTTGAAGGTAAAACACTTTTTTTTTCAGTTGGAAATTTCATAGTTGGATCGTGGTAGACCAGTACTTAATGCATCGGGATTGGGTTCATACAGTTATAGGTTCGATATAAGTAGTTACTAAAAACACATCAGGTGCATATACGAAAGACGTGCTCTTAAAATATGCGTTCCAAAACCCCGTGTGGTCGACCTATAGTAGCTATCGTGTGGGTCATGAATTTTAAATATATACATAGTAACTTTGGTGAATATGCTCGTAATATCAATGGGTACGAAACTCCTCAACATCTTGACGATTCCTTTCCTCCTCAGATGTTTACCTATAAAATTACACAGGTGTCATTAAATGGCAGCGCTTTCTTTCTGCTGTAGTTGGTGGGGAATTATGAAGTTCACTGGTCATAGTCTCTGTCAAAGAAAAGCCAAGCTTTACAAGTTAGCATCCATTTCATTATCGGCCGTTGATTAAAAACTAATCTTACACGAGTATAGTTTTTAGCCACAACTGAAATCTTTAAAGTTTTGTTCTCATATGCAGCGTAGCAACTTACTTGGATGGTGAGTTGTCTTTTGCAGCATCCAGTGGTAAAAACATCATGTTTGAAATGAGAGGATCCATATGGGTTCGGTTCAAGCCTTTACCCAACCAAAGTCCTTTCAAAATAAGCCTAATTACTTATATGTCGTTTAAAAAGCTAGAAAGTGGACGAATAAGAAATACGTACTAGATAAGTTTTCAAATTATCTGATACTTGAGATCATTCGTATAGTATACCCCAATTACTAATGAATGATAATTCAACAACATTACTTCTAAAACATAACCTACATTTTCCTTTTCCTAGGCATTCCTTACGCCGCCGTGGCCTGTTCCCTGGTGGGCAAGTTCGGCGCCTCAGCATCCTTCATGGCCGTGTATCAGCAGAGCTCGGAGCTCTACCCGACTACCGTGCGATCTATTGGCATGGGCATGAGTGGCACCTTCGCCGGGATGGCTAACATCATCGTTCCCTACATCATTTTCTTGGTGAGATATTGCTGTGTTGTCGAACAACTATAAACAATTACAAACACTTAGGAAACTTTATTCAATCACAAGGGCATGTTTATCAACAAACTGCAGACGAAACTGATGACCCTGTACCCGTTTGAAAAATATGCATTAACTAGTAAAATTTACTTTGTAAATTTAAAAAATAATGTTAATAACTAAAAAAAACTGAGTTTTTTTGACGCACTAAAAAGATGGTGTTCACCCTTGGTGGGACGAACCCTCCTTATAACAAGGCTTTACTTGTTAATTTGCAGATCAATAAGCCATGTGTAACCCTAGTAGCATTGTTTCTCGAAATTTGCTCGACTGATCATCGACCGTTCATCGGATTCAGCGAAAACTCAACGGATCGCATCCGTAATCCGAAAGTGCACGAGGCGACATCGGCAATCGGTGAACGAAATTCTATCGATAAAAGTCATCGATACGATATCGGTCAAAGGTGAAAATTCAATCAATGTACGTTTCATAGGAAAATTATGACGAATCGATATCGCAACGATAAGAAACCAAAAAATGTGGATTTTTTTTCTTTTAGTACATACAAATTGCGTTAAATTATTTCGAAAACTTCATATCCGAAAGCTATTATGTTCAAACTGATAATAGTTATATTTATTTACTTACACACAAAATTTTTAATTGCGTGCGAAGATAAATATTTTTACTGTGTGATAACCTATTTCTTTTATTTACTTGGAAATTAATTTTTAACTTTTTGGCCATGACTAATTTTTGAAAAACTGAACTTAAAGAAAATAGATTTTTGAATAAATGTTATGAACCAAACAACTTTTCAATACGTAAGTTACCAAGAGTCATTTTTAAATTTAACATATTTCTATTAGTATTGTTAACTTAAATTAATATTTAAAAGGAATTTGCAACTTGCAAAAGAAAAATCAAAATTAAAATTTCTTAATCAATAAATAAAACTTCTTTAACGATCAACCTTTTGACTTCTTTATTTAAACTCAAACACAGTGCAAGCGTCCATAGCCGTGAGGACTAACGCACAGTTCCTAGTTGCAAGTCAAGAGCGCGGAGCCCGAGATTGGTGGTTCTGTCCCCCTCCTAAAAATTCGAAATATTGCCTGACTAACAGAAAAAAAAAATAGTGGCGCCATCTCGTTTAAAACTTTTGTACTAACATGTCGTAAACTGTTCGGAATTTTATCGGAAAGTGTTCGAAATTCCATCGGACGATGAGATTTCGATTATTACTCATCGGATTCTTATCGATTTCTTCTTGACACTTGATCGGAATCTCATCGGAAAAACTCATCCTAGGCTGCTCTATCGAGCGGACATAACCGAGCAGTTATCGAGCAATCGAGCAATTTTCAACGAAAATCCGATATTCGAATTCCTCACCGGTGAACGATGAAAATTCGATTATAGGTCGATGAAAAATTGCTACTAGGGAAGCACTATCCGTGATTCCAGTACAAGAGAAAGTGCCCCCGACCCCACAACGGGTTTTAAAATGAGCTGTTTCTGAATTGACCTCTAAAGAGGAAAGCAAAAATACCCATAATTTAAACTTAACACCCGAAATAGAATCATAGATTGCTTTTTGTAAAACTAAGTTAGAAACTTATAAATAGTAGTTTGTTTATTCATCAAGGACTTTTTAGTATATTCGTCTAAAGTTTTTTGAACTACAAAAGAATGAATGAAAGGATGCAATTCAACCAAGAGGTAACAGAAGTGAGGTTAAGTAATTGATGAGACTTAAAAGTTCTGATATAGACCAAAGGCATGTCTATTAACAAATGGCAGACCAATTGGTTGACTGGCATGAATCGGTGAAATCATTCTATCGCGATGCGCACCACTCGAATTTCAAAACTAGTTCTATATGGCAATACGTACGCAACTTATATTCATGCTCTATAATCTTTCAGAACGAAGAGTGCCAATGCAATTTAAATTTTTGCTTTTCGTTGGTGACTCATTCTTTTCCAAACACTAATTAAAATAGCAGTTCTTTTACAAAGTAAGTTTTAGTGCTCGTTTAATCTATTTTAATCAATTGAATCAAGTGAAACAAATCATGGAAAATTGGAAAAGGCAAATGAAATCGACAAAAGGCAAATGTCATATTTCACGATATAATAATAAAGCTCTACTAAATTTAAATGTTTCCTTCCATTGTTTTTTTTTCCTAGGCCATCTTCGGCAAATACATCCCGTTCCTGGTCATCGGCGTGGTGTGCATTCTGGCCGGGATGACCGCAATCATGCTCCCTGAGACTTTAGACGAAATTCTGCCCCAGACCGTCCACGACGCAGAAGTTTTCGGCAAAGACCACAAGTGCTTCTCGTGCACGGGGTGAGTACAGCAATTGGATTAATAATAGAGTTACTACGACCAATGTTATCGACCAATACTTAATACGTAAAGAGTCATTACCATTAAAAGTTTTGGGGAGTAGGCGTACGCCTCCCATCACCACCTGAGGCAATTTAAGGGCGCATATCACATGAGCGAAAAATTTTCAACCAAACCCTCAAAGCAAAACTCAAAATTTGGATGTAATCTGCCGAGTCTGCTATGGAAGTTGAGGTTAAAGAAGTATCTTCAAGGACGTCAGCCCCACACGACCTGGTTGATCCAACCTAGTAATTGAAACAATCAGATACACATAGATTACTGATTTCATCACAGCGATGAGAATGAGAAACTACGTCATTTTAAAGCATGCGTAGATTCATCCAACTTTGATGAGCAAACATAAATTAACTGCTCGAAAATATTACATACCAACAACCGTTCACGCAACTCTGGCAACCCTATGTCCAACTTCACGAAGTCGAAATTGAGATAAAAATTGAAGATCGAGTTGCGTTGAGGTTGTTAATGGAAACGTCCGTATTGTTATTGCCTTTTTAGTAATAATGGATTCATTCCAATAGCAAATCCATATGTATCGCTCTACTTGTCAGTGCGTTTCATTTTCATTCATAGTGCGCCAGCCCAGGGTGAACCAAGATTTTCTGAATAAGTTTTTCTTAGTATTCCTCTCTCCTACCATATTGCTTGTTTGTGTGAAACATTGAATATATTTTACCCTTTTTAAGTTTGTATCAAAACACCATTCGCGTTCTCAAATTCTAATTTATTTATCTTTTTTGTATTTCTTACAGAAAACATTCCTCTTTGGAATCATTTGAACAGGAACCATCGCCAAAGTTACTGAACGATTATGTATCATAAGAAAACATTTTTCAAGTATAATTCTTCAGAAAAAAAGACAATTATGGAAGTGCAAGCATATAACCTGTGTAATAAAAATTATCAGCATCTGCAACATAAAATCAAACTCACTTATGTATTTCATTTTCTTTGAGAGTCATTGTAAGAAGAAAAGAATGCAACAAATTTGAAAATTATTCATTTGAGAATCGCATGTAATGCAATTAAATATTTATATCAAAACAAACTTTGCTGAAAAAATAGTAAATTAGGTTAATATTAAACTGTTGTTAATTGAAATAGAATGAATTGTACCTTTCTGTATCGTCATGCGTTGTGTTAATGGATAGCAGGGGCAGACTTGACTGATCGCTGGTCCGCAATCGCGGGGGCCAATGAAAAATGCAAAAATATTCCGTATGTTGAAGTGAGGAAAAATATAATAATATAAATATTAATTATAATTTATATATTATTGGTAAACATTATCAGGAGAATATGTACAACATTAAAAAAAATGTGTAAACTTTTATTCGACAAGTATAACTAAATGCTACTTTGTTAATTAAAAATAAATAGGATCATCCGAAATCAGTGAAATCAAATAATCATTTTTGAATAACCTGAAACTGTCAAAAAACGCCCACTTTTCATAGAACATTTGCTGCACTGTGTATTGAGGTTCAATTTTTTAGCCAGTCCACTCCTGATGGATAGTGTTCACCTGTAATAATTGTTGATTTTTTTTATAAAATGTACTATATACCTTTGCTTGTACATTAAAAAAATGTGTCTGCACCGTACTGCATTAGAATAGGTGGCACCTCAACATTTGAAACGCCGCCGTATCTTTAACGGACGATGGGTGCCGTTAAATAAGTGTTAACATGTCATATTTTTACGTCATTTATTTTCTCTAGGAAGCAACTGCTTCGTGCAACTTGAAGCAGTTGCTAAAAAATATTACGTAAATGAAATTCAAGTAATATTTTTAGTTACTTTTTTATTAATTTTCAATTCATTTTGAGTGCAAATGAAACTTCATGGTCTGTAAATAATAAAATATATTTTCTATCTTGTCTCTAACATTTATTTTTTCTTGATATCTATTTAAGAATATGTTTTGTGATAAAGTTACTTTTTAACTTTACGGACATTGTGCATCTTAATTAGTTTCTATAAATTGAATTATAATTTAAAAAATAATAAATGTTCATGGACAGGCAAACCCACAAAATGCCTCCGTTAAAATAAAACCAAGATTACAAGTTTTTTTTTTATGGATGGAAGGAGAGGGTATAACTTATCTATAAAAATAGAAGAGTCTGCTTTGGGGTCGTATCGGATCGTAAAGACGATTATACTGCCCGATCGAAATTTTAAAGATAATTCCCTTTAATACTAACGTGTCCTGAGGCTATTTTCATATTGTCCATTTTTAGAAAATTCGATTTCTGAAAAATACCCACTTTCGTCAAACATCATTTTCTCTTGAGCCACGCTAAATAATAAACTTTACGAAATTTAATTCAAAATGTTATTTTATTCTTTGCGTTACTTCAAAACTAAATCATTATTGAAATAATTGACATTTTCAAGGTCGTAATTCGCAGTCTTCATCCTGGATTTTATTGTGGTTTATTGATGATTTTTTCATTGATTTTCTGTGACTGATGTATGCATATTAAGCAATAAATGTATAGTTAAGCTATTACTGAACATGATGGTTAATAAGGCCATCGCACTAGAGTATTAATGTTTATGTTTATTTTTCGCCAAATTGCCAAACTCGCAATTTTAACTAAAATTCGCCAATAGGCGATTTCTTATAATATTATAAGCTGGCGGTGTTCGAAGGACATGGTTAGGGTATATGGTGGTAGCTATTCTATTCTCGCCAATATTTCCCAAAAGCGCCAAATGACTAAAAGGTTTGTGTATTTATGAGGAATTGTGATGATTTAAGTGCATTTATAGCGTATTTTCATTTTGGAATTTTAGGCAATGAAGCGGGATTTTTAATTTATAACGACGGAAACAATAATAAGTTTATGATCCTATAACAGGGATATGTAAATATTTGGAATCTATTTGATATTTTTATTCGTGGAAGAACGGTATAAATTGCTAGTTCAAATAAAACTTAAACAGCATTCGTATTATCGATGAAGAGCACATATTATTTTAATTAAGTCGCTTAATATTCACGGAGTTGATCATTTTGATGATGAACATCTTCATGATGATATTTATTATTATTTTTAACAAAAGGCAGATAAGCATTTTTTCTCAGTAGCCTATTTATAGAAACACATTACTTTTGGCTTGCAATATAGTTTAGATTTTTAAGTGGTAAAACGAATTCGTCATCAAGTTTCCAAATATATTTAAATTTGGTTTTCATTGACGCCCAACAGCACTTTTAATGCCTGTATAATTTTTGAAATTATATATGACTATTTAAATAACGTAGCAATATTATCATGAAGTCAAATTAAACCAAGGCACTTTGTTTTTTCTCACATATTTTTTTAATTCATATTAAGAAAATTCTAAAAGGTATTTATGTAAAACATAATTTCTAATAAACATTTAATAAAAAAATAGAAATTAAAGAAACAACAATTTGTTTGTCGAGGGAATATTTTAGCTTTTAATTGTGACAAAATTATAAACTGAAAAAGCGAAGTACGATATCAAAATAATTATTTAACGTTAAACCCCTTCCTTTTTTCCCTCTTTTTTTCAAACTCCTCTTGATTTTGATGTATGTATATTCCTATAGAAATATGGGAATATAATCCATATTATTTGAATTAGCTTTAAGTATAAATTTAAAGCTTAAAGCAAGCATTCATTTCAGCTGATAGCATCGCTTGTAATAAAGCAACAGATATAAAATCCATAAAGTTAATTATTATAATAAAACAAATTAACTGAATCTTATGAAAAAATTGCAACCTAATAATATACGTAAAAATAATGCTATCAAAAGCTGGCTAATAAAAGTAATATATTTATTGCAAATATATTTTAAGCAATCGACCTCGATGATACTTCTGCGAGCACAAATAAATACATATTCAAATATGTATGTATTAAACCTTAAACGAAATTAACGCATTAAACATATTTCCTGGATGAATTCGCAAGAATTTTGTGGAACTCTTTACAAAATAATTGTCTCAGTAGCACATTTATATTTTATCATCTTTCGCTGGCACCGAGTATACTACATAATAATGAAATAGCTCAGGTATTGTGCTTTTTATCTTGTCGTGATGCAAATTACGATTTTCATTGTTCAAGGTTCACCTTAGAGCACCATCACACCATGAAAAACTTGCAATTTCTTCAATATTGCAACTGTACATTCTTTAACTTGTGGTAACCCGGATTTTCGGGTTTCCACAAAAAATTATTTATCTCACAATTTGGCAAGTTTCACCTTTTTGTAAACAAACTTTATTCAAACCATAGTCCATAGACCAAATTTATGTTTCCGAACTTCATTAATAAGATCAATTTCCATTTTTGCCATCCATTTACTACCCATTTTTAATCGCGTAGATTTTTGCATTTATTTGCAAGCAAGGTAAGTTGGCGTCTTAAAAAGTAAATAAACAACTAGTTGGCGAAGTCTAGTTCGCCACAATGTAGCCAAACAAATACTGAATTCTGATTGGCTCACGGTACATGCAACTTGAGATTTTTTCGTGCTCGCCTGAAAAAATCTCACGACTTGAGTGCAACTTTTAAATGCATGGTGTCCTATGGGAGTTGCAAGTAGTTGTGACAAGGTGTGAAATGGGCTTAAGAAGCAAGCCATCACTTTCCGATAGAAAAACTTCATTCTTTACTTTTTCTATATTTGAATGTATCATCCTTTGAACGCGAACTCCGGACATTAAAATAGTAAGGTGTCAACTGTCATTGCACTGTATCTCTTCGAAATAAACACCAAACCGTAACTTGAAACCCAAAGGGCATGACGTCCGATGAACGGGAAATATAACAAACCAAAACAAATAATACAAACCAGTAAGCTCTCACTTGTAAACAAATGCGTTGAGAGGTGTTGTTTTACGAGCAATTTCTTTTACTATACATAAAACTTTTATTGTTTAAATATTTTATAAGTTTTAAACATTAAAAAGAGGAATGAAATGTATAGACATGTAAAGGTGTTTTGTGCAATAAATAAAGTTTTATTTATGGTAAAGTAATCTACTTTTTAAAAGTGCCAAAATATTTACAAGGAAAATATGGTATGTTTCTTACAATATAACGTCATTTTATCTTATTTAGAACTCTCTAATTATTTCATTTGTATTAAGTTATTGTTTTTAAATGTTTTATTAGTAGCGTTTTCCAAAAGCTAATGTTTTACTTATGGACAAATTGCTCATAGTTTTGTTTGTGAGTTGCTGAGACTTTTTTCAAACTTGGAGGGAATAAAAAGTTCGGCTTTATTTCCATTTTTTAAAAAAAAATCAACGAAATATTAACTAAAAGTTTTGTTTCATTTTCAAGTTTCCGAAAGGTAATGTGTTTCTAAATTTAAAGTTATATAAATATCCTAATGAGTGTATGTGATTTTTATTTTAATTTGACAGTTATATTAATTACTATTCTTTAATTTAATAGGCAGCACCAATCAAAGATGTTGAACTTACAGACAAGCTTCCTACCAAGCTGTTTTTGGACAAACACTGCGAATACATATCTTCGTATGGGAAAAAGAAAGATGATTATGTAAGTTTCTTTTTTTAACTGTAGGATTTTTACACTGTAATAATTTAAAAACACAAACAAAGCCAACCAATTAGAAATTTTTGTACAAAACACCAACACTGACTAAAAATTGACAAGTAAATAATAAAGTGGCAATGTGATCTGAATAAGGTGATTACATAATATAATTGTCCTCATACATTACAACAACCCCATTCCCATGTGATTTCAGATTTTTTTTGTTTGCTTTTAACATCCTTTATGATTACAAAATTAGGATATGAGGAAGTTCAGCATTTTTTCGATTTTTGTGCTATATAGTGCCTTAGAATAAAAAGTGCGTCTATCACCTAATTTGTAAACAATATTATGATTTTTTTAAAACAAGTTATAAAATAAACAAAACGTCGAAAAATGATTCATTCGCAAATAATCTCCCATCCCCCACATCACTGCTTTCGTCACGCTTGCCTACGCAGAAGAATGTAGGATATGTGTATATGCTTGGATTCCTGTATGTATATATTATTATTAAAAAATTTAGACCTCTTAAACCGCTGTATACTCAGGGCAGGTAAAAAACACATGGCTGAGGAACAACTTGGACACGTGCTACATGATCAGTTGTTCTTTGTTTTAAGTGGGAAAGATCACTAACTTAGTCACAGTAATTAAGTAAATATTGTGCATAATAAAGAAATATTTTTGATTATTCACTGTACAAAATAAAACTTTCTAATCATAGCACCATGGAAAAGTCTGCTAGTTAGTTGAGGTTATTTATAAGTGTGAGTTCTCTAATTTTAAAATGCTATGATAATGTAATTTGGAGTCCAGGGTGTTTTTGAAAAAAATATACCAAACTGCAAGTTGCCACATTTTGTATTGCCACACTCCTATATTAAGTGGAGGGAGAGGGTGTTTTTAAAAGTAAAAAAAATAACGCCCCAATTCAACTGCCATAAACCTGTTTGCTGGGAGGGGGGAGGTCTGGGGTGTTGTCTTAAAGTAAATAAAGACACAAACTGTCCCATTACAAAAACTTCAACGTAAACTCCTGATTGTAATGACATTGAAATGATTGCGGGAGAAGTGCTCTACTTAGCCCATTTTTCTTGACTGGTGTTTGTTCACAAGGGAACAGTACCGAAGCATTTAATTATTTTAAATTAAGACATTTTGTTGCATTAAAAAAAATTCAATAGAGACTATCCAAAGAAATGTACCTAATTGGTGTGTTAAAAGAATTTTAAACTTTAATTTCTTAGCCTAACATTAAATATAATCACTTAATACACTAGTTTTTAATATTTGTTTTATTTTATAAAAAAAAATTAAGTCAATGATATAACAGCCCATACCAAGCCAAGGCTTTCTGTGACCATTTCAGTTTGCCAGCATTTGATTTACTTAACTGATATTTCAGAAAACACAAATGCACATTAATTGGGTGGAATTTAATATGAATCCATTTTGAAGCATTGGTTGTTTTCTGAAATGGTTGATACATATATTGTGTTTCCTATTGACATCTTATACTTTAAAATTTTAACTAAAAATTAAATTTCTGCAAATTGTGTTATCATTTATTTCTGTAGCAGATAATTATAAATCACTGTCCACAGCTTAAATTTTAAAATTAAATTCAATTTATAATTTTTTAAAAATTGTATGTGTTGCTAGAAACCCATGTCAGTCAGATAACAGGTTTATATGTCTACATCCCTCAGATAGTTGAAACTCAGAAATTTTAGAAATTCTGGATATAATCCAAATTTTCTTTTTCTGTCTTTTTCCCAATCTTTTATGTTCTGTTATTCTAAATTTTACTAGATAATCCTTATTTGGTTGGTTGGTTGGTAGACATATATTTTCAGGCTTGTGTGCTTGGTCACAAAGACCCGCATATAAACCTTCGTCAAGAAGGACGGACACGTCATACGCACACACATACAACACAGATTCTGCCATCTATCGCCACCTCCACAATTTAGACATGTCCCTGAAGGGGATGGAAATAGTCTCCAAGGACCTGTACCCGTGGTAAACTGCGCAATGACTGACCACAGGACTTTTGCACCCAACAGATTTAACGAGCACATACTCCGGATATACTCGGTGGGTCTTCAGTGGTACCGGGACTCGATCGCGGGACCTTCCGATCTCGAGACCGAGACGCTGACCACTGGGCTCCCCACAGCCCATCCTTATTTGTTATACAATTATCCTTATTATTGTTTGTTTCCTAGGAATATTGCATTACAGAATACCTGAGACTCAGTGGAATGTATTGGGGTCTGACAGCCTTAGACTTAATTGGACAAGTAGACAAGCTAGATAAAGAGTCAGTTATTGAATTCATAAAAAGTTGCCAGCACAAATGTGGAGGATTCAGTTCTAGTATAGGTCATGATCCTCATATACTCTACACTCTGAGTGCCTTGCAGGTATTTTAAATATATTTTTATTTGATAAGTTTTACAGTATAACCTGGTTATACCTCATTCATGGAACCTCAATGTTTTTGACGTTATAAACAAGTTTGAATATTAAGTGTAGTAAATGATGTAAAATATCTATTATGTAGTCATATTATTAATTTAAGTAATAAAAGGATATCTATTGATTAAAATTTTACCCTATTTTCAATTAGTAGTAGTTTAATTTCTCCTTCTCCAGTCAATATTTTTTAGAACGTAAATAAATTTCAAATTTGGTGACTTTTTATTGGGGCATTATTTGGTTAATGAAATAAATTTGAATCGTGAAAGCTAATTTTTCTTCTTTAAGTAAGCATTTTGGATAAAATGTATATATTTAGCATTTTAACTGAGCAGCTAATTAAAAGTTGCCATTATAAGCAGGATATTATAATGTTAAGGTATATGGGAAATTTATGGGACCAAACATTATGGTACTATAAGCAAGTCGTTGTTGGAACCAAGTTTGACTATATTATACTTTCGACCTTATTTTCTATCTAGGGTTGGGTTCTAGACATGTTTATATGAAACTTAATGCAAAATATTAATAGTTTAATTTAAACACTGAAATCTACAGTGGAAGTTAGAGAGCATTTAAAAAAGTAATCTACGTATATTTAACAGGTATAGCAAGAATAATTATCTTTACAGGAAGTACAGATAAATACTATTATTGTTTTAAAAAGTTCTCGGTTTAATTTTCATTCGATATCTAGATGAGATGTTTGCTAAGGACACAACTTTATGAGCTTCTTTATGCAAGAAAACTGAAGTGAATTACTGCAAGCCTTGATTTTCAAAATATTTTATTTTTTGAAATCGGGTTCATGAAAATATCTTTATGTTAAAAAAATGTGCATTAACTTTGATCTCACGAATACATAAACTGGCATTCATTAAAAAAACATTTAGATTTTAACAGTGCATGAATACATTTGTCATTAGAGTTTGACAATGTATAAATAGTTTTTAATTATAACTAAACAATGTAGTATGAATATTTCTACTTGGATTTTAACATAGTGTGAATATTTTTAATTATCTTTTAACAATGTAGGATTTTTTATTTGATTATAACAGTGTACTAATATTTATATTTCAACAATGTATGGATATTTTTTTTATTATGCTTTAATAATGCATGAATATTTTTTTTTGTTAGATTTTAACAATGTATGATGCAGTTGATGTCATAGATGTTGAGAAAGCAGTCAGTTTCATTAAAGGTCTACAACAAGAGGATGGAAGTTTTGTAGGAGATAAATGGGGTAGACTATTTTTCATGTATTTATTTGTTTTTATTCTACTTTTTATTTATTTGTTTTTATTCTACTTTTTATTTATTCATTTTTTTTCAATGAAAATATTGAACTTGTCTCATCTGAATTCTTAACTAATTCTTATTCTCACAGGAGAAGTTGACACCAGATTTACATTCTGCTGTGTTGCTAGTCTTGCTTTAATTGTAAGTAGAAAACATTTATTAGCATTATAATTGTTATTTAACTTACACTATTTTATGAAAAAATATTATGTGTGTGTGTGACAACAATAAATAAAATCTTTTTAAAACAGTTATCTGGAATTTGCTATTGCCTGTTTTAATTGCCTGTTGTTAATGGGGGCCCGGTTTTATCAAAATATTTCCCAAATAATTATGATCAGGATCAATATAATACAATGGTAAATATATAATTTAATGTTTTTAGTTGAACTGATCATCAGCCTTCTTAATTCTGGGTAAAATATGGGAGTTTCTTTGTTTTGTTAGGCCACTGCTTAAATCAGCTGTTAGAAAATAAAACAGAATTCTGTTAGTGCAACAGCAATTATTTTTGTTGTTCTCCTAAATTGTTCTTTACATATTTAAGTTAATGCCTGCCATGTGCCAATGGCAGACTTTGCCCATCAGGCATGACGGGCTCTTAACTTAATACATTTAATAAAAAATCATGTAATACTATTACAATTAAAGTTTGCAAAAGAAAGGCAATTAAGCTGCCGAATTTTACGTGTAGCAATTTTATTAGAAACAAAGGTTGTTTTTGGCAAAGTTTATTTTTAAATTTTTTTTTCATGTAATTAAAAGAGGTTCTAAGTGACAGTTAGTGCTTAAAAATACTTAGTTTAAAGTTATTAATAAATTGTCATAAATTCCATGTATTTTAAACACTTTCTTAGTTACTTTCATCTTAACTTCTTACAATTTACATTAATTTTAAATATGATTTTTCTCATTAAACTGGTAATGGTGCACTAAAAAAATAATGCAGGCATTTAGTTACTCACAACTTAAAAAAGCCTTAATCTTCTGTACCAAAGAAGTAACCCTAACAGCCATGTGACGAAAAGCGATATCACATACAAGTCACTGAAGATCGCTGTGATGTCACATTCAAAGTCACTTTTTTGTCACATAGAAGTTGAATTTCCGCTTTTGTTACGTATCTTCTACGTAACATGGATATCGATGATATTGTAGCAATGTCGCATTGCGACTTGTATGTGACATAACTGACTTCGGTGACCAGTATGTGATTTACCCAGCTAAAAATAAACTGCAGTAATTTTTTCTGGTGGCGCCATCTAGTGAAATGTTTTTAAATCTCACACAGATAAATAAAAATAATTATCAGGAAGTTGAGTTGTATTTATACCCAAGTAGGAAGGCAGGAGCACGGGATTTGATCTATGGGTATTTGTGTAGCTGTTCAGCGCGCTACCTACTGCGCTATTGGAGCTTGCAAATTGCAGCGCGTTTTAAAATTAGGAATGGTATATCTTATAATTAGAACGTACAAAATTACACACTCCATAGATTCGATTATAGTCAATAAATTTGATTAATGATTTTGCGTACAATTTGTCTATGATTTTTATTTAAAAATATTTAAATTAGATTTAATTAATTGTTCTAAGGTGGTAATAAATAAATTGGATGCAAATTTTGTGAGTTAGAAAAAAATATATATCTTAAGAATTCCTTTAAGATTAATTTATTTTTAAATTTTCTATAAAAAGGTGAGAGCAAAGCTATTGAGCAAACTGAAATATTAAGCAAATAATTTTTAAATCTGCTTTTTTTTGTTTAAATTTTACTGTGTCTTTATATAGGTGGCATTATTTTCTTCTTTTTTGCAAAATCAAATCAAAAACTTCCACGGAAATTGGAAAAAAGAATTTAAATCGCCAATTATAGCTTTGATATAATTTCTGAATTTTTAGAAGTTACAGATTAACAAAATCTAGATCTACGATTTGAACTTAGCTAGATTACAAAAAAAAACAACACTCATTACTAAATTTAATGTAATAAACTCATTTTCCTGGAAACTTAAGAATATTTTGCCAACACAGAAATAATTTTTTTTGCAAACATTTTGTCCACAGGAAGGCACAACAAAAATGTACCCGTTTTACATGCGTAAAATATTAAGCTAATTTGCAAAAAAACTGCAAATGTTTACATTCAAAATTAAATGATTTTCCGCAAAAAATTCCAACAATTTTTAGCTGGGATACAATTACTACAAGTGTAAAATATTAAAACTAATTTAAAAAATAAAGAGCAATTTTAAGATAAAGATTCACTACAAAAAAATTTACAGTATTTTGGGGTTAACGCACACATTATTTTTTAAAAATAACTTCAAATAAACTTTAGATTAGTTTTTTAAAAAAATAGCTGAAATACTTTAAGCCAAGATGAAACTACGAAAAATCTACAGTATTTTTGCAGTTAACCAGCTTATATAATTTTTTTAATAGATCACTTCAAATCACCTTTAGATAAGTTAAAGTATTTAAAATCAAGATGGCCCTTCAAAAAATCTACAGTATTTTTGCAGTTAACAGCCCACAGTAACCTTTGAAATAAATCACTCTTCAAATTAACTTTAAATTTTATTGCAAAATAACTGAAGTTTTTTTACAGTCAACATTCTTCTACAGAAAATCTGCAGTTGACTGTAGAAATACTTCAAAATCACTTCGCTTCTGTAGAAAAACTGCAGTTTATTTTTAGCTGATGAACATAATATTGCAGCAATGTTGCATTGCGACTTGTATGCGACCTAGGTGACTTTCGTGGCGAATTAGCGACGAACTTGACATCGCAGCAAGGTCACATAGATCATATTGCAGCCATATTGGTGTGGGACAAAAATGGGATATCACATACAAGTCACAACACAATGCCACTGCAATATCACATTGTGATATCACTGGAATATCACATACAAGTCACATTGCGACGGGGATTAAAGCGACATTGCTGTGTCATCACATACATGTCACAATGTAATGTCACTACAAGAGCAAATTGCGACATCTGTGGGATATCTCCATTGTGACTGGGATTTAGATGACATCACTGCAATATCACATACAAGTCACAATATGATGTCACTGCAAGATCGCATAGTGACATCCTTTTTATATCGCATACCAGTCACATTGTGACGGTGACTTACGCGATATCACTGTGATGTCACATACTTGTCACATTGCGACTGTGACCTAGAGCGACAAAAAATTACGTTGCAGCGACGTAACTGTGACAAACCTGGCTGTTAGGGAATTTACCATTAATATTTAATTTTTTTCATAATATTATAACCATATGTTTTATATTATCCCTTTGATCACCAATATGTTTTCTAGAAACGACTAGATGAAATAAATATGGACAAGGCTGTTGAGTTCATAATGTCGTGTATGAATTATGATGGAGGCTTTGGTTGCAGGCCTGGCTCTGAGACGCATACTGGGCAGGTATTTCTTACCTTTCTATTTAATTTTTAAAAAATCTTTTGTTTTCTTTAATGTGAAAGCAGTTACAAAAATGGAAGGTAGATATTGAAATAGTGGAGCCCGCCGGTACACCCCTTTCCTCATTCTGTCACATCCTTTCGATTTAAAAAATTCTTTTTTGTTAGGCAGTTATAAATAATGATATATTAGGCATTTTATGTAAAAATTCAGCACTCAAAATCTCCTCTGATTATTGATTGTGCTGTGGCACATTAAACATCTCAAATTATCTGTACCAAATTTGTTTAGTAAATATAAACTATTATTGACATTTTTGCCCTTTTTATTTAGTGTTCTATGATAATTTAAACATTCCTTTGATAAAAATTTAAAAGGTAAATAAATTTTATTATAATAATGTAAACGATGGACCACATTAAGCTGCAGATTAATACATTTACTTTTTTGTTTTCAGATCTATTGCTGTCTGGGCACATTGTCCATTGCACAGCAGTTGCACCGAGTAAATGCTGATTTGTTGGGGTGGTGGCTCTGTGAGCGACAACTGCCATCTGGTGGCTTAAATGGTGAGTTGGTTACACCAAAGCCAATTAAAATTAGAAGCTTCTACAGTTCTAAAAACAACATTGATCACAATTGAGCATTGATCACCTCCAAAAACCATTACAAGAAGAAACTGCTGTAGTTTTGAATTATTTATACTATACCTCTATACCTTGATAATTTTTATAACTTTATAATTTGTTTGATATGAGATAATACAAAAGCGCTTAATTTCATTAACCATCTTAACACATATTTTTGCATAAATGCTCTAATTAACCATTTAGCTACATTATAAATTTCTTTGTTATAAAAAGTCCTTATAATTATTATTACTTGACTTTGGAATATAGCAAGAGGTCACCTTTGGTATGTAATGTTTTATTGTTTCAGAAAATTATAAAATACCATGCTAATACTACAGCAGATAGAGCACTTGCTGCAGTTCTAATGCTAACATTGGTTTTTGGCATTGATCTATAAAATAGTTCAATAGTCTGCTCCTTGTCAAAAAAGCGGCCAATCGGAGCAGTGCATAAATATGTCTGGCCTCTTTTCTAAATTGGGTGCTGTTTTTATAGCTCTTTTTAACAACTAATCAACAATAACAGTCATAGAGAAATAATTAGCCTTTGACAATTCTGTATAAACCCATTCTCTCTTCTTGATTGTAAAAGTAACAAAAGGAGGGTTCAGAAATAATATAACTGAGCTATTTTATTGATGAAAGGACATAACAGCACACAATTGCAGCACACACACAAAACAGTAAGTATGGAGCGCACAACTCTGCATCCTATTCTCTCGAGATCATTGTAAGAAGTCTACCTTAAAAAAGCCTTAGAGGAGGGAGTTAAGGGTTAAAGCTTCTTTCACAGTCCATGGGAGGAGCACTCAATTCTTGACATCTTCCCATCTTCAATTAATATAATTTTTGCTTCTGCAGCAATGGCTCCTAAGTAGTGGAATATCGGGCCATTCATTGTGCAATGGATGCATGCAGGACAGTGTAAGAATGTTCGCAGATCGAGAATTGGAGTGAGACTTCAAGAGTTAATGAATATCTTCCACGTCTACAGAAATTTCCTTCATAACAGTACAAATTCAATCTAGCAAATATAACAATCTTCTCGCTAAAAGCCATAGAGTTTCAGCCGGTACGTTTGCCAAACAAATAAAGTTTGTAACTCAGATTCATCATATCCTTGACAGGTGGACATCTTTTTAAGCTTAACATGTGTCTATGTGTTTTCCTGTTGTTGGGGAAGATGTGGGTGGAAATATTGTCAATTACTTTTGAATTTGCATATTGTAGGTAAAATAAACAGAAAATATAATTTTACAAACAATCTATTTTTTAAAAAAAAACCAATAATAATACATAGTCCAAAAGTACACCAGTCTGTAGTGCCATGTATCACAATGGTGAATATATAACCCTTGATGGTTCCACCTAATCCAAACCTTAATTTAAATTTACAATGCCCTTTTAATCTGGTTACTGTATATAATTGAACTTTTTGTACAGTTATATGTTTTCAATTATATTTTTTACTAAACTTCAGGTAATTTAGAACAAAAAAAATATTTCTAAAATAGTAACTGACATTTCAAACAAACTTATTTTTTTAAGAAGCGAAATAAAGAACATCAAAATCTTACACAATTTTTCGTGTTGTATATTTAAATATTTATTATTTAGGCCGTCCTGAGAAACTGCCGGATGTATGCTATTCATGGTGGGTGTTATCTTCTATGAAGATTATTGGAAGACTTCATTGGATCGATAAGGTTATTTGTTTTTTTTGTTTGTAAAAATTTGATGGTCTATTTTACAACCGTAAATACAATTTATACATTTGTGTTACTTCTTATGTTTATGGAATACACAAGCAAGCAAATATATCAAAATATTAGTTTTGTATAGTTCTATATCTTTATTTACAAAATAAAACGTTATTATTTCTGCATTAATTTGCATAAAATTTGGAGCCAAATGATATTAAATTAACAGTTAAGACTTTTCATGCTTTCCTGTATGTAGTTTAATCTTATTTCTTTTTGAATCAGCACTTTTCTTCTGTGTATATAATAATGTACTGAGACATTTCAAAGCTTTAAGGGGAGTCGGATGGGTGTTTGGGTTAAAAATATCGATTTTCTGTTTTTATTTTATTTTTAATTTGCATATCTATAGCTTTAATTTAAGACCAAGATTATTGATTTCTGTTTAGCAGTTTTCTTTTTATAATATAAGCATTTTTCAGAAGCTCTGTATATAAGTTCTTACCTGTACCTTAATTTTCTTTTGTGTTTCCTGAAATATAAGGTTTTTCAACAGTTAGGGACATTTTTCTCAGGAACTATAAAATATATCAACATGTTTTGTTTTAGTATTTCTTACCCATTAATGGCTCTTTGATTTAAACTGAGGAATTTTAAATATCTCTGCTAAAAAAAGTTATATAACTTTAAATCGGATATTATTATTTTTTTTATTATTACATATTTTAAAAGAATAACTGTAAAAGTTTTTTTTTTGTACTGGGAAATATCCTCAGTTTAAAACAAAGAACTATATGTAAGGAACAAACCATAAAAAAATCATAATGATTACTCAAATAGTTCCTGAGAAAAATGTTCCTAAAGTTAGTAAAATTAACATGGGCGAGATAGAACCAACCGACTCCCCTTAAATATTTTTGAATGTTTTTTTACTGAAAGTTGTGTTTTTTGACAAATTGGTGCTAACATTTGAGCTTGCTAATTCTTGAGTTTTAACTTTCCCAGTGAACTCAGTTATAACAATTTGATATTACATTCTTTATCAAAGTATTTTAAGCTAAGATGATTTTTTATAATTTTTGATATTTGTAGGAAAAGCTTAAGCGTTTTATACTGGCTTGTCAAGATGAAGAAACTGGTGGATTTGCTGATCGCCCTGGTGATATGGTAATTGCATTATAGTGTCACGTTATTGTCTTGTATCATACCTTATAACTTTTACAGAATTTCCATAGTGGCTATAGAATTTAGTTAAATCCGATGCATATATGGCTTGCTGTGATTTCATTTCAGCTATGCAATCATCTATGTTTTCTTGGGGGGTGGGGAAGGGTAGAAAAATGAAGCACTCTGTTGAATTACTTTGAGAAAACAGGTATTAGTTTTTTTTTATTCGATTCATAGATTTTTATTTTAAATTTGGGAATAAGTAACTGTCAGCTAAATTCTGTAGGAACTATGGAAATTCCATAGCAGTTGAAAGGTATATGGGTAGCCAATGTGGGAGTTATGCCTTGTAGCTCTAGTGTTAAGTAATTTTTAAAAAAATTAATCAAACAAAAGCAATTATGTGATAATAAGAATGGTTTATAAAAGGAATGGAAAAAAAAGTCTTCCATATCACAATATCGTTTTATCATCGCTTTTTATATAATCTCCCCCTGAAAACTATACATACAAACTATACATTTCAGGATGAACTTCAAATTTGTGGTCTTTAAAGTGCTAAAAGTGAATAGGTCATTAAAAAAGACCTAACATCCTCTCTTCTCCTCAATCAAATAACAAAAAGTAAAAAAAGGGCTTTTTAATTCGGTCTTATATATACTCTTTAGTACTTAATGTACTGAAACCTTAAAGGTGAAACTCTATGGAGATGCTTGGCAAGTAAAAAAAACGAAGCCGTCTGAAGATGCCTAGCTGATGCAACCAAACAATGCACACACATCTTTTGACTTGAGTGGTGCAAAAAGTGCAATTGAAATCTTTAAGAATCGAATATTAAAACTTAAAATAATGACTATTTGAGAGGTTGTCGTACAAGAACTAAAACAAGGGTCTCATGTTTCCAGTGTCCTTTCATCCAAAAACTTTCAATTGTCATATTTCATGTCATGAGTGGAACAGTTCCAGCGGTATTTTCATTTTTAGTGCTTCTGGAATTGCATTTGTTTTGGTTATAATTTGGTCTAATTATTTTAATTTAATAAAAAAAAATTGGAATTGCTAAATAATTTCGTATGATTTATAGCGATGTGTGGATATGTTGTCATAGTCATAACGATTTCTTTTTATTTTATTTCTTCTTATTGCTTGTTTCGTCGTCTTTGTTTTCTTATTGTTCTTTTTCTGTTGTGTAATTTATTGTAATCTTAGGAATAGTTTTATCGAATACCAAAATATACTAAATTTAAAATACCTTACATAATAAATATCAGCCTTTTTACTGTGCATTGAGAGTGGAACAGAAACAACCAATGGAACCTTGGAAGATCAAGAAAGAATATGGAAACTTATGTCATCCAAAACAACCCACTTATTGCTTTTACTTCATTGAATGCAACATAGTGCCAAATCATTTTGCCGAGGGGCTTGTTGGAGTGCATAACAGAAAGGATCTTGGCTTCGCTTTAAAAACTTTTTTTTTGTATTGTATTTGTCTTGCACCCATTTTATTTCACCTGCATAACAGAAACTGAGTGTATCAATCAAAAAGCCCTACTATCCCTCAACTAATTTGACTTAAGGCTGTATCCACATGACCAAAAATTTGCCAATGCCAAATTCAAAAGTTGGATGCAACCTGCCGTCTGCTATTGAAGTTGATGTTGAAGGAAATCTCTTCAACGTCGTCAACCTCACGCGACCTGGTTGATCCAACCTAGTATTTGAACCAATCGGTTGTATTCGTCAAAGCAAAGAGATACTACATCATTGTAAAGATGGGGGCTCCCATGCTAGAACTTTTCGAATAGCTGATCTTGTGCATGCATAGATTCAGCCAACTTTGATGAGAAGATATAAATTTGTGCCAACTATGAGTATAAAGTTTTATTTATGACTGCCATAAATATAATATGTTCATTAAAAGCTGGACACCCTATGTTCAACTATGCGAAGTTGAAATTGAGATAAAAGTTGAAGATTGAGATGAATGAGCATCCATGTGATAAGCGCTTAGAAAACAGCCATTGAGAGTTCTAAAAATTACTACTACTACTCCCTGGCACTACAGTCCATGCTGGACCATGTCGTCGATGTCGTCTCCAAAGTCGTCGGTCTCTGGCCTTCGCTTTCCAGTTCCCAATTTTCGTGGCCTTCAGATTTCTTTCCACTTCATCTATCCATCTTTTTCTAGGTCTTCCTCTCTCTCCCTGACATTGCCCCTTGAAAATTTTCTTTCTGCCTCTGCTATAGTCCATTCTTTCCATATGTCCCAGCCATTGAATTATCTTTGTTTTTATGATGTTAATAATGTCTTTCTCTCCAAATAGTCTAGCCACTTCAAAATTGTATCGCCTTCTCTAAACATCACCTTCTTTGATACTTTCAAATATGGCTCTTAAATTTTTTCGCTCCCAAGTTATTAACATCTTCTCTTGCTTTTGATTCAAGGTCTAGGTCGTTCTAAAAATTACCCAGAATTAAAGAGTTAAACTGTGTTGTCTTGATAGGTGGATCCTTTTCACACTGTTTTTGGATTGGCTGGCCTATCCCTTCTCGGTGAAAGGAAAATCAAAGAAGTCAACCCTGTGTTCTGCATGGCTCAGGATGTCATTACAAGAATAGGTGTAAAGGTGGAATTATTAAAAATGTAAACTTTATTTGTATGTAGAAATAGAATAAAAAAGCTTATAAAATTTTTTGGACTTTTATTTTGTTTTCTTTGTAATTAAGAGCTCTGCGTTTTAGTGGAGTGAATGAATAACGTGGCTAAAAAAACGCTGTAACGTAGAAAATTCTCAATTTTCCCTTTTCCACCCAACGCAATCTTTCTTTACAATTTATATGACGCTTTTATAATGCTAGGGGAGAGAATTCAGCGCTAAATTGAAGAGTTTAGTGGAAGAAAGTGCTAAGTGACATTTAAAAAAAAAATTGAGGTTTTTGTGTCATCGAACATGTTATTCCCTTCTTTAAAGATAACAAGATTCCCCCTTTTCATAAACTTAAAGTATATATTTTACCTTTTGTAAGTGCTGTTTTTAAAGTATCTAAGTTCAAACAAAAAACTTTGAAGCTTCTTTTTCTCGTTTTCACCTTTTTGTCACTTGGTACGTTCTTCCAATAAGCTCTTCAGTTATCGTCGGCGCACTAAAGCTACACTTTTAGACTAGGGAACAGATTCAATCAGACTGAACTTTGTAGTGAGAAGTCACACTAACTAGTGGTCAACATTGGTCGTTTTTCCGTGCTTTTTGAGCAGTCACACTTTAACCCTGTCAATACGGCAGGCTTTCCTAGATTAGGTAGTCATAATATGGAAAGTATACGAAAAAACCCCAAAAATTCACTGCTGCTGAGTGTTATAGTCTTACCATTACGAGAAGAGGCGTTTTGGTCGAGTTTATTCTTGAGAGTTTTCACTTCATTTTACCTAAAGTCGTATAAAAGAATCAGCCGCGATGATTTCACAGGTCTCTTGTTGTGATAGAAGGACTATATCCTCGAATTCGACATGATTCGGGCGTCGGCCCGGAGTCTGCTTGTACGGGCGTCTGGGTGCCTTTTAGAAGCGATAGGTTAAAATTTTTAGTATTCGAAGTCCTCCCAGGGTTTTGACTGAGGAGCCCAGTCGGTAAGAGACTTGCCTTGTATGTGAATGGCCCGTCCGTGGTCGAGTGGTTAAGGCATCAGCCTAGAGGTTCAACCTTCTCAGGAGTGCGGGGGTTCGAATCCCACTTACTGCCAGTCATCCTATAAATCGGATCTGTGCTGGAAATAGTAGAAAATCCTCATCACGGATGGGCCCGAGTACACAGGGACAGACGTGCTCGTTAAATCTGTGGAGTCCAAAGTCCCGACGGCGTTAGCGTACGATGTCGCTCGAAGTTCCGTTGGGTGCCCGCTCAGGTGTCGACCTCGTCACTTGACCAGGGTTCTAAAATACGAGGCGTTATTGTCTGTGTTAAAGCTCCTGAAGGAGGCTAGAAATAGGCAGCCGGAAACGATTACCTTACCTTACCTTGTATGTGAATAGTCCCAGGTTACTTCCTGGGCATTGCCGCGGTTAGTTTTGAATTATCGTCGCACCAGAGCTACACGATGGCTATTGGTGAAGGACGTCGTAGTTTAGAACCACAATCAAGTGACAAGCCGACACCTGAGTAGGCATCCAACACAACTTTTTAGGGGTGACACCTTACGCAGCGTCGGGACTTGAGAGCATTTAACGTGTAATCCCTCTACACGATATATTATTCGTCTGTGTTGTTTTTTTGGATGCACAGACCATTCAACCAACCAAATGACGTTTCACCAACCGTTTCATTGTAGCACCAAATGACGTGCTTGGTTGGTGAAATGGTCTGTGTTGTTTAATATCGCACTAGAACTACAAAATGGGCTATCCACTTTAGGGAAGTTTATAGCAGGTTTCATATCACATCAGTTCAAACAAAATATTTAAATATTTAAAGTATTTAAGTCTCCCAAGTGGGAAAATCACGCAACTGAGATATTTTTTAAAGATGATTCATCGTATTATTTTCTTGTATTCGAATTTTACGTTTTTCGTAATATGAATAATTTACACGAATGCACTTTTTACGCATTGCCGTTAGATGTCGTTCTTTTACTTCAGTGTTTGATACGTACATAAAAATGCGTGTGTGTTTTGAATAACAGCGTATTATCAGGAGTAACTGGAACTATTGTTTCTAATTTTGGACATTAGCTAAAAGAAAGACCAGGAAGAAAAGCCTCTTACTCCTGAAATACAGTTAGATGATGCGAACAAGCCCTGAGAAGTTCCTAGGCAATTCAGGGCATCACTTTTAAGTTAAAGTGGTTCCAAATAACTTGTCAGCAAAGCTGTTGTTGGCCTACGCAATAAAATTGATAAACATATACGGTAAAATGTTTGTTTCAAGTTTCACGAGGTTCATACCCAAGCTGGCATCCAAACAAAACTTCAAGCGATAGTGTACGTTAACGCTATCGTTCCTTGGGGCCGAGTACTCTAAAATGCTTTTTATTGCCAGCGGTCAGCACAACGGAACAATACTCTCTCGACGAAAGTAATCCTTAATACAGATGCCTTAACCATTCGGCCACGTTAGTCCCTTGAAGAAGCTGTGGCATAATAAACTCGGGAAATGATTAGTGTGAATTGTAGTATTAGTTTGAGGAAAATACAGTTACTACCAACGTAGTTTAATAACACTGCATTTCTTGTCCTATAGTGCGACTATTTTGAATAACCATGCACCGTCTTACTTAGTTTGTTGTAAAATGCTTTCTCGGGGGAAAAAAGGGCTGAATATGAAAAAAATGTCGTGGGGGTTTTCACTACTTTTACCTAAAATCTCATAAACGAGGCCGGAATAGCCTGGTCGGTAAGGTCTTAGACTGCCGTCCCTGAGATTGCGAGTTCGATCCCCGCTGCCTTCCGAAGACCCCCGTGTACGCTAATGGTAACTGGTGCACGTTAAATTTCGTCGTTGTCACAAAGTCCTCCAAGTTCCCATAGCCCTAGTGCAAAAAAATTCAACCTAACCCTTGGCAGATTTGGGATAAATAATTGATGGACTACAGCTACACTAGGGCTTTTGACGACTGGCGTCGTAATTTTGAATTACAGTCAGGTGACAATCCGACACCTGATTTTAGTTTAGTTTGAATTATCGTCGAACTAGAGCTACACGAGGGCTATTGGCGACGGGCGTCGTATTTTAGAACCACAGTCAAGTGACGCTAACACCCGAGTAGGCACCCTAAGCAATTTTTAAGGGCGACATTGCACTCGGCGTCGTTCTTTTAGAGCATATTTAACGTGAACTTCCTCTACACGGGGTATTTATTTGTCGTACTTTTTGGTTTCACTATTTGGGCAGCTATTCCGGGAATGCCCGTAGTGGTCTGTGCATCCATAAAACCGGCAGACGAATAACATCCAGTGCTGAGGAAGTGCACGTTAAATGCTCTCAAGTCCTGACGATGCTTAATATGTCACACTTAAGGAGTTGTGTTGGGTGCCTACTCAGTTGTCGGACCGTGACTTGATTGGGGTCTAAATTATGACACCCGTAGCAAACAGCCATCGTGTAGCTATAATGCGACGATAATTCAAAACTAACCGAATTTACCGGCAACACCCGTGTCCGTATCTGGGACTTTTAGAATGTGAGGCCTACCGACTAATCTCTCCAACCCTGGACAATATTTAAATATAATAGAACTGCAACTATCCGAAGAGGTGCTGATCAACCGAATATCTGAAAATATTTCACTCGTCCAACCTGTTTCTGTTCGTCTTAGTTGGATGTTATGCCTAGTAACCTTTTTGTACAGACCAAAAAAAATTACTAGGAATGGCATCCAACAGAGACGAACAGTAACATATGATCCGGGTATCACTTAAGGTATCTCCACACGTTCGAACCACTTTTTTAAAAATATGAACTAGAAAACAACTTTGGTAGTATTTTTATGTGTATCTGAAAAAAATAACTATTGTAGCAAGTAAAATTTGGCATACATACCAAATTTTTTAAAATATGGTCATTTTATGAATGTTTTTTGCAGTTTTTTGTCAAAAATTTCAATTAGGCTAGAAAAAAAAAACTGTTCGACCTATTAAGAAAATAAAACCACCAAGTTAAACTGTAAACTTATGTATAGGGCATATACCTAAAACCAAAAGATTTTATTTGAAAATAAAATTTTTATTAGTAGTCGAACAAAGACAGTCTGATTTTCAACATTTTTTACGGTGTGTCAAAATGATTAATAGGCCAAAACAAAATAAAAAAACGTCTTTCTTCCGAGTGTTTTAGGTATATTCCCTCGACAACAATTTCTTAAATTAGTAAAGAATTTTTTTTTTAATTACTCAATAACTTTTGGAGTTATCTTTTTCAAACTGAAGCTATTTAATGAAAGACTGAAATGCGAGAAAAACGCATTTAAAGTTTCAACATCTGGTTGATTCTAGTGCTACTGACCTTTACTAAATTAATCACTATGTTCGTTTTAAGTGCGGAACAGTTAAAATGATGACAGTTTTAGAAACAAGAAAACCTGGGTAATAATATAAACAAGTAAAAAAATAATCAATTTTTGATTATTTTTTTACATCTTACTAAACCATATTTGTTATTTATGTATATTATCTTATGAATATATAGAGCAGTACACTTTCACTATCTATCATGCACCATGTTTTCTAAAAGAAACCAACATTCCGTTATGAAAAATCCAATATTGCGGCAACCAAGTTAAATAAAAAAAAACTATTACATAAAGCTCTAACACAAACTGCCACAACTCAAACTGCATAAGGGCACCTTACACTTTTGTTTTGGTTGATGAAGATCGAAACTAAACCTACATGATCTCCCAGCTCAACAATGCGTTAAGGAGAGTCGGATGAGGGTTTGGGTCGGAAGTGTCGGTTTTCTGTTTTTCTTTTTTTTAATTCTACGTATCCTTAGCTTTAATTTAAGACCAAGATTATCGATTTCTGTTCAGTGGTTTTCTTTTTATAAGCATTTTTGAGAAACTGAGTTCTTACCTAAACCTTACATTTTTTTTTGCGTTTCCTGAAATGTAAAGTTTTTCAACAGTTAGGAACATTTTTCTCAAGAACTATAAAAGATATCGACATATTTTGTTTTATTATTTCTTCCACATTAATAGCTCTTTGATTTAAACGGAGGAATTTTAAATATCTCTGCTCAAAAAAAAAAAAAAAAAAAAAAAATAATATATATATATATATATATATATATATATATATATATATATATATATATATATATATATATATATATATATATATATATATATATATATATATATATATATATATATATATATATATATAATATATATATATATATATATATATATTATATATATATATATATAATATATATATATATATATATATATATAATATTAACTTAAATCTGATTTTTTTGTGTTTTTTCAATACAATTTTAAAAAAAAAAACACTGTAAAAGTAGGTCCGTCGGGTCGAACCGATTTTGGAAGGGGAGTACGGACAGACGGACATCGTCAGCATATCAATACCTACTTTTTCATTTTATAAAAATTCTTTCGAATTAAAAATAAAGAAAAAAAGGCTAAAAAAAAGTAGGTATTGACATGCTGACGATGTCCGTCTGTCCGTACTCTCCTTCCAAAATCGGTTCTATCCGTCGGATCTTAGAAATTCTTTTTTGTTAGAAAGGTATGCCCTAAGAAATAAAACTTTCATACTTTTTGTCCGTCTAGACAGACATCTGTCTGCAGCTTTCCAGTGAATTCCCTTTAGAATTATCATTGAAATGTAATTTCCTGTCAATTAAATCGCCGTTGCCACATCAACAAAGGCCTGAGAAACTTTACTTAATAGCATTTGAAGCAAAATTTATTTGTCATAAATCAGTTTGGAATGACGTCATAAAATGTAGCACAACTTGATTCTTTGATTGTTCATTATTTGTTTATTAAAAAAGTGGCAAAATATTTCTGCTTAGTTTTAATTTACATTTATTTTTTTGTGTAGTTTTGGAGTAGTTTCATGTTTTTTGTTATTAATAAATAGTTAATTATTTTTCGAACTACAAATAAGTTAAGCATACAAATAATTTTAATTTTATTCGCGAAAGAATATTAATTATAGCATTTACTGTTACAAACCTACTTGTTTCCCTATAAGAATTCCAGTAAGTATTTAAGTAACAGGAAAGTAGGCTAATTTAATTCTTTTAGAACTTCGTTTAATTAGAAATCAATTTTAGGAAATTAAAATTGAAACAGCTTTTTAACATCCGCATATCTAAGCTAATTCACTACATTTAGCCTAAAATCTAATTGTTTCCAAGTAAAATATACAAAACCATGTATTTCTTTTATAATATTTTATTCAAAAACATGTATTGCATGAAAATGAATGTACACAATAGAGTATTCTTTAAAGTTGTTTCAGCACATCTTTGGCACTCTGGTCGCAAATGATTTGAAGCATTACTCTTGATGGAAAATTCAAATTACTAAGCTTTCAAATATCAAATGAAGTTAAATATCAAAGTCCCGATTATTTCATGCCATACAACGGGTTTTCGATTCCTCTAGATGCACTCTAAAATAAAAATGACACTCAATTGTAAAACATATATAAAAACTTACACGAAATAAGATGAAAATAATTTAATAAATGCTAGTATTTCTTTCAACTTATAAATAAAAATAACTAAAATACAATAACTTACGTTTTGGCTTTGTTCTTCAACTGGATTCGTAAACTCGCCGAAGGCAACCTTAAAAAAATAAGTTATTCAGTACTATGGTCTTCATTTGCTTATATTTTATTTATTTAGAAAAAAATTAGCAGAAACCTTATTTTGGGGCAAATTATTTTTGCCAATCGTCGGTTATTAGTTAAAGCAACAATTCAAAACCTCAAGAAAACACTTTATTGTAAAATGTATTGATATTTCAATTAAGATTAATACAAACTGAATGTTATATCAATATTGTTAAAGCATTTTAAAACGCGTACAGGTACCATTTAAAAACAACAACGGTATTCGTTACTTAAACTGTGATCATTTACGGTATGGACTAATTTAAAGAAATAATTTTCACAATGTGATCCATTTCCTTGGAAGTATTTTGTGACGCTTTAAGCCAATCATCAAAACATTCATTTGGTGAACTTTTTGTGTAATATTTCTTTAGGTATTCGACCAAAAAAAAAACGTACAAATAATTTGAAGACTGGTTCAAACGTGGTAAAAAAGAATTCTCACATGCTTTTGCGAAAATGAGTAAAATTTGGAACATATATATCTGTACCATAGACTTACACTACTAGTGAAATATGGTTGAAAATGTTTATTATGACTCTATCCAGTGTAAAGCTTTTTATACTTTATAAAATTCAAAAGTATATCTTTTTATACTGACCGTATCTAAGCTCATTCCATATACGGGGTTGTCAATGGCATTGGGTAACCTAGTTCTTCCTCTGAAATGGTTAATATAAAAACAAAGTTATAGATTACAAGTAATTGTGTTTAAGTTTAAACTTAGAAAATATTGCGAACTTTCACCAATTCGGTCCTCTTGTCATTTTACTAACGCCGGATCAAGCGATCCTATTTTTTAACAATAATCTTTATAATTCCATTAAAAACAATACTTAAAAAAATTAAACTAAAATTTTCAACTGCAACAGAGTTACTTTTTATAATTAAGGGGGACCGGATCCCTCCATGTTAAAATGGCCTTTTTTATGTACCTTTTTCTCAGAATCTATTTGATACTTTTTAATGAAATTTTTACTAGTTATTAAATGGATGTTTAACTATATTTTACTGTAGGCATTTTAAAAATTTTGTTTAGTTTTTAAACTATAAATTTTTAAGTGAAACTACACATTTTTGACCTAAAAAATATAATATTAAAAAGAAAAAAAAAGTAAGATAGTTATACTCAAATACCTCCAGCGATTTTTAGACACTAACTTCTTAAATACCTATAAAAATTTTCAGGTTGATACTTATAGTAGATTCTGAGAAAAAGGTACAAACACATTGAAAAAGTAAGTTTTAAGATATAAGCGTTTAAAGTAAACAATAGTGGTTTCTTTCCTATGAAACACATATGGGTATTTTACCTAAACAACATTTTTAAAAATATATTTTAAGAATACTTCTAGTAATTAAAGCTTTTATTTTAAGATATCTTTGTGAAGCTAAGACTGCCTAGTTTAAGAAACACCAAAAACATTGAAATGTCATTTTTAAAATTTTTGGGGGTCTGGTCGCCCTTAACTTTCTAATCCCTGTATGTAAAGAATACATACGCATTTTTGATGTTCTTGTACCAAACAGTGATCATGATGGCGATGAGGAAAATGGTCCCGACAACCACACCAATAACCCAACCGGGATCAGCAGCTACAAAAGAAAATGAACCAGTGAAAATCAATTCTATTTAGAACCCCCCCAAAAAAAATCGATTTACAGTAGAAATCCAATTATCCTAATTGGTGCTGATTATCCGAATGCCAGAAAAAATTCCAACCGGCCTAGCTTTATTGGACATTGTGCCTAGTAATTTTTTTTTGAGCCGACCAAAAATATTACTAGGCATGACATCCAAGAGACGAACAGTAGCAAATAGACAGGGAATAAAAGTTAATCTGTCGTATATAAACTTTTTGTTTGATATTCTTGCGTTTTGTATTGCTATATATAACCGAAAACTATAGTAGATTTAGGACGGGGGGGATTCGATTAAAAAAATTTAGGCGAAGTTGCAAAATTTCTAGAATTTTTTTTTAAATGTTACACACCACTTTACAAAAAAAAAGTTTTTTTTTTAACTGTCTATACAAATACCATCAATATTACCACTACGTTTAGCATTAGCCCTATCGGGCAAAAATCGATTTGAGATCATCTTTAATCAATACCACTTACTTAACTTACCATAAACAAGTATGAGTAACATAAACCCAGACATAAGTTATTCAGATCAGGCACCAATGACATTTACAGATTAAGAAGAAATGACTACTTAAAAATACTTTAGTCTATCAGCATTTAGTTCCGAGTTCCAAGAATTTTCTCTTAAATAGAAAATATATTTTATGAAAAAGTATCGTCCAAATGATTTTTCATTTAACTGTTGCTTTTTTTCAATGTATTATTTTTTACCACTCGATTTAAGCTCTTGTTCCACTGTCGGAGTAATTTTCAGAGCAGCACATCTGTTTTGAAAATATTCAGGCTTGCAGCTGTTGAAAAAAAGATCATTTAATAATTATATAAATGTATATATAAATACTTTTTACCACAAACTTTTATAAATTTTACCTGCTATTTTTTACAAATGCATTTGTAATGAAATCAATAGAGTTTTAAGAAGAGTAACAAACACTTGCTATTTTATCTGGATAAATTAAGCAAAAAATGAGTCGGATAATCTTTTCCTGAGTGATCTCCCTAACTATGGATGTGGATGTAATAAATAGGTTTTATTTTTTTTCAATTATTCAAATATATATGACTAGTAATTCGTTATGTACTCACTTGCAAACAGGCACATGATTGATTGTTGAACATGTTCCTCCATTTCTACAAAAGCTGGACGTGCAATCTAAAATTCAAACGTAGGAATATAAGGAATTGCTCACTTAAGGGTGTTAGCCTTGTTAGCAACTATTATTTTACCGATGCCCATATAAGATTTTATCTCGATAAAAATAACCTTTTTATTGACTTCAATTTCTTCACCTCAAAGTTAGCCAAGTGAGAGATACGAGTGAATAAACTTTCAATTCTTTCGAATTAAATGAGAATTAAAATAGGCAGCAGTTCCCTGTTGAGGTAAAAATCTCTCTCCCTAAAACAACTTAGAAATTGGACATTTGGATCGTCCTAAACCATAGAGATATACAATTTACTTAAACTACAGGGTGGCCCAAAAGTAGGCTAACAGTTAATGCTGTACCCATTGGTAAGAACTTTGGGTTATTTAGAACAGGTATTTGACATAGTCGTGCTTAGTTTTGTTGGTTGGCTAAAATAAATTCGTACTACAGTGTATCTTATCTAAAGAGTAGCGATTCGTGGACTTCGTTTGATTTAGTTTCGAGATAGCTTCGGAATATTTATTTGATGCTTGAGCAATAAGCAAATAATGTTTCCAGAGTATGAAACTTCGAATCTCGCCATCTGCCAGCTATCCTATAAAATGATTTGTGCTGGTGGAAAATTTGTGCTTTTGTTTATAAGTGCAAACCACTGCTGGGAATCAGAGTGAGGAGCACCGACGGTGGATCCTTAGACCAACTGAAAGTATGAAAATGTAGAGACAAGGCGTAGCATAGAATTCATAAACATAAAAAGAAGTTTACTCGACTAGCGTCTCGGGAGTTGATTATCCTTAGAGTAACGTTACAACGCCTGATGGACCAGCTGAACCTAAAACCGTACCACCCAGTTACGAGGCCTTCTTGAGGACGATCCTAGTTGCAGTTTTGTGAGATAATGCGCAATCAATTGACTGAACAACCAGGCATGCTTTCGAAAAATAACTGTTGCTGTATAAATAACTGTATACATAACTAACTGTAAGCCTGCTTTCGGGCCACCCTGTAGCATTAGCATTGTTTAATAGCATTGTTTTAGAACTGGTTTTGTATTCTTACAAGAGTATAGTATAAGCGTTTAAGTAATATATTTTTATACGGTTCAAGGTGATCCATTTGTACTAAGTATAAGCAATCAAATACATTATTCAAAAGAAAGTTTTTCCATAATTTTTAAAAAGTTTTAATTAAAAAAATTAATCTACTCACTGTCACACAAGCTCTCGTCCGATCCGTCGGAGCAATCGTTGACACCATCGCACAATCTTTCTCTGGCGATGCAAGGGGGATAGGCACGGTCCTTGCAGAAGTAAAATTTCTCTCCACATAGTCGAGCGTTCTCTGCAGGAAGAATATTCAAGATTTTCCTGATTTAAAATTCCCCTTCCCACAAAAGGTTTTATGCAAAGTTATAGGTTTGAAAATGGTTATTTATTGTTAAATTTAAGGATGAATTTATGCTGTACCGGAAATGTCGAAAATCAAGAATGAATTAATAATAGTTTTAAATAAAGTTGTTCGTATAGATTATTGTTTATAAAGATATGTTTGGAAAGAAATTATAAATGTAAGATCTTTGGCAAATTATTCAGTTTTTTTTCTTACGGGTTTCACTTCAGAGTGAATCTCTATTCTCAAATTATATTTTCATTAAACAAAGTTGTTTGTATTCATGATTATAAGTTTCTTCGTATTTTTCTGACCATGATAAAGTAGAAATATAATTAAAAGATATTCTTAAAAGCAAACAAGTTGTCCGCAATTAAAAATGCCTCACAATCGAACAATTTTACTAGCCTAAATATTTAAATAATAAGTGTTCATGCACTCACGGCAACCGTGTTTCTCGTCCGATCCGTCCGGGCAGTCTTCCACTCCGTCGCATAGCAACAGTCCGGGAATACATGTCTGTCCGTCTCCACAGAGCTTCTCGCCAAACTTGCAATGCTTTTGCGGAATCAAGGTGCCTGGGGAGGTTGTGGAGTCTGTGGTTACCTCTTTGGGAGCTGCAAACACACATTTGTTAATAAAAATTAGAACTGTAATTGACATGCAGATTTGCTTGCAGGGTTACTCCTTTAGAGTTTATAAAATTATCGAAATTGTTGCACTATAATGTATGATATCGTACTAAAACTAATTTTTCTGCATCTATAATAGTAGTGCCTGTAATTTTTTTTGTATAAAATAATTGTTTGAAAAAGCCCTGAAAAGTTTCTAAAAATGAGAGTTCTCACTTCATTTTTAAAAAATAACTATAACTCAAAAAATTAATTGGAAAGCTAGTTTTTAATAAACACATATTTTAATCTACTCACAAAAAAGTAAATTACTAATAAATAATTTTAAAAGTTTTAGCGTTTTGAAAAACTTGATGCATTTAAAGTTTAACTTAAATGCATTTAAAGTTTGAATTTCCGTGAATACAAACTATAAAATTATATGTAGCCATATAACTTAAATATAATTTTCATACATCTATTTAAAAATTAAATTATACAAATTTAACTATATTGCTTAAAAGAAAACATAAAACTTTATTACATAAAACTATTAAAATAGCAAAAGCTATTACGTAGTTTTTATATTAATTTAATATTGGAAAATTTATTCAGCATTCTTGCCATATTGAAAAAAATTATTTTAAATAAAATGAAGATGGAATCAGTATAAATAGAAATAAGTTAATAAGTAGATAAAACACCGAATAATTATCTCGAAATCGTAAAAAAGATGAATAATCTTCTGAAATCATTTATAAACACGTTTGTTGGATAATTTTATCGTTTCTGTCTGTCTATTTCTAGCCTCCTTAAAAATGTTTGTTGAAATAAAACTAAAGCATTCAAATGAAATGTTTTGTGAGGTCATGGAAAAGCGTCAGCAGACTTTTAAAGAAAATGGGGCTAAACTTGATGATTTCGTTTTTGTTTTCAGTACTACCATCCCACATAAAAATTCAAATAACTTAAAAAAAAAGCAGTTACACATTAGAAATTTTGCAAACAAGTTTAGGAGATTTCTGAAATTAATTTCAGCCGATAAAAAAATTTGCAAATTTTGATATTTTTGTGGTAGCGAGTCCCCTTAAACATAATATTATAAAGATTTGTGGACTAAGTTACGAGATAGACTGATGCAAAATTTAAAAAAAAAAATTACAAAAATAAACCCTGCTTTTTCCTTTTTTTTTAAAAAAAGTCAAGGTTCAGCTGCTTGTAAGGACGCCTTCTATATTAGGGTAAGCATTTGTTTGGTAAATTCTATAGCGATAATAAATCCGTCCGCTCACGGATTCACTATCTCTATTATACTGAAAATATTGAATGTACAAATATGAATGTACAACTTAACCTGTGCACATACCCTTTGCGATTTATTACTTCTTTTTTTTCACTCTTGCAAGCAGTATATATCTATATTTATCGTGCAAGTAAGAGATGCAAATATTAAAAACTTTGTTGAGAAAAATATCTCCAGATGTATTCAATATTTTCCACATCATCATAGCAACATAAAATTTGATAAAATTAATTTTATAAAGGTTGTTAATGAAATAATTGTAACTTATTCCTAGAGTAAAAATTTAGATTAAAGATGGCCGAAATTTGTATTCTTTGCACATCTGAATGTAGCGGCGTAATTTTTGCAAACATAACTTTCAGAAAATTTCTTTCATAAAAACGAAAAATCACATACTGGAAAATACACTATACGTATGCACGCTTCCGTGTTTGGCTGAGAAGCATGCATTTGACGGATTAAATGCGTACAAACGTTTACTAACGCAAAAAACGTTTCTTTACCAATTAAGAGGGATTGTCAGCCTCATATAGCTAATGCATTAGTTTGGAAATCACAACTTCCTCAGAAGCATTGCTTTGCCGTGTTAGCTCTTTTTCCCCATGTATGGAAATCAACATAACATCGAAATGAAACAAATTTGAAACGAAAATGTTATCTAGTTATTTAATGTAATATTTTTGAAGTTTTAAAATGCCAAAAATATACAGCAGATGGCAACTATTTTAAAACTTTATCAATCAGTAATTAAATAACCGGATGTTATTTTCTTTTCAATTTTGGTTTAAATTGATGTTATGATGATTCCCATATCTGGTGAAAATGGGATAACATGGCAAAACAATTCTTTGGCAAAATTAATGATAATTGGCAAGAAAAATTGCCACGTCAAAATAAGCTTTCTGTTGAAGTTTATCGAAATAAACAATATATAATACCACAATGAAGGCGATAGACATCAACATTTTATGTAGAAAAACTAGAAAAACGAACTAAAAAAAACTTAAGGGGAATGCTTTTATCGCGAACGAAGGTGTTGGTAATAGTATGAAAAGTCGTCGTTAGTGGAATAAAAACATTTTCTTTGGAAGACTTATGAAAGCGTTCAAAAATATTTTGAACATTCTTACGCAATGATGTACTGCATTCCTTATCGCAGTTGAGCTCGTCGCTGCCATCTCTGCAATCGTAGGCGCAGTCGCACTTCCACGCGATGGGTATGCACTCGTCGCCGGACTTACAGCTGAACTGGTCCATCTCACATAAGGTCGTGGGTCCTGTCGGGATGACTACTTCTCCTGAAATGAAGTATTATAGCTAGAGTTTTTCCATTTAAACTTGTAATCCGTATAGAAGAATTACAATCATATATAGGGTGTCCGTATAAAAGAATGTCCTAGTTCTGCCTCGTTCACCTGACATCACGCTTTGTGATTTCTTCGTTTTGGGCTTCGAAAAAGATCGGGTCTACGTTCCACCGCTACCCCACGATTTACCAACCTTGAAAGGTAGAATTGCACAAGCTGTTGCTTCCATTACTCCAGACTTGCTGCAGACCTCCTTTGCAATGAATGCTCCTTTGAAGAATGCAATGTTGTGGGAAGAATTGCATTTTCGTTTGGATATGTGCCGTATCACTAAAGGCGCACCCAATGAGCACTTATAGGAAAACCTAGGTTAGTTTTCCTTCAATGTCATGTATGATTTGTAATATTTAGTATAAAATAAACTCCTGTAACATACCATTAAAACGCGGACATTCTTTTACGGACACCCTGCAGTTCGCCTGTCACTTCTTAGCATTTCGAATATTTTGATTGTGGAAGATTCCACTTTGAAAACAGGTAAAGAACCTGAAGAACGCAATGTTGTCAATCCCATGGCAGTTGGCGAGCATAAGGGAGTGTTGGGTTAGTTTGGTTGGAAATAATGTCACACTAACACTACGCATGGGTTATTGGTGAAAGGAGGATTATAGTTGATTACTGATAGGGCCATCAACGATTGCACATGCATTTCTTTGCTACCTTGACTTGATCGTCAATCAATTTGCATGTGTAGTATGTATTGAATGAATAGTGATATACATTCAGTATCACTATTCATTGGGAAACGCTATAAAAATATAGCTATGCATTTCTAAGTGGACTCTTCCACAATCAAAATAATTGAGAATCCAAGTAGTTGCAAGCGAACTATACCTTTACGGTCTGAGTCAGTTTATAGGCAAATAGCGATCTTGATAAGTTGCCATTATAAGCTGCTGGATCGCAACCACTTCGAAAGTATTGCTCTGCTATGTAAGAATCGTCATAAAAGCAAAATAAAACAAATTTGGAAGGCAAGTAGCATACGGTTATTTCATAATTTATCGATGAAGTTTAAAAAAAAGTGTAATCCTTTCACAAATAATTTGGGAGGCTAGAACTTAAAAATTAATAATCTAACTGCGGACTTCACCCAGAAATATTTTAACCATTTTCTAGATTTCCGGGGGAAAATTTAACTATTGATTTTGAAATAGAGAAACATTACACTTTCGTATGGGCTCACGAAAATTTTGGAAATGTTTAAGAATTCAGGTGTCCTGGAGAACCATTGCTGCGTAAAATCCGGAGAGCTAGGAGATGCAATATGCTAGTGCCCCGTTGTTAAAAAAACAATATCACTCATACAAATATTTAATTTAGTGTGGAACAAGCCATATTACATTGATCTTATACACTGCGAATTTCAAAACGTGTGCAGTTGATTTAATTCTTAAGGGTTTGGGCCGGGATACATCATTTGGGGTTAAAAGGTACAATTTCGAGTCATGTCCAAAGATTTTATTTACAATCAAATTGTGTAGTGGAAGAGAATTTTAAGTTTTCCCCTGTGGTGCGTAAAATATAAACTGAATGAATACATAAAATAATAACTACAGTAAAAATTACGAACCTCCTTCCTCACAACCATTAGTGAAGCTGACCTCATCAAGGGCTATGTCTGTCTTGTCCGTGCCCCCTCTGGTGCCTATAAAGCTAACCCTATAAGGTTGATCATTTCCAACAAGAACATGCCCGTAGTTCCAATCGTTGCCCTGAGGACCTTTCTTCAGGAACAAGGGAAAGGCTTGACCATCTTCCCCTTCACTACGAACCTGAAGTAAAAAATAATAAGAATGGTATATGGACTTTCTTTTCTGAATAAAGTTTGACTTAACAATTAAGGTTTTTAAATGTCTGTAAAAGTTTTTCTTTTTATTAGAATTGTTAAAAAATAGTAGGCCACGTGCCCTGATTCATACTCTTTAAAATGCCTTTTATTTTTTTTTAAAAATCGAAGCATATTAATTTGAGATATGTTTACAGAACCGCAGTCCAAGCATATTATGAAAATATTCGTTCTTCAGTGAAATCAATGAAAATGAGTTCAAGGCTTTCATTGTAAGCTTGATGGTAGTAAAATTACCTTCACAAAACAGCTTGTAAATCAAAAACTATTTACAGTACAAGAAATCTACTTGCACCATTTGAAAAATAATAAATCCGAGAATATTTTAATGCAAAAATATCAACACACATATTTTGATCGACTTTTCTGTTTTCTAAGGTATATGGACACCTCAAGGAAACAGGCAATCGTAAATAAATGTAAATAATTGGCTTATGAAATATATCTTCAATTAGAAATACATTGTTCGCAATTAGGTAAAAAATGCCAATGAAAAATTTATTGTGAAAACTTGACGATTCGAGAATAACGAACTTCGTTGTTGAAATCTTTGTATATGAGCAAATCGATGGAATTCGAAGATTGATTGGTTAAACAAGTAAATATTGGACCTTTTGGTCGTCCAGTTGATTGCTGAATTATGAATATCAACACGAAATCCATATATATTGTTTCAACGAGCTACTGTTATTAAAAAAAATAGCGCGAATAACATGGGGTAGTATAAGTAAAATTAAAACAACCCATGTCGTACTACCTCTAGCGTTCCCATCAAAGGTGATCCCTTCATGTGGTACCAGAACCTTAGATGACATTTTCCTTCGGAGGGTTTGAAGACGGGGGTGAGCACTCCGGCTCTGTCACCCTTTGAAGCCATGGAACTGTCCATTAGAAGGAAAGAACCTGTATAGGGATTTGAAGAAAAAATAAAATTCAAAAGTAGTCATTACAAATGAATTTGATTGTGAAACGTTGTTACAGTTTCGAAAAATGTACATTTCACCGTAACCAGATGAAGGGATGAAGGTGTCCAAAGTTTTAAATTGTTAAACTGAGTAAAATACATATTTTTTTTACATTTCCAGAGTTGTTACTGTTTAAAAAATTCATTTCACCTTTACCCACTTGAGATAATAGAATCCAAAATTTTAGATGGTTAAACTCAGGCTGAAATTGAACTGAAACGCTTCGAATTCGTACGCGTTTGCCCTACGAATGCGATCGTTTTAAGCTCCACCCAGCGAATGCTCTTGAAAAATACTATTTAACTTCCCAAACCACGCGAATTCGTGCTTAAGGGCGTGTCATTCGTGCAATCGACAAGAATATTACACCCGCCTGAAGTTAACCAATGAAATATTTCAAAAATATCTGGACCTATGAAGTTGACCAATGAAATAATTTGAAAATCTCTGTAAATATAGAGATGGGTCGGTCCCGTTCCTTTAAAAATGCATTCCAAGCATTCAGGTTCTTTTCAATGAATCGTTTAAAAGAACGGCACGCGAATCTTTTGATTTGTTTCAGTTCAATTAGGAAACGCATAAATCTAAGAATCTCCACATTTGCAGGCAAATAGTTCGCGTTGCGTTTCAGTTGAATTTCGGCCTCAGTAAAATAGTTTTTTTTTTACATTGCCAGTCATTGGAAAACTTTGAAATTACAATTTATTACAAATATATAACTACGTACTTTAAATGCATGGAACAGTTTAAAAAATAATCGTTCAAAATAAAGTTACTACAAACTTTCTTTAATTGGGTTGGATTTTATAAATGACAGTCAGAACTATGATACTAATGAGGGAAAAATGACAGTAATACAGGAAATACTTTACAAAAAGAAAACTGAAGGATTAGGCTTCACCTGCAGCTCCGTAATTATTTTTTCATTAAGTTATGTTTGCATGCATGCTAATCTTACCTATGAAAATTATAGAATAAAGTATAAAATAATTGAAAAAAGTAGAAACTAAACATATACGACATTTTAAGCATCATTATTTAATTAGGTTGAATTTTTTAAATGATACTAATACCATTGAAAGTTATGGAAAAATACAGAAATAAATTTTAATTAAAAATTAAAAAAGAAACTTTAATAAATGAAGAGTACAGGGGGAAAACAACTTCATTGCATAGGAATCTGTCTGCATCAGGATTTCTTGGCAACAATAGCGAGTCATCGCCTTAACTGATGAAAGGAACCCGGTTACTCACTTTGTTTCTCTCTCGCGGCAAACCTGATTCACGCCAGAGATCAATGGACACGAGTCACACGTTTGTACCGCGAAAGAAGAACAGAGAGAAAAATCGGTATTCAGTCGCCAATGTCCACCAAGCACACCAAAATACGGTAAGATTCTTTATTCCTATGCAATGAAGTAGTTTTCTCCTGTACTCTTCAAATGTGTCTGAAACGTTACAAACCTTCTTTCCTTGGGTTATGGTTCCTCGTGGGACCCGTTTCGTTGTTTCTTGGTTCCGTGGCGCTCTCCCACTCAAACTCAAGCTCTTTCGATTCCCACTCGCAGTCGTCGCGCCAGTTGTCCGAGTCGAAATCGCAGTCACCGTGTTGGGGCGCTGCAAAGGTTTAGTTTAGTTTGAATAGTTTAGTTAGTTGAATAGTTAGTTTTTTAGTTTGAATTAAGTTAGTTAGTTTAATAGTAGTTTAGTTTAATAGTGTAATTTAGTTAAAGTTAGTTTAGTTGAATAGTTAGTTTAGTTTGAATAGTTAGTTTAGTTTGAGTAGTTAGTTATAGTTTGAATAGTTAGTTTAGTTTGAACTAGAGCTACACGAAAGGTATTGCACGGTCGTATTTAGAACCACAGTCAAGTGATGAGCGACACTGAGTAGTCCATGCAACGTTAAGGGCGACATGTACGTAGCGTTGATTTGGAATAGTTAAGTTAATAGTTTACGAGTTGAATTATTTGTTGAATATGAGCTACACGAGGCTATTGTCAACGAGGTCGTAATTTGAACCACAGTCAAGTGACGAGCCGACACCTGAGTAGATCCAACGCAACGTTAAGGGCGACATGTACGAGCGTTGGGTTTAATCGAATATCTAGGCTCCAACACAGTCGTAATTACCATCAAGGTGGCATAGTAGAAATACTTAAGGCATGACGCAGCCTTTGAGACGTGTTTTTATCGATGACTAAACGAGCAAAAGTAGAGAGATCCAATTCGCATGCAAGGCGAACGCCTTAACCGACTAGGCTCCCCAGCTTCCAAAGGTGCAAAGAAATACAACATACGACACCTGCTTTTTTATCGATGATAAAGAGCAGTAGAACTCCAATTATCCGAAGCGTTGCTGATTATCCAAATTGCAGAAAAAATGCCACCCGACCTATTTGTTATTATAGTCGTCATCGTTGGATGCCATGCCAAGTAGATTTTTTTGACATACCAAAAAAAAAATACTAGGGATGACATCTAACAAAGACGAACAGTAACAGATAGGCCACGTATATAAGTTTGTATGTCTATATAATTTTTGTGCTAAGTAAACTGTTTTTATTTTATAGTCTCAACGTTCATTTATGTATAGTATCTTTTGAATACACATAGAAAAAGTAAACTTTCAATACCAATTATTATAGTATTATAAATTCCACTTACAGCATACGTTCTAGTTAATGGGTGGATATCAACCCAGAACTTCTGTGAGGGAGAGTCTTTGGATTAGCTTAGTTTGATTTAGACCCTGGTCAAAAAGTCGGTAGAAAAACGTCAACATGGTACATTAATGCTGTCGTAGTTGCGAACGAAACTGAAATGGCATAAACACTCACAACTTACTGCAGATACTGTGGAATCATATAGGGCTTAATAGTTTTTGACATTCAAAACTAGTCATTATCTGAATGTAGGTAAAGGACTCACTGGCTATTATTTCCTGCAGTTTTTTTTCTGTGAATGGATGCGATACTATTTTCTGTAGACATGTTGTTGTTGTGTTGTTTAAAATCCTTCCTGATCTAGCGACAGCTAGATCACATCCATGAGCCCGTGCAGCTTTGCAAAGTCCATCACCAGGAGAGGGCTATCACAAATATTCTCCAAGGTGAGCCACAGGCAATCAAGGATATATTCCGGGGAATCCGACATCAGATGGCATTTGGAACACATTGGGAATACTTTACTGTCGGAATCAAAAGTCATGCACTTTAGGTGCCCACTGACATGTCTTGAAACTGCTGTTTGATCCTGTTGGCCAGCCTCAAAAAGCAATGATGTCATATTCGGTAGTGGCCGTTGCAGAGCAGCTTTCTTTAGCTAAGATATCCGCGACTTCATTTCCGTGAATATTAACGTGGGAGGGAATCCATTGAATGTGGACCTCCCTACGCTTTGCAAGAACTTTAAGCATATTGATTATTTGTTCTGTAGACATAAAATGCACAAATAGGCATAATTCTTTTCGAAACAAATTGAAGACATTCAAACCCCAACAGATCAATTTCCTTATAGCTATATGATTTTACATTAGTACTGTATTAAAGGTGTAAAAAAATCGGATGTACTCACGGCACATATGTTCGTCAGATTTATCGTTGCAGTCGTACTTTCCATCACAGAATTCCCAGTTCTTGATGCACTTGAGATTGTCTTCACATGTAAACTCGTCGCTCGTGCATTCAAGAGGAGGGTGTTCTGAAAGACAAGAAAAAGAAATGACGAAGGAAAATTTTTATTAATTTTAAATTTTTTCTGACTAAATGACAATGGTCATACACGCTGACAATGGGGTTCAACGAATTTAAAAAGAGAAGGAAAGACTGACTTTTTTTATCAGAATGATTTTTCGTGGATATGAGAATGTGCTCAATATTCACGTTGCCATAGACAATACAAGATTGTTGAAGCGAAAAGTTCATTCGGCTTTTGATTATAGTTGAGTATTTAGCATTTGAAACGCATTTAACATGGAAAAGGGTTTTCAATATTGGACTGCTGCAGTTTTTTCGAAAATTAGGTAACACAAATAAATTTGGCCCTTTAACAATTCGAATTATTCTGATATGGAAAGTTATAAAAATTTTTTACACGTGAAGGCATAATTTTTTTTTTAAATCTACAAGCGAAATGAAATCTGGACTAAGAAACTTTAAGTTTGAGTTATTTTCTTAATCAGACCCATGTGGCAATATAAAACTGAATATTTAATGGTTGTTCTTAAGTTTTATTAATTTCCAAATTAAAGACAAGACGCTTCGAAATTCAATACCTAATTAGTTACAAAGAAAAATGCAAGCGATAACTGTCGGAAGAGCTTACTGCTGCTTCTTAGAACATTCAACGGTTAATGCTTAAAAATGATGAGGTGTTTAACTAATTGTAATTTTTGTAATTTAAAAATTGTGATTTTATTTTAAATGTCACTGAAAAAAGTTCTCTTACCAGGTGAGCATTTCTGGAATTCTATATCGTCAATGGCAAAACTATACATGACTCCATTGCCGAGGCCTGCCTCTATGAAGATGCCGAAATGGTATTGTGCCTTGATGTCTGCAACAGCATTTTTCCACTCCTGTCCGTCATCATTTTCGCCTGCTTTCCATAGCTCCTGATACTGGAATCAAGGTAATTTGGAAATGAACTTTTTTTAAAAACTTTTGTTAAAGGCCCTATTATACAGACAAAAAAACTAGGAGCGTGTAACACTATACGAATTTCAATTACCACTCAATAAATCAATGCAAGTTTAATGGCACTTATATTCACCATAAGATAATTTCAATAAATTTAACCCCAATAACAGTCTGTGCCAGTATTCATGCTTAATTTTCTCGAAAAATCTTAGTAAGACGTAATAGGTACTCGTACCAGGCATCGCGACAGGTACTAGGAACTCGCTTATCAAATTTGAAGTCTGTATAGCTTCCTTCGTTTTTCAGCAACACTTTTTTTTTTTAAAAATTCTATGGCAGTTACCCTTTACACATGCGTGATTTCTTCATTAGGAAGTACTGTTTTACTACATTAATATTGCCTTGATAATATTTTAGGGATGTTTTGCGATATTTCAGAGATGCATGCATATAATCTTTAGCAGAAAACCTTATAAGTATAGTGTCATTTCAATTTAACAAATGAGTTCATGCTCTTGCAGTAAAAAATATGTTACTTTGAAAAGTATTGAAAAGTTTCCACTCACTATGACTAATTCAATACCTTTAGTTTGCTCATTGGAAATTGAATCAAGTCGACACAAAACTTTACTAGGGAAAAAGCATTTTTAAGACTTGGTTCCTGCTTATTTTGCCTGTCCCAGCTTCTTTTGTTGTCCTGAAGTTTCTTTGAAATGTGTTTGGGTTCTTCAATGTTTTTTTCTGTTTAAGCATTTTAGTATAAGGAAAAAATACTCTTTCAAATAATATCTCATATAAATAAAGTCTTCAACATTACAAAATAAAGTTTCAATTTATAAGAAATCTATAAATGTTTTCAAACAAACTTGTAATTTTTCCAAAACCAATCAAATTAATAATAAAATTTATCAATAAATCAATCAAAATAATAAAATTTATGCTATTTTTTAAAAACTATCATCTTTATTGCCACATTAGTATTTACGAAACATGACACCATTTTATCGCAACTAAGCAATTTCATCTTAAAGCGAGGATTTTGTCCAGCCCTATCCCCAATCAAAGTTAACGCCTTTTCAGGAAGATTTCGATGAAGGATCAGTAAGGACTCGTCGATTAATATTCGATTTCAGATTTCAATAACTTTAATTTTAAAGAATAATAACACATTGAAGTTAATCAACATACCTTATTGTCTTTTGTGTTATGCGTCAAAACAATCCTTAGTAGGGCTCCTTTAGTACCATCCATGTAGTACCACAGCGAAATCTTGCAGTTGGATCCAGAGGCAACATAATTTTGTGTGTGGAGCTGCGCTAGCTCACCCACTACCCTCAAGCCAACAGGAGTAAGGTAGTGTCCTAAGAAGTTCATTTTTTTTAAAAAATTAATAACTGAATATGAAAAAGAATGGAAATTTGTATAAAAGCTTTCCTTTGTCTAAACTGTTAAAAGTATAAGACCTAAACGGATTTTTTTTATGGTGGTTATAGCTTTTTTCGCACACGCAACCTCAAATAACACCCACGCTAGATGGCGCTGAATAACTACTGCACTCATACAATATATTTAGATTATAACAAATGCCGTAGTATACAGGGTGGCTCTAATAAAAGTGGAAGTAGAAGTTAGAAGTAGGGATAAGACAAGAAATGCTGCCGAGTAAAAAAAATGCAAAATCAGGTTTGCTACGTGATTGATTGCTTCAATATTAAGCCCAAACAGACGCTTGGCGAATTATTTTTTTGAACTATGCCATCTTCATCTGTGTACTGATTTGATCAGCGCACACTAACACAGCTCGCACTAAAATCTGAACTCGTCAATAGTCCATGTACAGCTCTAGTATAGTAACAACCAATGAAAAACAAGTTGGCCGAGTGAAGCCATTGAACGCTTGAATAATCTATGAATTCGACTTGGAGGCTTTTAGAAGGCTTCAATAGTTTTTCTCGCCAAACATTTCCCTACATTCGTAGCTCAGATGCTGCTGCTAACTCACTGTGCATTGGGACCAGCAGAAGCGCTATCGACTCAGGCAGTCTGTTGATATCCATTTCACCGAAGACACCGAGATAAACGTTAAAAAAGATTTTCTGTCGAACAATTTTAATAAAAGTAGGCTCATAAACATACTTATGGTGTAGCTTGAGGACAATTGGATCAGTGCCCTGCAAGCAGAAAGTGATGTGGACGTTCCGATTGTGGATACGGCTGTGGTAGTGTCGCAAACACAGATACTCATTTTGTAGGCACGCTGTTAATTTAATATTTTATGTCAACCTCATAGTCCTATTAATGGCTAAAGCTGATGCGCAAATGATTAACGGAATGCGACACAACATCTTCCACATTTCGAAAAAACAAAGTCGCATTTACGAAGTTGTATATGAAGTAGCCAGAGGTCCAGAAAGCAGCAGCGGTCTTTCGAGACCCTTCCTTAACCACCGATCAGGTACAAAAGGCAGGCAAAACCTGTATCTTGAGGTGGTATGGGGCTCCAACGAAAGAGGCCTCCGTCAATGCCTACAAGTCTAAGTCATTCTTGAAATCAGTGGCCACCATCAAGCCTGATATCTCTTGCCTTCCTCCCACCGAGGGATCGGTAAAACAGCATTCCCTCAGAACATTCCACCAAAATCAGTTTTGGCTGGGAAATGACCTGCCTCCTCAGATGTATGGGTGGAAGAATGAGAACAACTACCTGGTCCCAGTGCACAGTGAGTTAGCAGTAGCACCTGACGATATTCTGAAAATAATTTCTGCCGAAAGTGTGCAAAAAGCAAGTCTCAAATGTTCCGGAGCATGCCGAAATTGCCATTGGAACTGTCTCAATGGGAACAACTCTTTGGAATCAACTGCCACAAGTGGACTCCGAAGATGAAAAAGAACTGGAGGATCATCTGACCGTTTCCCTACGTGGGTCCGACGAATAAAATAGAATATGAAAATAGATAAAATATTAAAGTAACAGTGGTCCTACAAAATGAGCAACTGTGTTATTTAGACGTTCAGTACAGAATAAGTGTACATAAAAGGGATTGTCATTCCCATAGAGCTAATTTGGAATCACAACTTCCGCAGAAGTATTGCTTTGCCATGTTAACCCTTTTTGTCCAAGTACGAGAATCATCAACATAACATCGAGATGAAACAAATTTGAAACGAAAATGCTATCTAGTTATTTAATTATATATTTTTGAAATTTTAAAATGCCAAAAATATACAGAAGATGGCGACTCTATTTTTAAACTTTATAAATTAATAATTAAATAATCGGATGTTATTTCCTTTTCAATTTTGTTTAAAATTGATATTATGATGATTCCCATACCTGGTGAAAATGGGATAACATGGCAAAAGTTGTGATTTCAAAACTAATGCATTAGCTCTATGGGACTGACACGTCCCTCTTCGCTATCAACACTGAAACTGCTTTAAAATTTGAAGGAAAAGAGATAAAACAGTAAAGTAAGATACATTATTGAAAAGAATTAAATTCTCTACCACTCTAGGGTTAACATTTAGTTTTTCGGAGAATCATTGAAGAGCTATCCGGTCAAAAAAGAGGAAAAATATGGAAAAAAATTGTTTTCTCCAAAATTACAGACTTTCAAAAGCGGATATCTCGAAAACTATGCGAGATATTAAAACACTTGAGGGGTGAAAGGTGTAGTAAATTTAATCAGCTTTCATTTTGTCTATTACAAGTGTATCGTCAGTACGTATAGTTTTCGAGATATAAGCAAAAACCCATAAATTGGGACCTTCAACCCCCCTCCCCCTTCACCTCAGGGGTTAGGGGCGGAGACTTTTGGTATGTTCACCTCCTAACTAGTCCAAACAAAGTTACGAAGTCAAAAATTGTGTTACAAAACTTCCCCTCTATAACTCTGCGTTGCCTGGACTAACAACAGTCGTGATCCCTTTTTTACATTTAGTGATTTAAATGTAGTTGATAAAAATTTTGGGCGATATTGAACTAATCTAATAAAAATTCAGTGTTGGCACTTCTCAGAAAGGTCATTTCTAAATCGACACTAATTAAACATTTTCTTTCACTGAAAATTAAACAAAAAATTTTATAATCCACAAAAATTAACTTAATGTCTGTTAAAATATAATGGATATTTTTTAATTGTAGAAGCCATTTTTTTTCTGTAGATATAATATTTATGCTCTTTTTAAAGAGCAGTTGCTCTCTGTTCAGATTCTTTTTTAAGAGAACAGTTTTTTTTTAACCTGCTCTTTTTACAAAAGTTGCTCTATGATGAAGCATTTGAGCAAACTTTAAAAAATCCTATAGGAAATTTTTTGCAATAACTTTTATATTTATCTTAGTAAAGAAGCGATACAACTTTAAATTTTAGATTAATTAATGACAATTTTTTTTAAAAAATTTATTGAATTATGCCCACTAAACAAGTCACGTGATTTATGGACGCCCCCTTAATGTTTAATGAATTACCGAGTAATTGATTTAGAAGCTGGATTTCTTTTTGTCTCGCTATAAAATATTATTATAATTGAAATCAAGAATTTTAAATTTAGAAAACTCTTTAAAGTATTAAATCCTTATAAAAAAATTGGTAATTTATAGAAGAGCAGGTTTTTAAAAAAATCGAAGAAAAGATTTTTTAAAAAGAAAATCAGGTTGCTCATGTTCTTTTTAAAGAACAGGTGTTTTTCAGGTATCTTTTTCACATATAATTTTTGGGACTTACCAGCACTTGTTCCTAGGGTGTGATCCTTGTCCAAGCTTTGGTACCAGTACTTTTTCCCCGACTGTGTTACCCATATGGCGATAAATCCTGAGGGATTGTACCAACCACATGTACCGTTTTCAAAATCGCAAGAAGTGCCTAAAAGTAAGCAAAGATTTTTCAAACACTATTTTCATGACAGTTTGCAAATAAAGTATGTTTTGCTACAAAGGGTTCAAAGTAAGTACTATATATTTTTTGTAATGTCGAACTTTTATTTTGTAATCGGAAACATTAATTTGGTCTAAGCTCCTCCATTCCAATACATGCAGTTCAAAAAGCTTGTTTTCGTTACATAAACTTTATTAACAAATGGCTTGATGAAAGAAAAAAGCATCCAACGCAATCTTGTAGCGATGTATGGCATGATGCATCATCATTGGATCGTGGCAGATTTGTTGTTCACAATCACAAGGCTCTTTTATTGAGATTTTTGTTGTTGATACAGCCACACAAAAAACGACCCATAAATAATGCTGCATAGAATATGAGTATTCTTTGTATACTTTGACATTGTTAGTATTATGACTTATAAATGCCAGACGGACCTTAAAGAAGGTTTTCAACATCACATTGACCATGAGAGGATTCATGAAGTAAACAACGTAGATTATTGACAAAAATAGTTTATTTGGTTGGTACTAATAATCTACGTTTTTTACTTCATGAATCTTTCCATGTATCATGCGCAAAGCTGAAGATATTTTCCGCATATCACATTGACCTTCAAATGCATGTGAAACAAGGAAAACGATCATCTAAATTGAACAATTCTTCTGATAGTGAATCAGGGTTAATACAACTTACACTTCGGAGAAACATTCTATCTAATAAAATAACGAATTTAACAGAGACTCTTCGCTCACTCCATAGCATAATCAGGGCGGTGACCATTCTTAAGTCCTATTCATAAGTACATAACTATTTTAATTTCGTATATTTCATTAAAAAGATTTAGTGATTATATACTAACCGCAATTTTCCTCGTCCGTCCCGTCTCCGCAGTCGTCAATGAAATTGCATCTTTGCACGTGTGTAAAGCATTTTTTGTTTCTGCAAGAAAACTTTTCCGGGGCACAGTCGTCTATCACTGGAGGTTCTGTTGGCTTTCCTGGGATATCTCTTCCTAAGATTAAAAAAAGAGTATCCCTTAACGAACAGTTTACGTCAAGTTTCCAGAGTTCGTTGAATCCGACATTCAGCGGTGAAATACTTTCAATTTTTTTTTCCTTTTTCGTTTTTTTTACAATGGTGGAAGGCGAACATTCAACCGAACATTCAACTAAACATTCAACTGGACATTCAACCGAACATTCAACTGGACATTCAACCGAACATTCGACTGAACATTCAACTGAACATTCAACTGAACATTCAACCGAACATTCAACCGAACATTCAACCCAAATCCTTTGGTTGTCGGATATCCACCGGTGAAAGACAGAATTACTTTCAAAATGATTTTTCTCTTTCAATCTATTAATGGTGAAAGACTGGACATTTATCAGGCCCGAAATCTTTGATTGTCCGATATCCATCAGTCAAAGATCGAAATACTTTCAAAACCATTTTATTTCGGTCTTTTACCGGTGGATGTTGAATATTCGGACCTTCGACGTAAAATTTACAAGTAAAACATTTTGCCAGGCATTTTGGTTTTACAATATTTTGAGACTGGGCTACAGTGTCTTTTAATACTTGCTCACTAAAGGCTTTTCTATTAAAGTCCTGTCATTTTTAATAATAATAGTACAAATTATAAAAATTATACGAGAACAAACCTGTAAGATGGCAGGAAGGTGTCAATGAAATGTCGTCAAGGTTGATGCTGCCAGTTGAAGATAAAAGCTCTGCTTCCAGGACGATCTAAAGCCAGATTTATAACATAATTTTAAAAAAATAACATAGCATATTATTCGTTTGGAATATTATTCAGTTATGAAATTATTAATTGTCAAATTCAAAATAGCTTTGCCATCTGTCAATAATTATCTGTGATTTTTAACTTTCAAAACGTAATAATTTAAAACGATGACAGTTTAGTAGAAGTTAGTATTTCGAAATTCATGCACGTTAGATCTATGTGAAATCCCCTTTAACACAACTACCTAAAATATAAATGATAAAATGATATTTGACCAACCTGGTAATCTTGCTGGTAATAATTGATGATTTCCACTTCCGCCCTGTGCCAAAAACTAGTGACGTCGGATGGTAGATCTCGTACGAGTGTGTACCCTCCTTCCTCGTAGCTGGTCCTCTTGTAAACTTTAATCTTGTTGTCGACGTACACTGGATTGTACCAAAATCGTACCTAAATAATCAAATATTATAATGAAAATACCTTTAGTTAATGAATAAATTGAAATTGTATTTTTTGAATGGACTGCGTATGGCGTATTTCTTTTGCAGACTGGATAATTTTTAATATGATAAGAGACATTTATGGCGACAGCGTCCAGTTAGTGGTGGCTGTCGCTACTAATTTTGACGTTCGAATATTCTAAAATACGAATGCACTTGACTCCTTTCAAGCGTGTTTCACATATCTTATGACTAGTGCATAGATGCATTTAAACGTAATTTTCCTTTAAAGATATACTGACCTTACAAGTAATGGTGTGACCGTCGATGGTAGGAGAGTGTATTTTTGGTTTTGCACCTTTTGTAGAATAAGAAGACTGAGTAGACAAAAATTTTCCTGCAAAACACAATAATAGTTTATGATATATAATTGCAAAGCGTATTACATTCACTTATTGCATTCTCTTTGGTAGTAAAGAAATGTACATTAAAAAAATTTAAACGACCTCGCACGTTTTTTTTACAGATTGTAAATTATGCATAAGTAAAATAACTCTGATACCGCGTTAGGCAGACTTATTGGCCCTTGGGCAGTATCTAAAAAATATAATGTGAATGTCTTTTTTTGTTTAAAAAAACTTTTCTTTTCGCTACAATGGTGCCTGCTACAATGGTGCCGTGAGAGCCATTATTGCAAATATAGCTGTTGACATGCCTGAGCAGTATAGTTCTCTTACAAGTAAAATAAAAGTCTATCGTGCTATTTAGGATATAATTCATTGTGTTCAAAAACATTCTTAAATCCAGCCATTATCTACAGGCAATAAGAAACGCATGCAAGTATGAATGAACAGTCAAAAACGGAAACAAGACTATCATCCGAAACAAGAGAGATTAATTAAAACGACATACGTGTGTGCTCAAATAATATAAGGATGCCAATGAATATACTGCTTAACGTTCCGCAGTAAAATCGGTGAAAGCCTTTAGAGCTAAATTTAGTGCAATGTAACCGGCAGCTGCTACCACCGAGTTTACGCATTAAATTGTTTATTTGTGTAACTTTACTCTATAAAGCTGGAGTAACATAACACCAATTCTTTAAAGAAAACACTCGAAATTACATTGTTAAAACTGAATGTGACACTTGGCACCCCCAGGGGTGAATGGCGGTGTCCCGTCAGCAGGACCACTAGGAGAGCCAGAATGTCACTCCTATTAGGTGATTCCCAAGCCCAAGATTCATCGACTCAAGGCGATTCAAAGCCTCCTTTAGGTGAAAAATAGCACCGAATTTTCACCCCGAGGTTAAAAATGGCCCAAATTTGTCACCTTAAGTTTTAACAGTGCATATGTTAAAAGAAATGTAATGTAACAAACCTTGAATGGAATTCGTTGTGTGATCTACCTCTGGAACGGCTATATACTTCGAGGTCTGAGCGGTAACGATTTCCCAACGTGTAAATTTATCTGCTTCCAGTTTCCACTGGGGGCAGTTGGTTCCTTCGAAGTTGCAGCGCGCCACATACGGTTGACACAAGTAGTCTTTCTCGTCGCTGAAGTCGCCGCAGTCGTTGTGGAAATCGCACAGCAAGTCTTCAGGCACGCAGTTCCTATGAGGTATATGTTAGGGTTATGTTAGTTAAACTCTTTTTTTTATTGTTGTTGACTTATTCCTCTTGGTCCAGAAGCAGTCTTACTTGCTGCCATTGAATATGAAGAGTTTCGGTCCAACCCGGTTTTGATCCCGGCACCTCCTGTATGCGAGCCCAATACTAACCGTCTGCGACCAAAGTAATTACTCGGTCGTAGTTTTGGATGTTTGTACTGACCTCCACAGTACTCCCCTTCCAGTGAGTCGAAGGAGGAACTTTAATGGGAGGTGTTCAATGCTGCTGACTGATGCGTCTCAAAAAATTGCTCTCTGCTTTAAATCTCTGGACATTTTGCTTTGGTGGGTATGAAGGTTAGCAGAAGTGCCTAGATGGCGCCCCGTTCGATGTCATCACGGAAGATGCACGGGACGACCCGAGTTTTTTCCCCTTCACCTCTTTTATGCTAACCCAATATTAAACCGCCTATGACAAAGTTATTACTCGGTAGTGAGGGCTTGTATAGGGTATTTGTACCGACCGCCACAAAGATTTAGTAAATGTTAGTTACACGGTTAGTAAATATTTTTCCGAACTTTTATGTCGGGTTGCTTTTGAATAAAACCCCTACTTTCTGGAAACAGACAGTAAATATAAATCGATTTTAGATGCTTGTAACGTCCATTTTTTTTACGAGTTGTAGTTTGGACTCATTGAAAAACCGGTCTTGGCTATCAAAAAATAGAACCTGGACAGTGCTATGCAATATGATGTAGTTTTATTTAAAAGCAATATATTTATGTTATGACAGTGTAATGCTAGTGAGGTCCGTAAACTATTCCTCTTACATGGTCGTTGAACATTACCTGTTTCCGCACACGAATTCACCGTCTCCGCATCTTTTTGTAGGTTCCGCAGTGACAGGAGGGGCGCACATTTCGAACTTGACATCGTCCAGACAGAGGGCGCCACTATGGGTGTATGGGCGGATGGCGTCGAACCTTACTTTGAAGTCGGTCAGGGATAGGAGAGCCACCTTGAAATGGATCCATTTCTTGGCGAAACGTTCTAGAAATAGATTGTCGTTTATAAGTTGAAGAGTACAGGGGGGAAACAACTTCCTTGCATAGGAATCTGTCTGAATCAGGCCTCTTTGGCAACAATAACGAGTCATCGCCTAAACTGTTGTAAGGAAACTGGTTACTCACTTTGTTTTTCTCTTGCGGCAACCCTGATTCACGCGAGAGATCAGTTTACACGAGTCACCCGTTTGTACCGCGAAAGAAGAACCGAGAGAAAAATCGTTTTCCTGTCGCCAAGAACACCAGAATAAGAGAAGTTTCCTAGGAAATTAAGTTTTTTTCAATCTGGTACTCTTCAGTTATGAATTTTTGTGGATTTTCTACGTTTTTATCCGTTTCAGAGAACAGGCGAAAATTGTACAAGTAATTATCTTGACGGAATATACGTTGTGTAAATTGGGCATAATCTGATCATAATATTATGCAATATACTTATTACAATATGGATATCAATTTAGTGCTTAATTATTTTAATAGAAACATGATTACTATTACATATTGTCATTTATGCAACATAAATGACATGGATGATAACCGAAATGACATGGATGAAAACAGAAATGCTTGGATGACACATTGTTAAGAATAGCCTTATCCCTAAATTTTTTGGTCATTGGAAAATAATTATCGATGAAAGTTGACCGAAATATTTATTGGAAACTATCTACAAAAAAATATTTTTTCTGTGTGTTGCATAAGGAAACACGGCAACCTAGATAGCTAACCTGTTGAATACCATGACATTTATTATAACTCACACCTTGCGTTTAAGAGGTTCCGTGAGTCAAATTGTACCTTCTCTTCCACTCCGAAATTATTCGGTAAATTATCTATACTTCCCAAATAAGTATGTTATTCAAAAATTTAAATATTTTGTTTGGACTCAGAAACAAAAACACTGAAAATGACCTAGATATTTTCTTTTAACCTTTTTTCTGCATTGTGTTGACATTCAATGTTGCAAATACAGGGTGGCGCAAATAAAAGTGGCCCCAGCATGGAGCAACGAATGCAAGGAGATGCTTGGCGAGAAAAACTATTGAAGCCGTCTGAAAGCCGCCAAGTCCAATTCATAAATTATTCAAGCGTTTAATAGGTTCACTTGGCAAACCTGCTTTTTCACCGGTTGGTTTTTGTGTTCATAAACTAGAGCTATACATGAACTATTCGCTAGTTCAGATCTTAGTGAGGGCTGTATAGGTGTTAGTAGATCAGATTGGAGCACTGGGGAAGATTGCATAGTAAACGGCAAATAATTGACCAAGTGTTTGTTTGGGCTTAATATTGACGAGATCAATAGCTTCACTTAGCAAACATGCTGTTTGATTGGTTTTTGATTTGGACGGATTTTTCTCTTATTCCTACCTCCACGACCGGGCTACTTTTATTTGCGCCACCCTGTACTTACTTCCGAGCAGGGTCCTCTCCGAGTCAAACAGCATTTTCCCATCTTTGCTCCCAGCATACACCTGAAGCCTGTCCGAGACTCCGCTGTATATCCAGAAATCCAGGGCACATCGCGCGTTTGTGCGCGATATCTGCGTCGACACCAGGGATGTGACGTCACCGGGTCGGCCTTGGGCCCCGTCGGCCAGAAGGTACCAGCCGTCGGTTGTGTTGGTAGAGTGGTCAGTCTCGGGACGATTCTTCAAGTTTATCTAAAACAAGTAGGTTTGTTACAGAATCTGTCACTCAGCAAGCTTCCGCACAAGATTTGTGCTTAACAGGAAAAAAGGCACCAAACACAGTATTAATTCTATAATAAACATTTACACGCTAAATTGGGTTAGTTTCATTTATTTTATTTCGGAAATTCAATAATTATTTCTTATCGTTTGCAAAAATTAATTTATATTTCAAAGAATAAATAGGTAATCTTCCTCGCTTTAAAAAGAACTAAAACATTTCAAATAAACATACAAACAAAGAAGCTCGTTGTGAAATATATTTGACGTCATTTTAAACTGATTTATGTCGCAAAAATAAATTTATTTAATTTATCACTTAACCCTTAATGCACTGATGGTACTTATAAGTACCACTTAAAAAGTCGCTGTTTCACTTTTCATTGTTTAATTTGGAGAAAACGGGAAAAGATGGACCTTTTTGATTTACAGGTTCGGTTTTAGCACATTAAAGTCTACAAAGGTGAAGTAAATTCTTCCTAAAATTTTAACTTTACTTATCCTGCGCCAACTCGTGATGGACTGACGGTATTTATTTGTACCACTTAAAAGGACGTTGTTTTACATTTCATTGTTCGTGTGAAGGAAAATAGATGGTAGTTTGCTTGTGTTAATGCAGTATGCGATTTTAACACTCTAAAGACTAACAAGTTAAAACATTCATTCAACAAAATGTCATTGTCAGTCAGTGTAATTTAGTAATTATAAGTAGATAAGAGGAAAATAAAAAATAAATTCGGGACATAAAGTCCCAACAACGTTGTGTCCCAACTTTTTTTTTATCATTTTACATTCTAATTATTTGCAATAGCTTTTATTAAAATTTTTAACGACAAATTATTCTTAACTAGCTTTTATTCAAACTAAAACTTAATTAGATGCATCAAAGATTAAGCTTTGTGTGTGCGTGTAAAATTTTTAAACCTAAATTTTTCTGGCTTACTTTGTTGTGTTCATCTTTAGCCTGAATGGCAATCCACTGGAAAGCGCTGTCTACTTCTGTCTGCCTCCTCTTTCTAGTGTGTGGTTTCAGCTTGTGGAAAATTGTCCAACCACACAGGTCCTTGTCTTTGAAGTCACAAGAATCTTTCACTGAAATAACCAAAAATGAGTATATTCCTCCTATCACTTCTTAGCATCTAGGACGTGTGTTTTGGACGAGTCTAACGTATCACTTGTAAAACGAAAAGGGGTAAGGAAGATTTTGGTTTTGAGCCATAGTTGCTATATTCGGAAAATCATTGCTTGTGTAGGGGCATATTTCTTTAAGGTTTAGAAACAGTTTCTTCTCTCAGGTGATACTGAATGTATTAAATAAATACATAGAACATATGTAAATCTATTGACTATCAATTCAAAATATAAAAAAATGCACGTGCAATTAATAACGGCCATTAGCAATTAACTATAATCTTCCTTTCATCAATAACCCATTTAGTGCCATGTGTAGTTTATTTCCGACCAAACTAACCCAACAAACCCCTATGCTCTCCAATCCCCACGGGATTGGCGATCCTGCCTCCTTTAGGTTCTCTGCCTGTTTTCAAAGTGGACCTTTTCACAATGTGCTAAAAACCCAAATGGTAATGTTAAAAGTACTTAACTTGTGCTAAGGCCTAAAAAGGTATCTATAAATAAATATAAAAAAACATTAAAGAATGTTCAAGAAAAAAAATTAAATAATTTTCATTAAAGACATTTAAAACTTGTAAGCTAATTGTTTTCCAACTATTTTGACACATTAAACGTGCATTATGTATACATGAAACTGCTTTTTATAATCGCATCTTTCTAGTGTATAACTTTTCTCACGATTTAAGTAAATAAATATTATGTTTACTGTTTCACTAGTTTTCATTTAAACGTTTTCAATGCAACCGATGTATTGGTTTAAACCTATTTATTCTTATTTTTAAATATTGACTACTTATGTGTAGTTTTTAAAGTGTGGTGAATGTTAGATAATTTCTTTCAACTTTCTTTGTTTCGGCGCCCCATTTTGGGAAGTGAAACTTTTGCACACGGTACTTCTCTTTGCATACGAATCCTGTAAAATCCCAAACTAAAACCAAATACCCGGCATTCAAATTTCTCACCCAATAGTGTGAATTGTAATATATTCTTTAAACCAGAGTCCCTGCATAATAAAGGCAGGACAAATTCATTCCCAGTGAGATTCGAACCGAACAAGACATCACTTTTGCTCCTACTCTCAAGCCAAAGCATCTGATGTTCTGAACCATATTTTCTTATTGTTCACATTGTTATGTAGTTCGTGCTGTGGTTAGTTGAATTAAATGTTAAAAAACCTTCTGATCATTTTCACCATTTATTCTCTACAACACCCCGGTCACCTCGCCTCATTAGGAAGTATTAATAATTCTTACCGCAATCTAATTCGTCCGTCTGGTCTTTACAGTCAAACCTGAAGTCGCACTTCTTGTTTCCAGGAATGCAGACCTTGTCTACCTTGCAGAAAAATTCAGTATCTTTGCAATCATTTGGTGGCATTGAAGTTGTTGTGGAACTAGGTACTTCTTTGGTAGGAAGGGTGTGTCCTTGCATCAATCTATCAAGTTTTAAAAATAATTTATTTTGACAACCTAAAATATACCACTAAAACTAGCACTAACTTTTCAAACTGAAAACCCGTCAAAAAAAGTTATAAAACCGTCATTAACCGTACGTAGAAAATTGCGATCTGTTTCCTCAGTAATGAAATCGTTACTATATTGGGTACAGTGGTGTGTAATTTATTTGAAATCGTTATTTACAAATAGAAAAAAATTATCAATCTTTATTTAATACCATAATGAGTTTGTAAATTAGTGATATAAAGATTTTTAGTTTGCCAAATAGCTAATAATATTAATATTTTGAATTTATGAAGAATTGATATTTTAAAATACAAAAAACTATCAGCAGACTATAATTTGACAAATATTTAGAAATTAATTTTTATACAATATTTAGTGCAATAATTTCGAATTTTCATAATGCGTATGAAATAATCAAATTTTATTCAATACTTACTTGCATCCGTTTGTAAAAGATATGTCATCAACAGCAATCATGTCCTTTTCCGTCAGTCCTTTTTTGGCCTCAAAGACGACCTGGAAAGGGTCTTCCTCATCTAAAACTATAAGTCCCCTCACCCAATAGTTTCCAACATCACCAGAATCACTCCATATTTTCGTGAAATTTCCTTTGTCTTCTTTGGTAGTGTAAACATGAAGAGCATTCACGTCTACACCATACATAAAGTAGTAGAACCTTATGCTACACTCTCTTGCTCCTATAGATTTTAGAGTTTCTGAAACCAACCAAGCCCTTTCGTTTAAAGCTCCAGCACCGTATCGTGGATACAGGGCTACATAGTGGCCTTGCGGGTTCGCCAGAGTATGGTCGTAAGATGGTCCAACTTTTGAGTCAGCATGATCCTTCACTGAACCCTGGAATATTTCCCATTTTAGAGGAGCATACTTTTCGTCTATGAGTTGCTTAAAATATCCAAAACCGTTCTCAAAGTTAGTTGTCAGGAAGTTCTGTGCTTCGCAATCTACTTCGTCTGACCCATCCCCGCAGTCATCAACAAGATCGCAAACGAACGTGTAGTCGATGCAGCCTTTTGTTTTCTTGCATCTGAATCCCAAACAAACACCCACTTCCTGCCTTGGCAATGCACAATTTTCGAATGAAATATCGTCAATTGCGATGTAGTCCCAAGTGTTCATTGCCCCATTCTTGACTATGCCAACGGTGAAGTTTCTTCTTTGTCTTCCTATACCGAACTCTTCTCTCCTCCACACATTGGATCTGTATTGCAAGTTCACCATTGCCGTTTTGTACTTTCCTGAACTGACAGTGAACCTGGGTTGCATGAATAACGTACGTGCAGCATACCAGAGTGAAAATCTGCAATACTGAGAAGACCCAGAAAACAGGGGACTAGCGTATTCGTCAACTGGTCCCATATTGACACCATCAGATATGTGCATGAGTAAATAAGACCCTTCACTCGTATTCGTTGTGTGGTCTACTTCAGGAACGTCATCATTCGATATTTTCTTTGCGAATTTAGCCTGCGTTATGTTTACTTCCATTCTGTCATCTTCCGATACCATGTTCCACCCACAATTGTGCCCGAATTCGAAATCGCAAAATGATGGACAACTCTTTTCATCAATTCCACCTGGGCAGTCGTTTTTGAAGTCGCATACATAATTAAGAGGAATGCACGAATTGTCTTCACAAGTAAGCTCTTTTTCTTTGTCGCATTTACCAGCCGGTTGTACAGTTGGAATGGGTGTTGTAATTATAGTGTACACTGGTATGCATTCCCTTGTAAAAGAGGTGTCGTCAATCGCAACAATTCCTTTCTCGTTGGAAGTTTTAATACCCTGAATCACAGCATGGAAGTTCAATTTACTTGTGAGTGCAATCTCTGTTCTTTCCCAAACACTTCCAGGTTTTAATGGAACTAATGTATCTATCTTTTTCAATCGAGGATCGTCAGACAGTTGCAGATTGACATTTATACTAGCGTAATCATCAGACAAATGATACCAAAATCTTAATTTACAATTTTCTGAAACATCTGCCATGAAAGCTGTACTAACTAACGTAGCTCCTTCCGTGTACCACCAAGCTTTTCCCGTAATCATCACAAAATAACCAGTTTCATCCCCAGTCGTGTGATCTCGGTCTGGTCCCCTACCTTCAGTGACATTACTTCCAGTCGTCCGAATCCACTTCTGAGCATTGTTGGATTTCCAAGTCCATCCGCACCAACCTCTTTCGAAGTCGCACCTCTCCAAGTAGTCGGTGCAGTTGGTCTCGTCCGAACCATCTGTACAATCCAAACTGAAGTCGCACACTAAGTTATTTTTTATGCATTCTCCGTTGAGACATGTAAACTCCTGCTTGATGTTGCACTTCCTCTTCTCAGGCGGTGCACACTCCGTCATTGTTATCTCATCTATGGCCACGTCTCCTTTAGCCAGGGCGTGTGTCGCAGTGAAGTCCAAATTCCATCCTGGAAGCCGTCTTCCTATGCTGACAGTGGCGTTCTTCCACTGCTTACCTTGGTCGAAAACTGCCCTCCACAACATGACATTGCGCGCGTTGTCAGTTTGAAGTTGCAGATTCAATGAAGCATCTCTGTTGGTGATGCCGGACATGAAATAATAGAAAGTTATTTCACAAGTAGCCGCAGACTGCTTGAAGATGATGGATCTCAAAGTGGCTAAGCTGCTTACTGATCCGGTTTTTTCTTTTGCCACGTACATGTAATATCCGTTTCCAGACACATCCGAAGTTAGACCGTTGTTTCCATTTTTGCCCATTGCTCTCTTCCACTTACCACCCCTCACGTCGCTCCATCCACAAGTTGGATTGTTTTCATCATCAAATGTGCAAGTTCCACAAGTACTTTCGTCCGATGCATCAGAACAGTCATTTACAAAATCACATACTTGGGTCTGGTTGATGCAGTGTCTATCTTCTTTGCACAAAAACTCTCCATCATCACATACTCTAGGTTCAAGAGTTGTCATATCTACGTTTTCGGGTAATGTTTTATTGGAAATAACGCATCCAGATGTAAAAGAAACATCATCTACTGCCCATCCTCCGTCCGTTTTGATCGATCCAACTCTACTTTCTATTATTATTTCAAATGCTTCGTTCACATCACCCAGCGGCAAAACAACCTTCTCCCAATATTGACCTGGTGATTCTCTTGTTAAGAACAAACTCTTCCACACACTTCTTTGATCCCTTCTAAGGTAAACTGCAAGAGTACCAATGTTCCGAGATTCTTCAGACTCTCTTGATTTATAGTTACTTCCATAGGTATAGAAAAATCTGAATTTGCAGGTATCGTCTAAGGACTCCATAACTTTGGAAGCAATTCTGGCATTGTCACCAACATTGGTATATCTATTGCTGAAGTACAAAAACTGTCCTTTTACAGAATTTTTAGTGTGATCTCTTGCAACATACACTTGGGCGTAATACGTATCCAATTTTGGCTTTTTTAACGACCACCTGTAGTCCAATTCAGTACCATCTGACCAAGAGCAGTAGTTAGTTTCAAAGTCACAACTGCCTGGATATTTTTCACATTGGGCCAGAATCCGATTTTCATCTGAATAATCACCACAATCATCTACAAAATCACATACTAGATCTTTTGGTATACAGTTTCCATTCTTGCACAAGAATTCATTGTCACCGCAGGATTCCGGCTTTTTCTTAAGCCTCGAAATATAACAATTTTCGAAATTTATGTCATCAATTGCAACCACTCCCGAAATCGATTCTTTCACCCCATGGATCATAATCCTGAATCGGTTACGAATTCTTCCCAAAACGACTTCTTGTCTCCTCCAGACCTTTTCCATGCTGTTTTCCTCGCTACTAAACAACCGCGTTCTGCCTTCTTGATGTCCAGAATCGTAAAATACATTAATGCTGTGGGCTCCGTACTTTCCGTACAGATAGTACCAGAAGAACAGCCTGCATGTGGGCGAAGCTTGAATCAACATGGGACTACTCAAATAAGCTTCCGATTTGTAAGCCCATTTCTTCAGATTGGTTAGCTTCATGTAGTGTCCCTCGCCGTCTTCCCCTATGGTGTGGTCAGTGTCGGGATCGGCAGTGCTGTTGGCGAGGGTTTGGTTCCAGGACGCAATTTCGTCTTCCGAGCTGGTCTTCCAATTGCAAGGGTCTGGTTCTTCCTGTTCGAAGTCGCATTCTAGGCCGCATTCATTCTCGTCTGATCCGTCTTGACAGTCCTTGTAGAAATCGCATCTCAGATCGTCAATGATGTGCGTTTTCCCCTCATCGCAAGTAAAATCGGGTTTCCTGTCTATAGGGATGCATTCACCATCATAAATGGATATGTCGTCAAGAGCTATGAAGTTTTGCAATCTAGAAAGATATTTTTTTACAACTTATTAGTGGAAGCGTTTTAAATATCAATTAAAACGTGATTGATGTAAAGGTAAATACGTCAATCTACCGCTTCTCTATATCTACCAAAGATATTAAATAAATTTCATCAAATCGAATTAGTCGAAGTAAAGAACTTAACGAATAAGTAGAAGGAAATTTAATAGATTGTCAATACAAATCTCATTACAAACTAGTCGAAGGAAGTAATATCTGCAGTTGTTAACATGTTTTAAAATTATTTGTACTATTTAACTTATTTAGCAGTTTGCATTGAATGTAAATTATATTTTACTAACCGTTGTACGATAAATAATGGCGAAAATCTAAGAAGCCACTTAAGGAATACCTCCAAGGGTCTACATAAATATTTTAAATTTCTTTAAAAAGGAAACAAATTTACACTAGGCTATGTTCTATCACTCTAACTAACGAGAACACTTACTCAGTAACCAACTCCGCCTGAAACACAATCTGGTATTTCCCATCACCGGCCTTACGATCCACATTGACTTGGGCGTTGTTCCATTTGCCGATATCCTCCTGCGTGAAATGTTGCAGTTCTTGTTTTCTGTTTGTTTCAGCATCTTCAAGATACACCAACAGGGCTCCTTCGAATATCATTCCGTTCCTGAAGTTCCAGTAACTGATGCAGCGTTTTTGTACGGAAGACGTGAAGTAGGGGGATACAAGACGTGCAGGAATCGGAGTGTCTGTCCTTGTATTGAACTCGTGGACGTAAATGTACGTCCCAAACTGGTTGCCTGTTGGAAATAATATACAGTATAAACTGATTATAGAGTCATGCAAGGGTTTTTTAACTTATATATTTATTTTATTTGGTAAGAAGATAGGGGAATTTAAGTTCCAGTCAGTTAGGCCATTTTCGTGTAACCGCAAGCCCAAATTCTATTAACCTCGACGGACCAGTTCGACTTGTTTCCTTGCCAAAGTCCGCTGAAAGTGGAAATAAAATTTATAGTTGCTATATCAACTTGCAATTAGAAATTATTATGGTTAGGTTAAAAGCTTTGTCTACATCTGTATTTTGAGCCCTTACTGAAGAAAAAAAACCTAGAACTCTGCATTGTCACTTTAATATATTATATAAAGCTGATTATATAAACTTTGTGTAATAACTATCGCGGCGAAGAAAAACATACCTTTGGATTATTTATATTCGATTTTCACTAATTCATTTGGAGCATGTTAATATTAAAAAATAATCAAGCAATAGAAAAGTTTCTTCAAAGACACAGAAGACAAACAAGATTTGGAGTGTTGGTTGTGGACCTGAACTCGTGGAACTAAGAATATATTCCAAACAGTTTTTAGATAATGTCATGAGATGAAAAGATACAAAATATACTTAAAGCAGAAAGCATTTAAAATTGGCATTATGGAATTTTTTTATCCTTGCTTTTGTGGTTTATGAACAAAAATTGCAAATAAATGAGTACCATTGTAACGTTTATAATAAACAGAAGAATTCAGCAATGCTAAGTTCTAGTTAATTTTATTTACAAAACATCTAAAGCATAAATCCTGTGTGAATTAATTAAAATATTTAATGGAATCAATTAATTAAAAGTCAAAAATAATGTTCGTATGCATTTGGGTTCAACGTTTTTCTTCGGACTCTACGTCCACGTCGTTCTTCGTCTACATCGAAACAGTTTATGGCTGCCGCGTGAAAACTAGGATAGTTTCAAATTGGCCTGTACGGGGTTACAGTGCTAGGGACGTTACACCATTAGTGGAGTATGAAACTTTGCCCTTGTAATTAATTTATATAGCGATTGATATTTAAAAAAAATGCTTTAAATTTCTTTTGGTAACAGTTTTATTATTTCTGACAGTTACCCAGAGTAGTGTCTGTGTCTGGACCAGAGTCGGATGTCTCTCCAGATGCCCTTAGCCACTGAAGATCAGCTTCGTTGTCATTAGACCAGAGACACATGTCTTCCTCGAAGTTGCACGAACCAAGCGTGGGACATTCGGTCTTAATGGCTATATCATCGATGGCTATGGTGCCGTTTGAAAAAGCAGATCCTGTCCTAGCCTATAAAAAATTTACTTTGATGAAACAAATAATTCCATGGCTAAAAATAGAGCTTTGTTAAAGGGAAATTTATATTAACGATGTGCTTTTTTTGACCAACAAGTGTCGAAGACTTACGTTTTTTTTGGGGAGGCATTTAAAAAAGGGTTCTCATCAAATATCTCAATACAATCAACTTACATCAGTTATGTTATTCAGGATGATAGAATTTCAAACAACAGAACGTTAGCCTGCAATCACAATTTATAATTAAAATATTCTTGGACTAAAAAGGATTAGAAGGTCTCAAGCCACAATAATGCAAAGCGTCAAGATAATTTTTCACATCCACTGTAAAAAAAAAAATAAAGAAACGTTTCTGGAAACCACAAATCCAGGAATGTTCCCACACAAAGCCAATAATTTTCCGGAAAATTTTAAAATATTTGCTTAATATTTGTCAGTGATGTTCCTGGCAGTATTTTCTATATGCTATACAAAAGTTTTACACGAGATTGTGCCAATATATTTTTTCCCTTTTAGACCTAATTTTCATATGCCGTTGGTTTTTTACTTTAAATAGAGAGATTTGAAACGCCGATCTCATTCAACAATAAATACCATTATTGATCATTTAAAAAAAATTTTACAATGTCCTTTTAAAAAAAAATAATAAAAATTAATAAGCTAAATAGTCTGTTTAATAAAGTTAGATTTTTTTTACTTTAATGACTGAAAATCTTCTTAAATATAGTTGAAAATTAAGCTTATTCACCAGCAAGTTCAAAATCACCAGCAAGTTGTATTGTAAGCTAAGGCCTATATAAGCATGTAACCTTAGTTAAGAGAATATAACTAAAAAACAACAACCAAATTCCTTCTGTTATCCTTTTAAAATATACTTACTCTAAAGATGTAGCTGTATGGAGATAAATTTTTTTCATTCAGCAGCACTTGCGATGCATGCCAATATTGACGATTGTCTCCACTTTCCTTCCACTTAGAGTACTTAGAGTCTCCATTCCTTATCCATACCTCCAAAGTTCCAACATCAACTCCGTACAAGTAGTACCAAAACTGCAGACACTTCTTCTCAGGTTGGTACAATTCTGTCTCGAGGTCTGCCACCTTGTTTTTGGACAATCTTTCCCTAGGATCTACGTAGAAGTAATTTCCCAATAGAGAATTATAAGTATGGTCAAGCTCCGGTCCATTAGTTTTCGACCCGTTTCCTCTTTTCCACTTAAAATCGCTGTCAGGGTCGTGAGTAAAACCACAGAAATCCACCTCAGCGTCGCAGAAATCTCGTGGAGGACATGCGCCAAAATTCAAAGAGAAGTCATCAAGAGACATGTCGCCGTTACTAGTGGCAGATCCGTCAAACACCAGCTTATGAGCGTAGTCCTTGACGATGTGAATCTGCTCGTACTTCCAGTTGAGGCCTTGGGACTTGGCCTTTGACCAGATGACCTCGAGTTTGTTATCATCGTGGAAGTTGCGCAGTTTCAAATACAGAATTCCTGGATTATTTCCATACATGTGGTACCAGAATTTAAAGCAGACACCTTCGGGTTTGGGGTCGATGCCATCTTGACTTACTAGCCTAACGAAACTGAAATAATTAGTTTTGCTTTCTTCACTTAGCGTCAGATAGTGACCAGAGGTTGATAGTGTGGTGTGATCAGTTCTGGGACGCGTTAATTTTTTGTTGGAATGGCCACTTTCTATTACCCATATGTCGCTTAATTCCGGATCGTTCTCCCAGAGACAAAAATTTTCTTCGAAATCGCAATCAAATTTAGAGGGAGGATACTGTGTTGTAGTGATTGGGGGAAATTTTGTTGTTATAATTTCCTGATTACACTTTGATTTTCTCAGAGATAAATCGTCTATTGCTATTCCTCTATGTGTTTTATTATCTTGAGGTGTGTGAGTTTGCGCAGTAAGTCCAATTTGGAAGTAGTCACCAGCATCTTCAGCCGAAATGCTTGCTTCGGCACTGTACCAATAATCAGATGCAACTTCCTCTGATTTTATTTCAATTACTCCTTCCCAACCCATTCCAATTAAAAATTGCTGAACATACAAAGATGAATTAACAGTATTGTATAAATTATACCAAAATGATAGACAGTAGTCTGGACCAATTTCTAAATCCTCACTTGAAAGCATGGCTTGGGAATTAACTGGTAGACCTGTCAGTAATGCATACATGTAGTGTCCTTGGGCAGATGTGGTCGTGTGATCAAGAGCCGGTCCTTGTCCCATGTTATTGTCTAACCCTGTTCTTCGTATCCAGTCTGCATCCATGTAGGCGAAAGTATTACTCCATCCACAAGTATCAATCTCAAATGTGCAAGAAGCAGGATCTGAACAAGCTCCATGAGTTACATGAATATCGTCCAAAGCTATGTAACCGACAGGCCCTGCACTTAATTGTGCCTCAAATGCAATAAAGTAGCTAGGTAGTGAATCCATTGTGACACGTCCAAGTTTCCAACCTCCAGAGTGGTCTCCTGATCTTTTCCACAAACTTTTCAAGTTTTCTAATCTGCCTTCCTGCCGAGTCCTTTGATAAACAGCTAGAGACCCTATGTCACTACCAAACATATTATACCAAAACTTAACACACATGGCTCCGTAGTTTATGTATGGTTTACTCTCGAGTCTTGCTAGATCCCCTTGTCGTCTGAACGGAAGGTAAATAAAATACCCGAATTCTGTATTTGTTGTGTGGTCAACGGTGGGTCTTTCCGAACTCCAGTTACCACTTCCTTGAACCCGTTCCCAACCACCTAATCCATCGTAAGTATCATTCCAGCCGCATAAATCTCTCTCAAAGTCACAAACAGCTTTTTGAGTACACGGACCGTCAAACATTTTCACATCGTCAATGGCTATGTTGTTTTCCTTGCCCATAGTAGTAGTTCCTACAATTGCGATCTCGTAATCTAGGGATGACATGATATCTACTTCAGCATGAAGCCATTTATTACCCTGTGACCTCGATTGCTTCCATTTGGTTTCGGACTTCCACATGTAAGATTGTTCAATTATTAAAGAGCCCACGTGCTGTCCGTACATATGGTACCAAAATGTGAAACAACTTCCTTCAGGAGAGTTATAAGGTAGCATTGAAGATTTCAGGCGTGCAGATTGAACATCATTATCGCTTTTTGGATCTATGTATAAATAGTAGCCTTGTCCTGTTGTGTGATCTGAGGTGGGACCTGTAAAATTTTTACTTGTTGTACCCTTACCTCTTTTCCATTGCAATTCAAAGGCTTTGTTCTGTGTCCAGAAACAAAAACCGTCATGGAAATTCTCATCATCGAAATCACAATCAACTAAAAGTTCGTCAGGATTACAATGAACAAAGCTTATTTCATCGATGGCTATTTTACGCTCTGGTGTATCCCATTTCCAATTTGGTAGTGATTTAAACTGAACAGTATCACCTTCGCTACTAGAATCAGGTAATTTAACAGTAATTTCTTGCCATTCTTGAGGAAATGACAAAGGCAGCGTCCACATTTTCTTATAAAAAGTGGTGTGGATTTTGAAATTCGCTGACTTATGTTCCAAGGATAATATTCCCGCACTGCTGTTGTCTGCATATAGCCAAAATTTTATGAAGCAGTGCGTTGATGCTGGTGGAAGAGGAGGACTGGTAAGTACAGCTGGAACAATGTAGATCCCATTATCTATTTTGACATAGGCATACCAGCCATCTGAAGAGTTTGTGTGGTCGGTGGATGGTCCAAAATTATCACTATCATCAGAAGCGACTTTTCGACTCCACGTGTATCTTCCAGGACTAAGGTTTTGCCATCCACAGAAGTCGTCCTCAAAAGAACACGGACCGCAATTATTCTCGTCTGATCCATCGGAACAGTCTAAACTGTAATCGCAAGCTTTTCCTAATGGTATACAGAGGGGCTGACCACTCGTGCACTTGAATTGCCCGTCAGTGCAGATTGAACGTGTTGGCAGAGGTGTAGAGGCAGGAGTTGGCATGTCTCCATCATACTCCTTACAACCAGCTGTTAGTGATATGTCATCAATTGCTATGGTGTCGCCCCTCGTGTATCCAGGCATTCCCTCAATTATGAAATGAAAAGGATCTTTGCTTCTGATATTAATGACTGCCCTGTTCCACATCTGACCCAAAGATCCAAACTCGCTGAATCTTTCTTTCCAGTTCCAGCCACCCTGTTCTGTTTCTGTGTAGATTTTCAGCAGTGCATCGTCAGAGCCATGCATGTAATAATACAGTCTGAGTGAACAGTAACTCTCTCCTTTGAGCACGTAGTTAGGACTGTAGTAGTATGATAAGTTATACTTGGTTTCATAGAAGTTCTTTTGCAAAACTAAGTATTTTCCTCCCCCTTGGTCACTTTGCTTGGTGTGGTCTGCAAGAGGTCCTGAATTGATTGTGCCTCTAGATGATGAAGATTCTTTTACGTCCCAAGAGTTTCTGTAAAATTTAACATGTTATAAAAACCATTTTGCGTAGCAACAGAGTAATTGTAAAGTGGGTAAGCATTTTTGATGTATAAGGCATGCTGAAAATTTAGCGGTAAAGCTCCAAGATTATTGTTAAAAATATTTATAACTATTTATATATTAATAACTATTTTGAAATATTGAAATAGATAATTTTTTTTTATATTATTACTGTATTTCTGTTATTTCTAAGGGAAAATAAAACCTTTTGTGCTAAATTTAAAAACTATACAATGATTCTTAATGAAGAAAATTTGAGCAAATCTTAATTTTGTTTTTAATGGATTTTTAATCAAATGATGAAGATTGAACGTCAGCAAAAGAAATTAGCGCTGTCATATTATGTTCAGTTGTTCAAAGTAAAGCCTCCAAACTTATATATAAAACGGGTCGTATTCAAGTATGTAGCTTGCAATAAGTAATGACTATTTAACCTGATTTGTGGCTTAAAAAAACTTGGGAAGAATATGTTCCATCTACTTCCTTTTTCCTACCATCCTCTGTTTCAAGTTTGGTTAAACATTCTAGCATTGGGGAACTTGAATTTTACGAAGCTTATACACTTAAAAACCACAATAACTTAGTTAATTCATCCAACATGCCAGAGTTCTCCCTAATATGGAAAAGCTTCGTATCTACAGAATAACGTTCAGTTTCTTCCACGCAAAATCACCCCTCTCCCTACACCCCTTTTCCGTATTTCATATGTTTCACAGCTTCGCACGGTCGTTAGCACTCACTTTAGTTTGTGTTGTGTATTTTTCTGAAGAAGGCAAGCTTTTTGAGACTTACCAAAACATGTAACATTTGAACCAACAAATAAACTATTTGCGCCAATAATCTACGTTTTTCTTTCGTGAATCCTCTCATATGGCTATTTAGTTTTGTGATATTTTTGTGGGATTAAAATTCTATTACTTACTTTCCGTTCCCAGACACCGTCCATTCACAATCTCCTCCGATCTCAAAACTGCACGGCTTGGGATACTTCGAGCACAATTTTCGATCCTCATCTGATCGGTCACCACAGTCATCGGTAAGATCACACAGGAAGTACCTTGAAACACAGCGGCCGTTTTTGCATCTGAACTCTTTGCTGTTACACGTGTCCCGTGCGTCTGGCAAACTGCAGTTCTCGAAAGAGATGTCGTCAATGGCTACAAATGTCGCCTCGTACGAACTGAAATGGATGAACTGTAGGTAGAAGGGACGTTCGGTTGTGCCTAGGTACGCCTTGCCCATCTGCCAGCCCTTGCCGTTTTCGCTGATCCTTTCCCAGACAGTGGCGTAGGTAGAGCTTCCGATTCGCTTCTTAACGCGTATGGTGGCTTTGGAGCTAATGAAAGATAAAATTTTCAATTAATAAGTACTAAAGGGGGGGGGGGGGGTATTTATAGGTTGGAGCTTGTCTCGTTCCTATGCCGGTCCCAAGCCTGGGTAAATGAGGAGGGTTGTGCGATAGGCTAAACACCCATCCACTTAAAAAAAACAGTTTACAGAAACCGAAGTCAAAGAAGACCGTCTTTCTCAGAAAGAGGGGAAGACCAAGAAACACTTGGAGGCGAACTATCGAAAACGAACTGAAGGAGGTGGGGAAAACATGGCGCGAGGCAAATCTTCTGGCCACCAACAGAGTGAGATGGAAGAACCTGACGGAGGCCCTATGCTCAAGCGATGGAGTGCAAGAGGGATTAGTAAGTAAAAGCCAGTTGATTTTTAAATATCATAAAACTGGTGGAGTTGGTATTTTTCTGTTTCAGTTATATAAAGTTTTAGTTACATGTTACTTGGGCTGGATGCGCATAGTACAACATTTTGTTGATGCAAGACAAATTTTTGCATCGTGTTGCACTTTGTGAGCACATGCATAAAGCAGATATGACCAACAAAATTCTTCTTGTAGTCACCTACAAGTCTTTCTGACAATTCAAAAATTTGCAGTTTTAAATGTCGTTTTCTTTTTATAAGTGATTTGGAATAAAATTGAGTCACAATAAAGTGTGCCACCTCCTTTTCTGCCAATCGCAAAAAAATCCAAGTTAACTAATATAGTTAATAGTCTAAAACAAAACAAATTAAAAAAATAATTCAGAAATTTTTACTTTCTAAAGTTAAAGCACAAAATGGGTATCAAAATGCTAATAAAAATCTATTATATGTCATTATTGAATGAAATGTAAATTTTTTTGAAGAAATTTTTTTCTAACAACTTGTCTAAAAGAACAATTTCAGAAATTTTGCTCAAAAGATTAATCTGTTCTGTAACATAAGATATTCAGTTCAAATAAACACACGTTCCTGTTCACTTCCAATAATGACATTACCTAATGCATCTTAAAAGGGTTATCTGGAAAATTATTAGAATTTAATATTTAACTAACCTTTGCGGACGCAAAAAAACAATAATGTCGCATTTGATTAAAATTTCAATATATTTGTAACTAATTATAATTACCCATCCAAATCCGTCCAAGTTTACCTTGTTTCTAGAATTTGAATTACGATTTAATACAGCTACGGTACAGCATAATTTAGTAATAATTTAGTAATAAAAATAGGTTTAAATATCTTAGATTATATTTATTTATTATTTAATATTAACAAATTGCATGAGCAATCCTTACCCATCTGCATGAATGTACCAGAACTTCATTATACACGAGGCGTAGGACTTTTTAAATTGGACATCTGGACTCTGCAGTGTGGACGTCTGCCAACTGAAGTATGGTCTTGTGTCTGCAAGCATGAAGAAGCCAGCCGAAGAATTTGTCGTGTGGTCGTATCCTGGACCTTCGACCTTTGACCCATTTTGACCTTGGGCCCTGACCCATTTCTTATACGGACTAGGTGTCATATCCAGCCATCCGCAGTCTCCGTGCTCAAAGTCGCATTGTCCGCAATTGGCCTCATCGTATCCACTAGGACAGTCCGATTCGAAGTCACATACCTATTAGAGCACAGTACGAAAAAGAATAAATCTAATTTGTAAACTATCTTGCCTAAAACTAATTAGCCCTTTAAAATAATTTGCAAGAATAGGATGCCATTCAAGTAACTTTTAATTATGCTAAAATTTATATTTTTCTAAGTCTCGGATCTCGTATTTGGAAGTCGCGAATACTTTTATTTTCACTAGAAAGAATCGCAAAGTTTGTCTGTAAAGGGTTGTACGAGTTGCTGTGATAAACAAGCTGCTTATGCAGCATTTTTTAAAACAGGTGACATGGAAGATATTATATACGACGCTAAATTAACTGCGGTAAATGCAAATTTTTGTAGAATATCTGTAAAGGAAAAAAAACTCAGCATATTTTTATTTATTAACAGTTATAACAATTTGAGAGATGCAAATGTACAGTGGGACAACGATCCGTCATCCGACTGTCATGTTTTCTATCAACATACGTAATTAAAAATATATGTGTATAAATTGTACAATTTTACAAAATTTTTGAGAGTCATTTGTAATCATCTGGTACAAAAATATAATTAAAAAATAAAATTAAAGTTTAATCTTCTGGAAGGAACACAAGTTTACACTTTAGCTAATTTGCTTATCCCTCTTAGGGTTTCAAGATTTCTTGGTATTCTGAGACTTTAATTTTATCTCTTTATGCCTATAGATTCTGACCTAAACGTAGAGTGAACTGAAAGTTCTGGTCAAATCAGTTGATTTTTTCCCTCGATAATACCTTCTATAAAATTCAAATTCTTGTCTTCATTGAAATAAACTTCGGCTCTATTACTAATTACAAGTAAACGCATTCGAAGGTTTAAGCGCGTTCATTTAATTGGCAAATTTCTTATACCAAATAACGATATGCAAGAATCGCACTGAATACTTAATGCCACAGGTAAAATAGGTTACCAGAACACTAAAATTCTTTTTAAAAAACTGACAAATGTACCTTTTCTGTTGCAACATGAGATCCATCACCACAATCAAACGCATCCTTAGGAACTTCATAACACTTCCCGCCGGTCACTTCAATGTCATCTAGAGCAATATCGCTCAGGGCACCTTTGGTGACTCCAACAATATCAATCTGGTACTCATCATGCATTTCCAATCCATTGATATCCAGGTTAACAAAACGTTGAAACCAGTTTTCGCCTTGGTTGTCTTCAAGGTTCAAGCGCGGGATGCTCTTGAGTTTATTCCCCTCTGAGTAATAAGCGAGATGGACTTGTAATGATCCCATTTCTGAGCCGTTCATGTGGGCCCAGAAGGTAAGACATCGTTCGGTGGAAAGGCTGAAGAACTCGGATTGCAGTATGCCGATCAAGTTGCGTTTCTTGGCCGGGTTGTCTGCTTGAAGGTAAATGTATGATCCTGAAAATTCATAGAATTATATTAATATAAACATAGATAGTTACATTTTTGTTGCAAAACTAGTCCTAGTTACGTGGTGAATGTCGAATTCAGTGTAGTATGAGCATGAGGCAAAACACTCAATAGCAAATTCTATCAATTGATATAATTTTGTAACACGTCTTACTCTTCTTTAAGCCACAATTAACCTCGGAAGTGGATCGCAGTATGCGAAGTATGAAAACTTCTCTACATTTCTAACAGTAGACAATCATATCATATGATATTAAATCTGATAATACGAAACAAACATTTATACAAGATAAAGAAAAAAAAAGGTAATATATATCAAGGATCTATTTAGTTATTAAGGAATCCATTTAGTAAAATAGTCTTTACATGCTGTTGACCATTCTTTCATATATTTAACCAAGATAACTCAAGTTCTAAACTTAAAAAAGTTTTAAAGAAGAATTTCCATTCATTAGCATTCATTCCAACATTACATGAAAGAAGTTTTTTTTTATGGAATACTATCTTAAGGATATATATTTTATCTGTCATATATATTTAACGATTCGATGTAAATTATAAGCTAAGACCTACCTTGTTCGGTACCTATGGTGTGGTCCACATCTGGTCCAGTGCCCTCAGTTGGAGTGGGTCCAGAGTACCTGACCCACTCGACATCGACATTGGTCTCAGCGTTGTGCCAGGTGCAGAGGTCGGACTCAAAGTCACACGATCCGGGTGGAGGACATATTCCGTCCAGTATGATCACGTCGTCCAAGGCTATAAAGCCATCGTTGCCTCTCTTAAGGACAGCTTCAAATACGATCTGGTGGAACAATAAAGGGTACATGGTCAGTTTCAGCAAGTATGACCACAATTGTGACGAGGGCTAGTTAAAATGATATTTATCCAGCTGGAGGACATATTCAGTCTGTTATGATCACGTCGTACGAGGCTATAAAGCCATAGTTGCCTTGCTTTAGGACAGCTTCAAATACGATCTGGTGGAACAAGAAAGGGTACAGGGTAAGTTTCAGCAAGTATGACCACAAGTGTGACCAGGGCTAATTAAAATGATTTTGTATCCAGCTGAAGTAACACAGAAACACAAACCCTTTTTATTTTTAAATTTTACTAATAATTTAAATATTCATTTGACTCTTGAAATGTGGTATCTAGAAGAGATAAAATCAACTTTTTATGTACAAAATTGTTTCCGACTTTATCGTATTCTTCTAGACACATCTCAAGATAAAGTCATAATTGAAAACATTTTTCGTTCGTCATTGTTTTGTAATTGTTCCAAAATTTATCTTTTAAAAAAGAAATCTTTCGTACTTTTTTACAAATGATGCCAATTTTGCTCAGTGTCATCATGATTTACTATGGCAATTTAGCTGGGACAAAAACATGTAAAACAGCAATAACAACCCCAAATGCTATCCTTACCTCATGCACATACGGCGCAACCACAGTAACCTGACCAACCCTCCAGGAAGTGTTAGCCTGATGACTTCCATGCGACCATAGCCATTGATACTCGGGTAGATCGCCAGAGGGCGTTCTTTCGTACACGCGAAGATTCGCCACGCTGCCACCTCTCATTTGGTAATGGAAGCGGACGCAGCTGCCTTCATGTCCTGAACTTGGTACATTGGGAATGATGAGATAGGCCTTATTGTCACCTGGAACCCTTGCTTTCAAAGATGGGTAGACTATCATGTAGTGTCCTGTAGTTGAATGGATAAATGAAATGCATCTTTAGAATTGTAATTGTTTTAAACAAATACACTAGCAAAACTATTTTCTTGTTTTCAATAATTTTTGAAAAGCAGATAAAAAATTGATTTTTTTTTCACGTTTTGTGAGCGATATTTGACAATCTAGTATACAAATAAACAAAACCCTATTTTGAAGCATATTGCTTTAACATGAAATAAAGTAGAATTTCAAAAAACATGAATTTAAACTTTATGGTAGAATTTACGGCAATTCATTTTACTAATTTCTTATTAACTTTCAGCCTTGCATTAACGATGTCAATTAAAATGTATAAAAATTATCACAATATCCAAAATAAGCTGATTTTACCTAGTTTTCTTTAACATTGAATTAGTTTGGCAAAAGTCTGTATCACCCTATTTCGTTTAAGTTTATAATGTACATGCTTACCTTCTTCTGTTCCGTACGTTTTGTCGGTTTTTGGTCCTTGTTTTTTGCCGCTTATGGTTTTAGCTTGAATTCTTTTCCAAGAAATATTGTCGAGAGACTGCGTCTTGAAACCGCAAATGTCACTGGATTCGAAATCACAAGGGTACTTTCCTGAGATGAATCAATTCGTTAATATAAAATAAGCAACAACGTTAGAGCCCTTCATCATTGAAATCTTTAATGTGAAAATACATATACCCATTAACCCCTTCTGAGACAATATTCCCGCTATTAAAATACCCTTAAATATTATAAAATCATACTCCTTTGTCAACCTAATTTGATTGTATCCTTGACACGCGCCGATAAAAACCGCTTATTCAGCCGAGTTCCCACGGAAAAGTTGAAAACGTGATCAGTCTCCACTAAAACAGTTCGATGAGTTTTACTGCGCACTTCTGAATTAGACCTCGAGATGTGAGGCTGTGTTTGTGGTGGCCGTTCTTGGCCTTTGCTATAGAAGATACCTAAATTCTAATTAAATAAAGAACTCTGATGTCCAGCAGTGTTCACTACTCCTTGTGATGTAAAATTCATCACATACATATACCCATTAACCCCTTCCTTTTCGCTCCAGGGATATTTTAGGGCTGGAGCATTCGGTAGTAACGCGTGAATAAGACAAATTTATAATCGTTTTCTTGAAAATTATTCGAGCTTTAAGGAGTTTACTAGTAAAATCCCTTAACGCTCGAATACTAGTAAAAGTAAATGAAAAGCTAACATATACTTTGTTTTCAAATTGTAAACTTCAAGATCATCTTGTAGGACAAAGCACATCATAGTTAGATGGGCAAAGATAAATCTTAAATATATTTTGCACTTACTCAATGTTGGGCATTCTCCCTCGTTAAAAGCAATGTCATCAATTGCAATGTCTCTTATACCTAAATTTCCACGAGTGGGCCTAAACACGAAGCTTTTGTTGACTGATTTTTCTATGTAATATCTGCCTAAATTCCATTTGCTGGTTGCACTAGATTTCATTATCCACAATGGACCGTCGATTTCAGAACCTTCTGCAAATAAATCACGAATCATGAATTAAAAGTAAGGAACAGTAATATAAAATTAAAAATAGTACATCGAACTTTTAATAAACAATTAGGAGTGTTGCTCAAAAATATTAATAGAAATATTTCTCGATTTTCCACTGGTAATTGAAATATTTTGTACCGTAACTGTAGATGAGAGTACATTTGAAGAAGTTTTTATATCTATTAAAAATGAAAAATTTCGTAGCAATGATTGATTTTTAATATAACAAGGTTTGTTATTGAGTATTCCGTAGGACATCTACTCTCGATGGCGTATAAAGTGCTACAGGAGACGGACTGTATATAGGTAGTGACAGAATAATATTAAGAGATATTTCTCGCTTAAGTACTGGTAATTGAAATATTTGCTCCTTAATTGCAGATGAGAGTAATTTGAAGATGCTTTTTTTTAAAAATAAATCTGTTTAAAGTTTTAATTTTGAAGCCAAAAACTCATTTTTTATATAGTAATGTATTATTTTCAACATTCCTTAGGACACTTACTTTCGATTGCGTATATCTCAAGTGTTACATCAGAGGATGGACTGTAAAAATAATGCCAGAATTTGAAGCAGTATGAGCTCGTAGAGGAATCCACGTAAGTACTAACAAGTTCGTGGTTGATGCTGCTGTTTACAGGTTTGTAGTAAGCATAACGTCCTGAAATTGAAAATTAATTAGTTAATAATTTTCAATAATTTAAGTAGTTGTTAATGCGATATAAGCATATGTTAACTCTAAAATTTTTTTTAAAAAATCTGTTCTAATGTAGCACATTTGCCGAATATTCACAGCGCTTTCTGTTGTATTGAGCAGGCGCCTTGACATGCCATGGGATCGTGACTGAAGCACATATGCTTGAAAATTACAGCACAATAATTCATTAGAATACAGCTCCGTGGTGGTAGGCGAGACTGCTTATTTGTGCAGTGAATGAACTTAACTGTGTTTAATGAACCAATAAGGTTCATAAGATACCTTGTTGAACCTATAAAGACATAAAAGTTGTTCATTCAAAAACGTACTCGCTTAAAAAATCGTTTTTACAATTTTTTTTTTTTTAAATCAGCTGGTGTGCCAGAAAAATTTACTTTTATTCACAGAAAATATCTGTTAATATTTTAATTTTTAACAGGTTTTATCTTTCATTAATTAAAAAAAAATTCTACGTAAATTATACGGAATTCGACTGACACCAGCTGGCATTTTTCTGACGTTTATGTTAAAAAACAGGGTTTTTTTTTATCCAATAAAGGCTTATTAATACCGATTTGTGTTGCAAATAGATATGGTCTAGATTAACAACTGCTTTTTTTTATGGCTGATCCGTTAATCTGTTTACGCACACGGATTGAAATCTTGGATTTACCGAACTCTCATTCAGCTAATGAGGAAAGAACACTACTTTCTGCATGTTAACTCATTGATGGTGGCTTTATGAACACCTTTAACACCTTCATTACCGACTAAAAATATTTACTTTAGATTTTTGAAATTCTTTTTTCGTGTATCGTCAAAGCGGATATCTTTGGCCATGGAGGGTAACTTTGGTCCACGCGTCTAAAAAAGATTTGTTTCTTAATTTCTCATCATAAAATGATCCCATCTTAATTTTTTTTTACATTTTTGGAAAGGTGGAAACATTGCCTTTCATTTCATGTAAAAAACAATTTCATTCTAATTTTGGCAATACTACAAATGACGTTTGTATTCATGCGAGCATTTAATGACAAAAATCTATTTCTTCCAACTTTTGCCTGGAACACCTAAAAAAATATTGAAAATAGCTAAATAAAACACTATACCATTCTTTTATTTATGCGAATGAATATTACACCATTTGTTTTAATCCAAGTTAAAAACTTGTTATGCTATATTTAAATATTGGCCACAGGGAAACTTTTGCCGCTGAATGCGAGTAACTTTGGTCCACGATGTAAATATTCCTTTATGGAACTATGCACTTTCAAAAATGTATGTAAAAGTGTATTCTGTTTAACTATTATGATTGTCCAGTTTTGAGATGATTTGTTTTTAAATATCAAACGATTTGAAACATTAAAAAGGTAGTTAAATACAAGAAACGTACAACATTCAAATTAGCTAATGTCGAAATGTAAACATTTACAAATTCCTGATTACGAATATTATTGTTTTCCTTTTATAATAAAATCGTTTGCTTTTTATAAAGATATTTGTTCTTAAATCTTGCTTCTAAAAATAAGTTATTTTCTCTTATTAAAATTTAAGTTTATTTTTCTTTTAGGCGACAATCAATACAGGTATTCATAGTGTAATATGATTCTACGATGCACTGCAATGTAAATGTTAAGTTATATACCAATTTTAATAACTATGTATCGTGTAGCTTTGTTATTTCTATTTGAAACATTTTAATATTACTATTTAATTCGATAACACGTTCTTAAGGATGTCAAGAAGTACACTTCTGTTAAGAAAAATAGCATAAACTACTACTTTAACTTTTGTATTTTAGTAACTTCAACTTCCACTTTTAGCTTGCCTCTGTTTTTTTAATTGTTGTTGTCCTGTAGAATTTTTGCTCTTGAATTTCATCAGATTTCTTACATCGTTTTTCAATAAATTACTTTGCTTTCACCACGTAAGTTTGTTGTTTGAACTTAAAAACAATAGGTTATGGGCTTATCCAGTCTCTATTGCTCGAAATTGTTTATTTGAACGTATTAACATTCGAACACGTGTTAGATCGTAGTGAAAGGCAAATAGGACTTTGAAATTGACTTTTTCAATTGTAGTAATGGATTTCAAAACGCATATTGAAAAACTAGAATGTGTGAGAAACTGGACGAAGTGGAAGCGCCAGGTAGGATTGTTGTTGCGGCATCATGATGTTCTCGATATCGTTAACGGCGAAACGATATTGCCAACAGGAGAACGTGTCACTGCTGAAGAAGTAAAAACCTTCAAGAAGAGTGATGCACTTGCTCAACTGATCCTAGTTGGCAGTATGGATGACTCAAATTGTGAGTTGACGGCCACATGCACTACTGCCGAGGAAATATGGCAGAAGCTGTGTTTGATCTACGAACAGAGTTCCGGTCAAAGGGTAGATCGTTTGATGGAGAACTTTTTCAGCAACGAGAAAGATCCCAGTGAAGATAATGCAACTCACATTGCAAGATTGTAGAGGAACTTTTGTGAGCTTAATGATGAACTGAAAAAGCTTTCTCAAATCGAGCTGCCGGATCTGCTTTTGATGAGCAGAATCATGTCAACGCTTCCGAAGGAATATTTCGAGTTCAAAAGTGTGTGTGGGAGTCCATTGCCGTGGCAGATCGAACAGTCAACAAACTTACCGAAAGGTTGCGACTCATCGAAATGAGGCTTCCAGGTAAAGGGAAATCAGAGTGTGCTTCTTTTGTAGCAAATACACAGAAGTCAACACAGCCCCCCAAGGGTGTGAATCAAGAAAGGTGCTTCAAGTGCAACCAGCTTGGGCACATAGCCAAGAATTGCCGGAAGAGGAATGCAGCGAAGTCTTCAGATGGTCAAGTATCAAAGCACAGAAGGGAAGGAAAAGCTTTCCTGTGCAGTATCCTAGGTCTCGCAGAAGAATACGTGTGGCTGGCAGATTCTGGTGCGTCTACTCATATGACCAGACATAAAGAGTATTTTTCGTTATTCGAATCCTTTACACCACCGAAAGAAGTCCAGGTTGGCAACAACAGCACCATTTGGCGTAAGGACAAGGTGTCATTAGCGTTAAAATGAAAACCGGTGGACAGTGGATAAAGAACTACCTTACAAATGTTTGATACGTTCCAGAGGTTGGAAGAAATTTATTTTCTATTAGTGAAACTATAAGTAAAGGATACAAATTCGAAGCTGACATGAAAGGCGGCTGGTTTACAAGACATGAGAAAGTGCAACTTGTTGGAAAACCTACAACCAAAGGCCTGTATGCATTGGAAATGTGTGTCATCGTTCCAGAAGTGGCAGCTGAAATTTATGTTGCATCTAGTGGAGAAAGTGCACAGGTTTGGCATAAAACACTTTGCCATCAAAACGAGAGGCATGGCATGTTCAGAAAACTATGAAGATGTTTGGTGTAAATTTGAACATCACAGATGAATTGTGTGCAGGATGTCTGTATGGAAAGCATTCTCGTTCGAGCTTTGGCACCAGACAGAATCGACCAACAGTTGCTGGAGGTCTAACACATGCTGATGTCTGCGGACCGATGCAAGAAAGTTCAATTGGTGGAGCCAGATACTTTTTGTGCTTCATGGACGACTACTCCAAATTCCGAAGAGTTTTCTTTCTAGAGCACAAGAATGAAGTGTCTAACTGGCTTCAAGTTTTTCTGAAGGAATCTAGCAATGCAGGCATCACCGTCAAGGAGCTGCTAACTGATGATGGTACAGAGTTAAAAAATTCAGAAGATCCTGGAAAGTTGGGGTATTACACACCGTGTTTCGATTCCCTATTCTCCAGAACAGAATGGATCTGCTGAGAGAGAATAGAACCGTCGTAGAATGTTCTAAAAGTCTGATACACTCTAAAGAATTTCCTCTAAGACTGTGGGCTGAAGCTGTTAATACTGTGGTGTACGTGCTGAACAGGACTGGGCCTACTACAGTAGAAGGAAAAGCACCTGTTGAACTGTGGTTTAAAAAATATATTACAACTATTGACCATTTGAGAATATTTGGAACAGACTGCTTTGTCCATGTACCGAAACAAAGAAAGAAATGGGACAAAAAGAGCACAGAAGGACTTTTTGTTGGCTATTGTGGCGATAAGGATGGTTATCGTGTGTGGATTCCCAGTCATAATAAAGTTATTCTGAGAAGAGATGTCATCTTTCGAAAAGAACAACTACTAGAGAAGATAGTGCAGTTATATGTTCAGCAAGTCACCAATAATGGAAGAAATCATGAAGGTACCAGTGTTTCCACCGATATGCTGCAAGATGTTGACGGAACAAAGGAAGAAGAATCCCCTGAATCAGTGGTTTCCAAGCCCCAAGAGGATTATGAAACAGAGGAAAATGAATCCAGTGAACCAGTGGTTTCTAAACGTCAGGTAAAGCTACCTGAATATCTGAAGGACTATGTTCTACTAGCTGCATGTGATGTTCCAGAATCCTACCATTCAGCCATGTCATCAGATGATGCAGAAAATTGGAGGTATGCAATGGATGAAGAAATTGCTTCTTTGTCTGAAAATGAAGTGTGGCGTCTAGTGGATTTGCCTCCTGGAAAGAAGCTTATATCTTATCGTTGTGTATTAAGAATAAAAACGAAAGATGATGGCAGCGTGGATAGATACAAGGAACGGCTTGTGACCAGAGGCTATTCTCAAAAACATGGTATTGACTACGATGAAACTTATAGTCCTGTAGCTAGATTTGACACTGTCAGAACTGTTTTAAGTGTTGCTGCATCTGAAAAGCTTAATCTTCAGCAGTTTGATGTGAGGACTGCTTTCCTTTATGGCGATCTGCAAGAGGAAGTATACATGAAACAACCTGATGGTTACAGTGATGGATCGCAGCGTGTGTGCAAGCTGCATCGAAGTCTCTATGGCTTGAAGCAAGCACCTAGGTGCTGGAAAAAACGTTTTGTGCACTTTGTACAAAAGCAAGAGATGGTCTGCAGCGCTTCTGTGTGTGTGTATGTGTGTGTGTGTGACCACTGTCTTTTCTACAGAATAAAGAACAAGAAGCTCATTATTGCTTTATATGTAGATGATGGTCTTGTAGCTGGGACTGACAACAAGTAAATTCATGAGTTGTCGAGGAGTTGAAAGCTGAATTACTAATAACTGTGGGATCTTTAGAAAGTTTTCTTGGTATGCACATTGCTAAGTTAGATAATGGTTCCATCCTTGCTAGTCAAAGTAGCTTAGTGCATAAAATTCTTGACAAATTCAACATGGCTGATAGGAATCCTGTTGCTACTCCTTGTGAATGGTCTGATGCAAGTGATACACCTTTGAGTGAAAGGGTACCTTATCGAGAGGCTGTGGGTAGCTTAATGCATCTTGCTACAGCAACCCAACCAGATATTGCTTATTCAGTAAGTGTAGTCTCCGAGAACTTGGAATATCCACTTCATCATCACTGGCAAGCAGTGAAAAGAGTGTTTAGATACCTGAAAGGCACCACAAATCATGGACTGCTGTATAAAAGTGATGCTCAATCTTATGAGCTTGAGTCATACAGCGACGCAGACTATGCTGGTGATCAGAAGACCTGCCGTTTCCGCTCAGGCATTGTATGCAAATATGCTGGGGCAGCGATTTCCTGGAGCAGTCAGAAGCAGAAGAATGTAGTTCTCTCCACAACTGAGGCTGAGTATATTGCAGCGAGTGAGGTAACCAAGGAAGTCATTTGGTTGAAACGGTTGTTTGGAGAAATTGCCCACATGAACTACACACCGACCCTGCATGTCGACAATGGTGAAAATGGCTGTCAAACTGGTGAAAAATCCAGAATTCCATCAACGGTCAAAACACATCGAAGTGCGGTTTCATTTCATTCGTGAAAAGTTCCGGGAGAATGTGCTGAAAGTTGAACACATTGATGGACAAAAACAAATTGCTGATATTCTAACGAAGCCCCTGGCTCGTCCTGTGTTTGAGACTCTTCGAATTATGTTAGGAATTTGTGTATACTTATTTTAAAAGTATTGTTTGTTAATGCAGTATTTTTTTAGAGGAAGTGTAAAGAAAACAGCAAAAACTACTACTTTAACTTTTGTACTTTAGTAACTTCAACTTCCACTTTTAGCTTGCTTCTGTTTTTTTATTTGTTGTCGTCCTGTAGAATTTGTGCTCTTGAATTTCATCAGATTTCTTACATCGTTGTTTGAACTTAAAAACAATAGTTTCTTATGTATTTCATGCTTGGGCCAAATTTACCAGCCCGGATCCGAACCGTGTCCTATTTTTTTTAAACTAACACCATTTTTTTTATTTATAAAATAAAAAATGCTTGTAAATTATTCCTAAAAGTACAATGCTTAGAACGCATCATGATTTTTAAGTGTTTAGATTATTTTTGTACTTTAATTTGTTTTCTTTTGTTAAAAAAAACCTAATTTTGGACCAAAGTTACCCGCACTGACAGTAACTTTATTTGCCCTACATATATTTTACAGGACAAATGTCATCATTTATCTAAGATTTTACTTGGGAAAACAAATCAGAAAAGTCATTTTCGCGTGGAAAGTTTTCTTACCAACCGTTGTCACTAAGTTAATTCTATTAAGAGTGGATATCTCCCTTCCCGCAACTGTAAGTATAGTGTAATGTATCCCCATTAATATTGTAACCCATGGAATTCTAAGCAGCAGTGTTACAGCTCAACTCAACCAAGATTCTCAATGTTTACATTCTGCTGATACACCATGTTGCACTAATAAATAATATTTCTTCAATCTTTAATAATCACTATTATAGTCTGGCTGTCAGAACTTAGCATCCAAAATATTTTGATTGTGGAACAGTCCCCTTTGTAAAAAGGTAGAGAGCCTAGCTAAAGGAGTAAGGGTTGCCAATCCCATGATGTTTGGCGAGCCTAGGTGATTGTTGGGTTAGTTTGGTTGGAAATAATGCGTCACACTAAAACTACACATAGGTTATTAGTGAAATGGTGATTATAGTTAATTGCTGATGGTCGTCATCAATTGCACTTGTATTTCTTTTCTGTTTTGTTTTGATCGTCAAAAGATTTGCATCTGTAGCATGCTTTATTTAACACATTCAGTATTACCTAGGGAAACGCTATAAGTTAAAATATAGCTCTGCAATAATAGTAAACCCATGCAGTTCGAACTGCACGTCCATTGATAAACTGTTTCTAAACCTTAAAGAAAAATGCACTTGCAAGGCCATGAATCGCCAAATATCGTAACTCTGGCTTAAACCACAATCTTCCTAACCCCTTTTGTTTTACGAGTGATAGTTTAGACTCGTCTAAACTACGTCATAGATGCCAAAAAGTGGTGGGAGGACTATAATAAGTATACAAACTTTATTAAATATAGTAAGTTCCAAAAGCGTTTTAGTTTTAGTTTTAATTATCATCGCACTAGAGCTACATGAGGGCTATAAGTTCCAAAATATATTTCTTACCCATGGCATTCTTTTTTGTGTGGTCAGAAGTGGGTCCCAGTTCCGAAACAATGGCATTTCTTCCGTCTTGAACAACCCATGCATCTCCATAAGTCCAGCTGCAGAAATCCCCCTTTTCAAAGTTACAGTCCCACTCAGTCGGGGCTGAAAGAAAAATACATCTGTAACTTTAAAATTTTAGGAAATTTAAATAATATAGTATATTTCAAGTTTTTTGTTCTTAACTCTTTATTCTCCATCGAAAATTGGTATAAGTGTTATCTCCGAGCTTTTTCTTTCTATTTATTTAACGAAAACTAAATGTTGTCAATACAACATTGTAAAATATCTAGGGTAAATTAACAGCACATTTTGCCTTTTAGCTTCCACACTAAGTTTATAACGTAAGAAGTGGTAGGTATTGTTATCGTTCAGTCCGTCCGTCTGTCCGTCACCCACTTTTGTAGCCCAAACTACAAATGCTACGGACAGTGCGATACGTCAAAAAATTCAGCGCATCAAAATTAGAAGACATTGAAAATCTCAGAAAAAAATTCGAATTAAATCACCATTGCCATTAGCAACAATCACTCGCAAAACTGGCAGCAAACGTTTTTGCTGGTATCACACAATACATTTTACATCATATGTGAGTTCACATCAAAGGTTGATGGCAGTACTTTTACCTCCACACTGTGATATGGGAAATTAGAAGGTGCTTTACAGTGTAGTTTTCAAATTAAAAAAATCTAGTTTTTAAATTTAGCTTAGAGAACTTTTTCGTTATTTTCTGGTTGATCAAAATGAGGTAAAGAGTTCGTTTCAATATTTGAAATTAGCTTTGTTTTTCTTATTCTTTGACTTGCGAACAAATTGAACATAATATTTAAATTATTGCTTGAAATACTAAACTGAACGTCAAGTCGAGAGAGGTTTACCTCAAAGTTAGAAATAAAGTTTTAATGTTAGTTTAAAAAAAAACTAGATATAGTATAAGAGATAGAGTATTTAAAAATAATGCTGAACTCACGGAAGTCGGTTGGCGGTTGAACTGTTGTAACATTTTCATCGCAAGTGTCCGGCTGTATGAGAATGTCGTCAATCGCTACTTCTCCATTAGTTCCCTTTGTGCCAATAATTCGAATCTAAAATAATATTAAATAAGCAAACTTAAATGAACTCCCAAAAATGTTTTAAACAATAACTATAAAATTAAATGATTTTTTTGAAAGTCGTCGAACGCAGAGTTATAATTTTAATGGAAGAAAATTCCGACCTTGTAATGAAGGAACCAAGTTCATTTCTGATTAAACATTACAAAATAAGGTGACAGGAACTTTGAGTTTTTTGAATATGTGTGTGAGTATTTACAAAACAATCCCCCAAAAAACATATTTCACATCTGAATATGGGACTGGAGTTTGCAAATGTAGTAATTTCAGATTTTTATGTTGAAACTATTTACTAATTTTTTTTATAATTCTTTTGCCAGCATAATATAGCAAATTTGAAAAGTCTAAGCCCCTATATTCAAATGCGCATCATCTCAGTTTTATCGTAAAGCCAATTCAGTAATTAAAAGTTAAAATAAAAATTCGATATCATTAAACTCCGTTTTATTCCATGTCACACTAAAGCCACATTCGCATTTCGAAAGTTTCAAAATTAATTTACTTAAAAAGTTGTCGGTTTTCGTAACTTTTAAAAGAGACCATAAGACGAATAAATAATTGAGGACTGAAAAGCTTCACGGGTCACAGTTACTCTCTTGTCTTAGATGCCTCTTTTAAAAGTTACAACCTGCATATAAAAAAACAAATTTTTTAAGAATATTAAGAATATTTTTTTTAAGAAATTTTTCTAAATGTGAAGTATGCTCTTTTAGCAGAAAATAACCCTTTTTGTTTTTGTCCTATAAACTGTTATTTTTTTTATTGTTATTCAGTTTAAGTATTTTATTTTTTTATAATTTATTTTCCATCCGACTTATTAATTGAGGATTTTACATATCTATCAAACAGTTGATTAGCTCCGATACAAAAAACGCCATGACATGTTTGATATAATTTGTTTTCGAAGCTGATGATTTTTGCACCTAGTACATAATTCACCATAAATATAACGTTATTGAATGATACGTTCAAGATCAACTAATTTTCATCCGTTAAACTTCTTCCTTGAAGAAGATTCTGTTGCATTTGAGCAATAGCAAAAACAAGTTACGATATAAGGATTTTTTTCATTAAAGAAACAAATTGTAAACTTCAAATAAGCTGCTTCAAACACAATACTAAAGAAAAAAACTTAATACAGTATATCAACTTGCGAGCTCTTTAAAAAGATGTCTCCAAACTCCTGTTTGTTCCTTAAAACAAGTTAAAAATAGCAGTTTTTTCAAGGCTTTTTGTTGGGCATTTAGAGAAGACATACGATAGCAAATAGTTTTTGAAACAGGCAAATATTTCTTATGTTCATAATTTATTATGTGCTAGATAGTAGTAAGTATATTTATGTAGTGAGCAGTTACTTTGTAGGCTGTTGGCAAGTTTTTGACCAGAGTTTGGCTAGGCTTCCACTCGCCTTCTTGGCCATCTGATATGTGATATACATTGTATATTTGGACCCTTAAATTCTCGTGGTCAACGATTTCCACTTGCAGGTTGCCAGCCGCTGAAATGGAAATAATTTTTAAATGAACTATCCTTCTCATAATCAAACGTAAGCGACAATACCTCATTATCCCAAATTAATGTATGAAATACTAGAATTCTTTAGATTTTTCTACTAGAAGTTAAGTTTCTCTCGAAAACACGGTGTAAAATACAACCTGTACCACTCCCTGTGGACTTAACCACTTATTTCAAAATAAAAGTCTGATACAATAATTGTATATTTTTTATTAAGTTTTTAAATTTTATATCGTACTTTTAATGACGTCCTTGCTTATTCACGTGCTATGCCTCAATATTCGGTAGAACATCAGCCTGCCAATCTATGTTTTAGCTTCCACACTACGTTTATAACGTAAAAAGTGGAAGGTATTATAATCGCTCAGTCCGTCTGTCCGTCCGTCACCCACTTTCATATCCCAAACTACAAATGCTACGGACAAGTGTGATACGTCAAAAATTCAGCGCATCAAAATTAGAATACATTGAAAATTTCAGAAATGAATTCGAATTCGAAGTACTTCAATTATTTAAAAAAAACTGCAAAATTTAATGCTCATTTAAAAAGCATACGAAGCCATTTTTATTAGACTTAAATCATCATTGCCATTCGCAATAATCGCTCGAGAAACTTTAATTCTTTTGGACAATAAATTAAAATAAATTTATTTTTGCATCTTCGATCAGTTTGAAATGACGTCAAATATATTTCACTACGAGATTCTTTGTATGTTGATATGAAATATTTTCATTCTATTTAAAAGCGAAGAACATTACATATTTATTCTTTGAAATATAAATTAATTTTTGCAAACGATAAGCAATAATTATTGAATTTTCGAAATAAAATAAATAAAACTAGCCAAATTTAGCATGTAAATGTTCAATATAGAATTAATGCTGTATTTGGCGCCTTTTTACTAGTTAAACACAACTGTTGTGCGGAAGCGGGTTAAGTGACAGATTCTGTTACAAACCTACTTGTTTTTAATTAAAATTTTAACATAGCCACCTTTCTTAAGTGAAATTTTGAGATGCGATCGAACGTAAGTCTCAATATCATTAATTACAGCTTGAAAGATTTGCATTAGTAGCGGCATAAATTAAAGTGTTTGGATGTTTTGATCTCCACTGCGACCCTAAATCGACTTAGCAATCAAGAATTCCACCTCAAACTTGTTAGTAATTTTAAAATTTTATAAAAAACGGCATGAGTTCTATGCGTTAAAGATTACTATGCACGTCTGTAGAAAGGTTAGGTACTTACTCCATTTGTGCATGCTGTACCAAAACTTGATGCATGCCTGAGGTTCAAAATGCAGAACTTCACTTTCTAAAACTGCCTTCTGACTTATGTAACCCAATCTGGAGTCCAAGTATATGTACCAACCTGCAGTGAAACATTTATATGCAGAATTTTTAAAAACGACCATTATTCATAAGCAATCTTAAAAATATTTAGATTTTTCTGTAACTTAGTCAGTTTAAAATAAGGGTTTGCCAGCGAAAATATTTTTCCCAAAGACATGTTTACACGCCACAAAATTCTAGAAAATTAAGAGATACAAACTGCGTTAAACCCGTATATAAAACATTTATAAATTTCTTTTCAAAAAATCCTAAAGTTAAAGTAAGCATTGCGATTCGTTACCATGCACCCATCCTATAAACTAATTTTGCGTCTTTCGGGGATATGAGAGCGGTTCTCCAAAACGAAGTGTCTTAGCGTTTATCCAATAGAAAAGGTAATTTTCTAGGCCAGAGACCCGCTCCCATTCGCCAATTGAAATCAGATAACTTTCTGTTCCATCTATTGGACAGTTAATAGGACAACATATTTTGACTCCACCTCTTTGATAGTCAATTGGATAAAACTTTGAATTCATTCACTTTATGTGGACAATTGATTAGAAAGCACTTTTTGAATATATTTATTTACCAGTGCATTAAATCCTTCATGTTGATACTGATTGCCTATTGCCTTTTCTTCTTTTTTTTAAACTGGAGAGGCCTTTTATTATTAAAAGCATTAATCCAGACTAATATTAAAGCATATTAGTTAACTGTCTAGCATTTTATGAATTACAGTAGAACCTCGATTATCCACACCACTTTTATCCGGAACTCTTTGTTAACCGACCATCCCCTAGTCAAGATAAAAAATTACTCCAACAAGGTAAGAAACCAGTCTTCAAAATTTACGACAATTCTAAAGTGAGTCATCTCACGGCGATACTGAAATTGTCAAATTTCCGGGATTCAAAAATTGGGAGTTTCTGGTGATTCTAAAATTGGAATTCTCCGGTGATTTTGAAATCGGGAAATTCCGGCGTTAAGGAAATAGGAAAACTAAGGTGATTTTAAGATAGCAAAATTTCGGCTACTCGAAAAGTAAAAGTGAATTTCTGGCAATCTTAAATGTTCTAAATACTACCGGAATCTTCTAAAATCAAGAGACTCAAGTGATATTTACTATGTATAAAACAAGCATTTTTCAGCGGAACTCCGCTCAGATATAAAAAAATTAAATTAAAAATAATGTTTAAGCACTCTTTAGAACAGAAAGTCTCTGTTTCAGAAATAATCTATTACTAAATTTCTATGTATAGGTATAATTCCAAAACCATCGCTGATTTAGGACGTTTGCTAACTTGAGATCCGCGGACTCAAAGGCCTCGGCTAACTTGTAGTTTTTGCTTCTCAAACTTCTCATAGCTTTTCTTTTCCAACTCATAAAACTTTTCCAATGCTGAGAAAGAGGCATTGGGTCATGTATCCTTATGGGTCAAATGTCCCTAGTTCCCCCTACTATAAGTTTACTATTTAAATGAACATTCTTTATTATCCGGAATTTTAGATTATCCAACCTGCATCCGGTTCCAATTAGAATTAATAATCGAGGTTCTACTGTAGATATACATTTCATGTTCCAACTTACCCTCCGAGGATCCCGTCGTGTGGTCAGTTTCTGGCCCTCCACTACTTTCAACCATTCTGCCGGAGTGCCTTGTCCATTCTAACCCAGTGCTCACAGGCTTACCTAGGTTCTTCCAAGTGCAAAAATCTCTCTCGAAATTGCAACTTCCGTACGGAGGACATGCTCCACCATCAATTAATAAATCGTCGACTGCGACTACTGCGTTCTCGTCAACTTTTGAACCGTAAAAAACGATCTGAAACGAAGAAGAAAAATGTGTGTAGTCATTTATTAATATCAAGAATACAACATCAAAGCTGGTTAATTATATTCCCATGATATCTCGATTAGTATTTTATTAATACATAAATACTAATTTAGAAAATGCATTAGTAACTAATTTTTTGTGTGTGTTTGTAATAATGGTTAGTTGGTGTCGTGTCCATGGGGAGAACTATAGATATCCATGAGTGTGCAAAACACAGCCAGCAATCTCCTTGATGTTGTCGGAGTACAGATTGATGTAAAAGGGAGAGAATTCCCCAAGAATTTGAAATATTGAAAATACATGCATAAAATTAATGTGCAATCGTATATTCGATGTCATTCTTATATGAAAATATTCAAACTAACGCAATATAACCGACTGCATACAAAAGAATAGTATTGATGAAAATGCTTTTTTAAAACTAGGTTCACTAAAATAACGAATTTGACTTGGATTTTAAAATAAAAACTATTTACATTGTAGTCGCCGTTCATTAGATCTTCCACGCTAGCTCTCGAATGCTGCCATTGTCCCTCGACATTGGGTTCTGCCACGTCCGTCCACACGGTTTCGGCCTTCTCCGACGAGGTTGGTTCTTCCTTCTTGATTTTGAGAATCGTCTTCCTGTCTCCTTCCAAGAAGTACCAGAAGTCGAGACAGTAATCGTCACTAGTGTAGTTGAAATCTGGGCTACGGAGGGTTCCAGTTTGTTTTACCAGTGCTGCATAACGGCCTGCATGAAAAAAGGTTGAATTATAGAAGGTTGGTTTACTCTAAGGATCAGGGCCTGATATTCAACATGTCTAGGGACTAGTGCCCTCAAATTATAGGGGCGCCTACATTTCAGTTTCTTTTATGATAAATTTTGTGAAACTTCAAATTTTTTGTAGAATTTATAATTTTTCTTTTGCATCCCTATTTTTTTTATCTTGTCTTTGATTTCTGAACAATGACACAACATTATTGGTCTCATTAATGTAATAATAAGATTATAGAAAAAACTTTATACATCAGCCAACTAGTTCTGTAATTAAGGGCAATCATGCAAAAATTTAGCAAACAGCCCTAAAAATCTTTTGTGCCTATAGTCTGTATTTTCCTAGATCAGGCTCTGCTAAGGATTGTTTCACACTCAATAGAGAGATTTTGCGTACGGTTCGGGTGAATCGTAACGCTAACGCTAACCCAAACCTTAACCTCTCGACAAATCAAAAGGCGCGTAGATATCTCTACTCGCTTTCTGACCAATCAGAAAGTGCGTAGAGATATCTACGCGCTTTCTGATTGGTCGAGAGGTTAAGGTTTGGGTTAGCGGTGCGGTTCACCCGAACCATATGCAAAATCTCTCTAATTTGTTTGGTAACGTTCGCCATACTAACAGTTCCGGATGATAGCAGTGACAATGTTACGTGAATTGGATCTTCTTTCACGTACCACGGAAGCCAAACGCGAACTTAACGTTTTACCTGCGGTTTTTCATCGAGTAGTAACCGTGTTCAGTGAATTTTATGTGTGGAAATATTTGTTGCCCAAAGCCTTGGTTTCCTAGCAAAGCCGTAACAGAAAATCGCACCCGCTATAAACCGTTGATGATTTCGCACCACAAACTGAAAAATGTCCACCGCTTCGCCAGAACATTACTTTGACAAGCTTGGCACCAACGCACTCAATTCCAACCAGATGCACCCCTGACCTTTGATGTTACGTGTTTCCCCATGATTTCGTACATAATCAATAAAAAGTTCCTCGACAAATAGCGTAAAAAAAGCAATCTCCTTCAACCTCTCGATTTGTGTCTGCCGCCATGCTTTCAGTTTTGACGGTTTTTCATCAAAATCTTCGGCGCAGACAACTGGCAAAAGCATTGATGTCTATATAATATGTAGACCGATATTATGTAACAAGAAAAAGGCCGAACAGCCGGTGTTAAATGAACAAACACGTTTTTCGGCTCTCCTGAAAAGTTGAGATAGCACATGTGGGAACTTAAGTGACGATTAGCTGAATCAATAGGACTAGTTTATATGACTTCACTTATCGTACTTGTCTAATCGCTAGATTAAGTTACCCCTTCGCTGGACATCAAGGCTTTACATTGCATTGCATCAGCGTTCATCATTGTCATTATTTCACTACTAGATTAAAAACTTCAGGTAAAACCTTGAGTAAGATTTTCTCTTCGGTTGCATGTGAAAGATCCATTTCATTTAACATTGGCACTGCCATCAAATACCGGCAACAATAAACTAGGTTGGTTGCATACCTGTTTTTGAAAATACTAAAAATTTTGGATTGCGATGATAAAGTGTTAACCTATTTGGTATGGTCTTTTTAAATAGATCATCACATTTTTAATTTGTAGTACGTGTTTTACCAATCGATGTGAAATATTTGTACTTAGTGGTAAAAAAAATAATTTAAAAGCATTTGGTTTAGCAATCTTTGGTCATTCATATGGGGCATTTGAATGCGAAATATGTTTTTATTTGCATAATAATCCTATCAAGATCTTTGAGTACCATAAAAAGAAATAACAATTGCAATATCAACATGAACGTCAGTTAGAAGATATTTCAGGAAAAAAATTACCAACCTGTTTCTGTGTCAGTTGTGTGATCTTTTTCCGGCTTGTTCCCCTTTCCAATTTGACGAACCCATCCGTCTTCGCTCCATTCACAGAAATCTGCTTCGAAGTCACAAGCAACTGAAAAATTACCAAGATTAACAAATGATTGTTAGAGATTCATCTGACAGTGTAAAGGAATAAGTTTTGGCTTAACAGTAAGTAAAAGGTGATACATCGCTGGGATATTTTTATTTAGTCATTGCATAACGTTTTTTTTTAGCATATAGTGTAAAACGCTTTTTATCAAAATCTCAAAACAAAAAATGTCGCCTAAATAGTTTTAAACGGCATTTTATTGACTTTATTCTAAGCTTTACTTTGGCTTTAATAGCAATATAAACAAAAAAAAATTATATTGCTATTAAAGCTGCTATAACAACGTTGTGTAATTACATAGGTTCATTGAATTTAAAGATTTTGATAAATAATAATTTATAAAGCATTACAATTTTTTAAAGATTTTAATAAATCATACAGTAAAATATGAATAAATTAAAAATTAATTTCATTTACCTGGGTGTGGGCAGACATCTTCATAGATTTCAATGTCATCTATTGCAATCACTGGACTAGGAAAACTACCTACAACTGCTTCAATTACAATCTGAAATAAAGTATACTCAGTTTGTTTAATAATATAATAAACTTAAAGATTATGAAAAAGGTGGTACTTATAATCGTTAAAGAAGTTTGTAATATAATTCATTGAGACAGAAATCTCAATTCTTTTGTTCAAAAATTTCACTTAGCCCGTTCATCCACTAAGATCTTCAATTGTACTAAGCTCACTTGATAAGGCTCCGTGCTCCTGATGGTCCTGGAACCTTGCTTCCAGGAGTAGCCTTGTGATCCAGTCTTGCTCCAGATGGTGGTGGTGTTATCTTTGTCTATTCTGGTGATGATGTTGAGTGTCCCAACATCTTCTCCGTACATGTGGTACCAGAAGTTGAAACATCTTTGGTCGGTGGGTCCTTGTCTCAGACTCACCAGATGAGCTTTGTCGCCCTTCTTGAGAACTCCGGCGCCAAGTACGAACATGAAATATCCTGGAATATTATGCGATTTTGTAGGATAAGATTTATGTTAAAGTGTATTGTACACATCTTCAAAGACTTCAATGCCATCTATTGCAATCACTGGTCTAGGAAAGCTACATACAACTGCTTCAATTACAATGTAATGTGATATTTCAATTGGTTAAAAGTGTGAAATCATTCACCGCCTGGAACACCAATATAATATAGTTTTCGGTAAATATTGATTCCGTTTTGCATTCAGTAAAATGTTTATGTTTTATTATGCCTTGGATGGCTATAACTTGATTACCAAATTAATTGGATTTAGCAAAGGATCGTATGGATATTCGTAAGTTGACTGTTACTGCCCCTCATAATTCAATGGCTAATCAAATTCTAATATCCCAGTTAAAGACTGTCACTCTCATAGATTCTGCATTAAAAAATGATTTATAGGCTTTTATACGTTATTACATGGGGACAGATTTTGACTTTTTTGCATTAAACTCTGCATTTTTTTAAACAAAACTTAATGCTCCCAATAACTCAATTTTGAATTTGTTTCTTATTCCACGGTTCTTCTTAGTTGAAAAAAAAACGATAAAAAAACCCAGTCAAGTAAATTGCACTTCACTGGTTTTTGAAATAAATTTTTCGATTGATTTCGTTTATAATTTTTACAAGTTGCCAAAAGTTACAGTATTATCATGGTTTTAAAGTTTTGATAGTGGTTTTTAATGCAACGAATATTTACTTTAAATTTTTCTCATGGAAATTAATTTTCATTTTTATTCTACATATTACCTTTTCTTCCCGTATGATCAGATTTCGGTCCATATTTAAAACCTCCTAATGCTTTAGCTCGTGTCCAAGTGGCCTTGGTGACTCCATTATCAGGATACCAACCGCATTCATCGAGATCAAAAGTACAGTTCAGAGCTAGAGAAAACATCCCAAATAACTTTAAGATTGTGCAAAATAATCTGTCAATTTATATATATATATATATATCGCCAGTTTTCTTTAAATAATTTACTTCGTTTATCAGTATTTATAGTATTTTATCAGCATTTTATCAGTATTTTGGTTTCAAAAGATTTATGAGACTTCTTTTCAAGAAAGGTTACGCAATAAATGTCTATACTTTAGGAGAGAAATTCAACTGTGACCAATCAAGAAAATAATTTCAAGAAACATTTTCCCCTAAAAAAAAGTAGTGCGAACCTAAGTAAAATATAGTAGATTGGCAAATTTGGTTAAATATTCGCCAAAATATCCTAAATTGTATTGTGCTTTAATCTAATTTTCTTATGGTTATTCATTTACTAGATTCATTATATCTGAGGTATCATTAAATAATTTATGGCGTGTTGAAGGTCATAAAAAAATTATACTAACATTCTGTGTAGACTTTTGTTGGATCACAGTTTATGTAGTTTATGCTATCAATTGCAATATCTTGTACTTGGTTTCGATACGTTACCATTCCAGAGTCGCCTTGGAACTCGATCTGTCAAAGTAAAAAAAAATAACTTTATCATATTGTATAAAACTATTTCAAACATGAAAACATTTTTAAAAAATTGTTTAAGTAATAACGCATTCATGAAATCGCATTTTTTGATGAGCATAAGCCTTTTTTATATTATTTATTATCACATTTTATCAAAATGAGAATTTTTTATCATATGAATATTGTGGAGATCAGACTTTGTCCAACTCATCTGGGGCGCCAGAGGGTGCCGCGATCGTCATTGTAAGTCTGGAAGAAGGGAAGCTAAAATAACTGTGGCCGTGTCGTGTGTAAAAAAAAAAGAACTGGGGAAGACGAAAAGATGGAGTATTAAAAAGCACATTTTTGTAATTTTTTTTGTATTAATTGATATTCTAAACTAAGTTAAAATGTTATTAAATCAAACTTCTAAATCCTTTATCGTAATGTTTGGTGTTTTTCGTCAGCTTGAATTTCTTACCACAAAAGACTGACGAACATCTACAGTGGCGCAGTACGACAGCATAATTATGTGTTTTGAACAGAAGTTTTGGGTGACGAAAATTGGGGAAATAAAACCGTACTAGGAAGGATCGTCTGTAAAAGGAGAGTGAAATCCATATTCTTGCCGCCACACAGTGTGGCAAGATACCAAATTAGCTGGTATTAATTCACTGGAGTGATTTATAAAAATTTTGTTGGTTGTATTTAATGTAAAATAGTTAATTATGAATAAATAAGTACACTTTAAAGATATTTTTAGTAATTATTTTGTTTTAAATAATAATTCTTACTTTTTTAATCAATTTTCTATGAGACGCGGCGTTGTAAAATGCGAAAGAGTTTTATTTAAATCGCTTGATTCACTATCCGGGGGCCATTTGTACACTTTTTAGGATGTTCTGATAAAAAACCTAATTTTTCGTATAGGGTTTTATACAAAGATTCTCTCTCATTATATTATATAATTCCATACTTTTTAAAACAAGTTCTTTTGAACGTAATTCTGCAATAAAAGATACAATACATCAATCTTCGAGACTCGCCTAAGAAACAAAAAATTAATAAAAAAAACCTCAAGAAGTTACATTATGCTTTCAGTCCAACATTATGAAAACATATATACATATATATCGTATAAGTTGAAAGAAAGCCTGCTGAACTAATTTTACAATTATCAATTAAAAAAATTCACTATAGATTTCCCACTAGATCCTGGCTTTTTTGAGAATGGTGAGACAGTTTCTGAGACATCGTCACAACTCCACTTTCTACACTAGTTACGAACAAAAATCAAGTTGCATGAGGTTTTCCTGATAATATATTTTATAATTAAAAATATTTTACCAGAATTTTCACAAAAGAAATTTTCAGTTTAATGTATTTCAAACAAAAAGCTATTTAAACGCGTTTTTTTTTTTAAATTTTTGGAACCATATAAAAAAGTGAATAAATCAAAATGGCGCAAACATGCGCAACACATTCTTGTTCGATATCAATATATGAAGTATGCACTACAAGTTCCTGCAAAAATCGCCGCGGGGAAGTTTACTTTTACACTAAGAGAAAATAAATAAAAAATAAAAAAAATTTCTTAGCTACAATTAGAACTTTTTTAATATAATTTTAACTTACATAAAGTTTAGAAAAACACTTTATATTAGCAATATCATACCTGTGGGTTCAGGATCCATCTTTTTTTAATTTATAAAGACTATTTTTATCGCAAAACAAGTTGAAAAAGTAGAGATCAATTTGCGAAAGTACTTCACTTGATTAAAACTCAACACAAAGTGCTTTGTTAGTGGTGGTGGTGGGGGGGGGGGGAGGGGGGAAGCGCTCAAACCGAGAATAAGTCATAAGACCAGGAGCCCCGAACTATATTGTTTATATTTACAAAGGATTCGCAGCTGAATGCTTCATTTCAATTTTTGATTTTTTGCCAGCTAAATCGTGATTCTGCCACACTGTGCGCCGGGTGAAGTGTTTACAAATGTGTGGTGTTATAATGTGTAAAGTTTGTCCTGAAACAAGATGGCGTTGTAGGGAATTGTATGAACAACCGGAAAGACTGAAGCTTATTAATATTCGAGAATTTCAGTTTATTAATTTCACATCAAATTTAAAAAAAAGACATTTGCCATTTTTGGTTTGGTTTAGTTTGAATTAACGTCGCACTAGAGCTACACGAGGGCTATTCATTTACCATTTTTCCTTGTGGATAATTTCCAATTGAAACTGATGCAAACTGCCATTTCTTTCCTGTACTCGTTTTTTGACTGAAACGCTTTGATTTCTCTCCAAATCTTTGACTGATAAAAACTTCAAGGAGACCTATCAAAATTTTTTTTATTTAGAAATAATATTAACTATATTTGTGTTGTTCTTTCTCGGCGATGTATAAAAAAATACTTACCGCCTTTGACGTTGAAATGGTAAAAGAACTGAAGTCGACAAGCCTGCGAAGTTTCACCAAGAACGGGTGTGCGCAATATGGTTGGAGAAGTTTTGGTTACTGAAAAAAATGGCTATTTATTGTGTACCGGTACATTGCTATTTATTAATGAATTTGTGGTCTATTGCCAATCGCACCACTTTTACAATGCCTTTTTAATATGTTAAATGACATTCTAAAGTACGAGGGCTGTTTTTTTTCATTCTCCGATGGGCTGTAACAAAAAGAAGATACAAAAAAGATTTTTTTACCAAAAGTACAATACTGCTTATTTCTCCATATAATCACGTTGACGATTAAAGCATTTGTCATATCTGTAAACAAAGCTTTGAAATACCCTCTTCATAAAATGTAGCCGCCAATGATTTGAAGGGAGTTGTGACGGTTTCTTTGAGCTCCACGTCAACTTGGAAGCGCTACAATTCCAAGCCAATAGGCTTATCAATAATTCACTTATGGTAAACCTTCGAGTTTCCCTAAACACTTGATTAACTCGCTGAACAATACTGATGTTCATAAAGAAGGGGACCAAGGAAGCAAGTCTGTCGCTACAGACGGTATTGTTCAGCGAGTTGACCAAGTGTTTAGGGAAACTCCAAGGTTCACCATAAGTGAATTATGGACTAGCAGTGGCTTGGAGGACAGAAAAAAATTGGCGTAGAGCTTCCAAATTTACTTTTTTTAAACGAAACTGTCAACTCCCTCGCAATCATTGGCGGCTACATTTTATGCAGAGGGTATTTCAAAGCTTGTTTACAGGTATAACAAATGCCTTAATCGCCAAGATGATTATAGGGAGAAATAAGCAGTATTGTACATTACTTTTGGTAAAAAAAAAATCTTTTTTGTATTTTGACCCGTCTTTTTGTTACAGCCCATCGGAGGTTGAAAAAAAAATAGCCCTCGTATCAGAAATATCATTGTGAAATTTCATATCACTTAAAAGTCGTATCATTGATTGCATTATCTTTCTAGAACAATTTCGCACAAAAACTATTTTTTGTCAATTTAATTACTTTTAATAAAAATGGAAAACACAAGATTTTCAGAATGTAAACCAGACATAAAAGTTTTAAAATTAATTGACGACTATCAATATTGATTATACAGACACAGAATCATTAATAGTTAAAAATTATTCTGATTGTGTATTAATTTTAATAAGCACATTACATTATATCACCGATTACTTACAAAATTTCTTACAGAATTGCTAAAAAATTAAGAAATTGCAAGAGACTTACAGAATTTGTCTCCAGTGAGTACCACAAAGTAGCCTTGCGGGTTTCCTTGACCATCAGTGTCCGGTGCAGTCGAGTTTTTAGTGAGGCCAAAAACCTCTGCTTGGGCGCGCTGCCATTTGTAACTGCTGAACGAACCCACAGTTACCAGGCCACACATATCTTCGTGGAAATCGCACTGGCCTGGGAAACATCGAATTGTTATGACTTTTTAATGTTAGGTGAGGCAAAGTATTGATCTCTTCAAACCTTAACGATTCTCTCAAGAATATAAATTAATAATAAAAATATATATACAATAGTAATGTACCAAATCGTAGGTTTAACAAGTAAAGACAAAAGTTAATCGACTTAGTTACTCAAAAATAAACAGAGTAAGAGCAAAAAGCAAGTGTTTTGAAATAAAAAGAAACTTTAGTGTCCATATCTTATTTTCATAAAGAGTAAATTTTCCGTCAATTTGACTTTTATAAACAGCATTTTTTTATCGCAATATATAAACGTCATGAAAATGACTTTATATATGACATTATATACATCATTAACTAAAAGTTAAAATTTTGTTGTTTTCGCCTTCGAATTTGCTGTTGAAGTTAATAAATTTAGTTGATAACTAAAAACTGCCGACTGAGATTAAAAGCATCTAATAATAACACAATGTGTTAATTTTTTTTACAGCATATGCACCTAGAAATATGAGTTCTCCTGCACTGTAAAATTTTTACTCGAAGGAGTGAAATAAACTTCGGGTGGTATGTTTACCAAAAATTTTAGCGCGCTATGGTATTATAATACACTGATGCTCAAAACAATTAGGGGAGCACTTTGCGAACTTTTGTTAATCCTTCCTGTTCCAACTTTTTATTTTTTATTCTAAAAATCTAAAATTTGTAAAATAGATTCATTATTCATCCAGAATGAAATGGTAAAAAACAGTGGGAAAAAAATCTCAATTTTTTAACTAAATTTTAAGGGAAAAAAATTGGAAACGAAACTTTTGAATAAATTATAACAATAATTTTTTCAAAACTTTATTTGTTAAAAAAAGTTAAAAATCAATTTTTAAACATCTAAGATTGCAAGCGTAAAGAATTTAGGGTCAATATATTTCATAAAAGGTTTTGGGAGTGAATTTTATTTACCATGTTTTTCATATTTTCATTTAATTAACACAAACATTATTTAATTCTTCAAAAGACATGTTTCTTCCATCTAACGATAAATAAGTGCGAGCTCAACTTAGTGAGAAAAAAAAAATCGCAAGCTGACGATTCCAAATGGAATCATTGGGGGTGAAAGGGTTTAAACCATGCATTCCCCTAATTCTTTTGAGCAGTGTAGTTTAGAAGAAGCATAGAAATTTTCTTATACCGCAGTGGTCTTCATCCGATCCGTCCGTGCAGTCTTCCTTGAAATCGCACTTCATGGTATCGAAAATGCACCTTTCTTCATTGCGACACTTGAACTGCCCCGCACCACAGGTTTTTGTAGTTTGAGTGGGAATCACTGGAGGCACCGTCGGGAGAGGAGCTAAATACAAACAAAACCCATACAATTTTAGGATAATTACATGATAGTTAATGAGAAAAGATTTTGCGACATATGACCGAATGATAGAGGCATGCAATTAAAAACAATCATGTGAAAGGCCCAGGGTACGGTACCCAAAAATTGGTCAACATATCGATTTTCAGTTTTTACTTATTATTCACAATATCTTTCTGAACATTCACTGAAAGTTTTATAATGATATCTTCTGTAGAAAAAAAAGTTAAATATTTTCTGGAATCATTCCTATAAGTTTGAATGCGTATTTCGTCTGCCTTAACCTTTTTTCTCTGTTTCGCGTTTTTTAATTCTTGTGTTTAATAAATCCCTAAGGTGGTTTTGCTAATTAAGTTAGAATGTTGAAATTTTTAACCTGTATTCGTATATATATGGTGCACAAAATTATGGATGGAATAAGGTCTGCTATGTATAGTTTTTTTTTTTTAAGTCGAATTCAATAACTTGTAATTTTTTGTGATTTTCAGTATAAATGCATGTTACTTTTTTAACTGTAGCTCACATTTTAAAATACATTCACAGTTCTTTAACAAATAGTACTAAAAACAAACTATAACAGTTTAGTGGAGTTATTCTCAAAATTGAAAGAGTAGTAGCGTTTTAAAAAAGGTCAAATTTTGTTTTATTTTAAATAAATGAAAAACTACTTGTGAATATTTGTTTTTATTGCTAAAAATGTTTATTTAGAGTTAACATTATATAAAACCACTATAATTTACAAGTTTATGTTATTATTTATTAGAATAATGTTTTGGGTACCGTATCCCCTTAAATAACAAGGGAATGTTTTCATTTTTATGCTAATGCCCGGCTTAATTACATAATATAACTAGCACCTACACTAACAGATTAAAACAATAATATTACGAACAAATAAGGAAATGCACGTCAGGCGCGAATTGCCAACACAAAGACTTGGGTTAGCAGCTCGATCTTGGAACTTAGCCATAAAACGAATGGTTAAACAATATAATTTTTTATGTAAGATCGTAGATACGAAATCTGAAACAGTTTAATGATTTGAGACAAAATTATTCTACTACTTAAAATGGTGTTACAATGTAAACCAATGCAATAATACGAGCATAACTCAAAGGGAACGGCTTGTATTGTAATTTATCAATTCAGTAAGGACAATATAATAGGGGAATATTCTAATATGTATTTAACATGTTCAATAGTTATCGTTTTTGTTCTAATATGCCTTAATTAATAAAAAATGTAGCATTCATTGTGCCTCCGGCCATAGAAGAGTTTTATATTGAGTAATGTATAATATTTTGCATTAACTTACTTATTCTTGGAATGCATTTGTGGTTGAACGATATGTCATCTACGGCTATGTAATTTACTCTACTTGAAGTTTTAACTGAAGCTTCTAAGATAACCTGAAAAGAATCATAAATCTTAAAAAAAACTTTATTTATATATAATGATAATTACTTATAGACTTGCAATTAAAAACCTTAATTTTTTTAAAAATATTTCTTTAACTGTCACTGAGAGACAGCTTCAAAAGAGTTAAGGACAGACACAGAATACCATTAAGCTTCAAGTATTCCTAACCTAACGCATGGAAATTTTGGCAATATTTTACGTTAAATAATAAGATTAATCTCGAATATATTAAGTATTTAAACTTGGTGCAAGAGGATCTTATAACAATACGCGCTATTGTCTTGGCGGCATTCACAGCTAACCAAATTCTAAAATGACCCGATTCATATCAGAGACATTAGAAAAAAAAAGTATGACAAAACGATAAAAAGTATCTGAAAGATAGTTTAGTCATGACATGGATACAACTACATTCTTCTTTACCTGAAAGCTCTGAGTTTCAATGAACGTGATTTTGTCGTACACAAAGTAGTAACCTTCAGTGGGATCCTCCCTGGTCCACACTATCTTTTCTTCGCCATTTTGTTCCGTCCTGGTCTTCACCTGGAGTGACAACGGGCCCGCTCCTCTGATGTCGTAGTACAATCGGATCTAGAGATTAGATAAATGGCGTCGTACGGCATATATTTTTAATAAATTAAACGTGTCAAAAAGAGAACATTAAAAGTTTTTGAAACAAGCTATTATCAAATTCGAATTTTTATTAAAAAATGCCGAATTAGAATAAATTAAGGAAATGTTTCAATTTGAATAAAATATTGCTAAACTGAAAGCACCAAGTTGCGTAGAAAATTTCCTCCTTTCTACAGCACAACACGATATATTTCGAATGTCATTTTCTTATACATTGGACAAAGTCCAATGGAAGTGAGCTTTATAATGGAAAGTTGAGACGTCACACAGGCCGCGGCCGACAACTGGTCGGCTGCGACAATTTTTTGGGCTTTTTGCGAATTCAAACTTTAAATGCTTTAAAAGGTATTTATATCTGCTCCGTTTTGAGGTAATTTAGAAATGCACGAGTTTTTTTCCGTATTGAATCGATTAAAAAAGATAAAAAAAGAAACAACGAACAAAACTTTTGTAAGTCTCAACAAACTTATATTTATATCTGTACTGGTGTACTTAAAAAAAACTATTTAAATATATATTTATAATTGCAGTGGAGATATTTACTTGGCAGCCTTCCGCCGGTTCAAGAACTGGTCCTAAGATCCTTGCTGGCACAGGCCTCATTCTTCCTTGTACGTACAGAAACTGTCCTGCGAGCAGAAAGGAAACCAGATTGAACTTTTAAATAGGAATAACGTACCTTTTTTTTATTTTTTCTAATCCCAAATAAGATCATAGGTATATTTCTTTTAAATCATTGATATAGATTCCCAAATTGCAGTAATTTATCTTATTTAATATGTATTATTTTCCTTTTAATTTTGCATTTCACCAACTATTCTGTATCTGAATATTTTTTGACAAAGTTAGCATCTAAGTTTGACGATAAAAACTGCCAAATCAGTTACTAATCAAATAGAATTTTCCCTCTTGTCAGAAAAATCGATCTTATTAAAATATATATGGCTCACGTGATACAAAAACTCTACGATCCAGAAGTTTGGTTCACTACTCTGTAATAGCAGAGAGAAACTACCTAAAGTTAGTAACATTTTTTTGGAATAAAACTATTTAAAGCCGGAACAAACAGCACTATGACCAAAACACCAAATCTTGTTCAAAACCCATTATAAAATTATATAAATTTTTCAAAGGCAATATTCAGTAACTCAAAGTAAAAAAATTCAATAGAGGCCATTATAAATATTAATAATTACTTTATGTTCTACCAGGACCCTATGGATTTTCACTTTTAATTTATTATTTCAACTGATATATAAAAAAATTGTCAAATAGTATTTTTTTTTTAAATCGTTTGCATTTTTTTATTTGAATGTTTTTGACAAAAAACAATTAACGTCAATAAAATGGACCAGTTATAACACATTTGAATTACCCCTTGTCGAAACGAATTTATTAAAAATATAATGGCTCAGAGACACAATGTGAAAACTCCTGATCCTGTACAGGTTTGATTCGCTACCTCTTTTCTCAGCAGAGGTCGACTATCGACGAAATTTAGTGACATTTTTATATTTATAAATAGCTATTTATAAACACGAGAACGAAAACAGCACTCTGACCAACCCAATAATCATTGTTTAAAACCCGTTATAAAATTATTATAATTATTTCCACAAAGTATATATTAATTGATAACCCAAAGAAAACATCAATAGAATAAAACGTATTCATAATATATAGGCTGACCAGACATATGGCATTTCTCAATACATTTTAGTTTGTTGTATTCAACTGTAGTATAAAAAAATTTACAAATAGTCCCGTTTTTTTTAGTCGTTATTTTTTTAATTTTTTTTCAAACAAAAACAACGTCAATAAAATATGAATTATGAACATTTAATGATTGATGAATGGATTTAATGAATTGATGAATGTAATGATGATCATAGTCAAAAAGTTAATCACTGAATAAAGGCTTTTAAAATACCATTTACAGATCCTGTCGTATGGTCTCGTGTTGGTCCTTCCACCAAGGACTCAAACGGCTTTCTTCTCTGCCATTCACCATCTGTAGAGGAATCAACTACCCAATTGCAGAAGGATTGGTCAAAACTGCATCGTGAAACAGCTGTCACTGAAACACAAAGTATTTCAATAACAATAAAATAACTTGCTATTAGTTAGTAGCCCTAGGTATAGCTTACAACGTAAAGGATTAAGCTTATACATTAGCTTTGTCTATCAGTCCATCGAAATGCCGATTAAGGCTTTGTTTAAGGTCCCTGTCCACGTGGTCAGATATAATTTTTATGACGACAGATTTTTGGTTTGCGAGTTAATTTACGAACCAACCAATCAATTGTCGTATGAGCTCTCCGTGTTCACGCGGATAGAGACTGTTGAACAAAACTTTAAAGTGGTCAAAAATATTTTTAAAAAATTTATGAATCATTTATAATGCAGGCTTACGACAAGTTTCTTGTTTTTCGTCTTCAAAGTTTCCGCAGTCGTCTGTGTAGTCGCATAGGTTATTTCTCGGGATGCAACGGGAATTTTTGCAGTCAAATTGATCGCCATTGCACATGGACGGATTGACCAGAGCTGAAAAAAAAGATAAGAAAGATTGTGTTTTCGAACTGTGGACAATATTTTTAGGCAATGTGTAATTATGTTTCTGCAATATAGACTCATGATTTTGCATTAATTTTTGTGATCTAAATTTACAATTTTTTATACTTACTTAAAGTCTCGCAGTCTTCCATTTGGATATCGTCCACAGCTGCATGCTGCTTATCATTTCTTTCCCTGATGGCTACAAAGTTGATCTGAAATTACGTTTTAAAAATCAAAGCGATTATTGTAAATACTTTACGTAAATATTTATATTGAAGTAGTTTTTTAAAACCCAAACAGTATATCAGTTCTCCCAAAGGAACGAAAAAATTTCCTTTTATTATTGTTCATATTTTCATTAAACAAAACTTACGTGGTTTGACGGTGTACTAGCACATAAGGGAAAGGTAATAAACAGTAACATGTTTTGTTTCATAATTCAGACAGTAAAATGTTTTTACCTGGAATTTACTTGGAATGCGTCCTAAATATAATTCACCCTTTGTCCAAATTTGGTCACTTTTGGAGTATGGTACCCAGATTTCTACGCTCCTGTTACTTCTGATTAAATTTATTGACATTTTTACTGAAAAAAAGCAAATTGTTTATCAAACAAATACTGCAATCAATGAGTATGCTTCTTGATTTAAGGTATTATGTTTAGTTTTCCAAAAATGTCTACATATTAATCAGCTTAAAAAAGGATTTTAATACATTTTACTTCATTATATCCGACCGCTAAGGCTATATATTTAAATGAAAAAATTGACGTTTTAAGAAAATACTTAACATATTTAAAACGGAAATTTTCGAAGTTTTGATATTTTGATTACAGACTGCCGATTGATAACTCAACTGTTAAATAACCGAAAAACATTTTTTTAAAAATATGCTACTTTCGTTCAATAGTTTTTTTCTGTAAAAATATTCTATTTAAAGTAAAAACAGTTTTCTGTTTTTTACTGCATAAAGAGTATTGAACTGAGCCTAAACTACTATTTTAACTGTTTGTCAAAACTCCATGAGCCGAAATCTATCAGTTGGGGGAGAGTTGCATTGAAGATCTTAATTTCGTAGTTCAAACCCGAGTTCGGCAGTCTATTATTCCTCAGTATACAGTATAGTTGCCAATATCAACAACTTTTTCTTGGGAGACCAGAGAAATTGTTTTCTCTACAGTTTGTTAAAAAAACGAATTTCAGCTATAAAATTAAAAATTGTTCGCATAAAATAAACAGAATTTCTCCAAATTTCTATTTCTGGCTCACCAGCAGACTTTTTTTAACTGTGAATAGCCAGTCAAATAAGTTCAGCATTTTCGATATGCTTCTATATGCGGAATGTCAAATATTGCTATTAAATTCTTTTTTAAAAAATTTCGCATGATTTTAAACAATTTCGATAATATAATTTGAATACTAATTAACCTTATAAAAACTTATTCAATACTTACTGTTGCTATAGGTGCTGTACCAAAACTCCATTGAACAGGTGGAGAAAGCATTACGCAAAACTGCACTGTACAGATTGCTCTTCAAATTGCTGTTGTACCCAGGCGATCCATCGGCAATTATATAACTTCCTTAAAAACCAAAATAATACGAAGTTCTAAAATAACTAAAATAGCCTTTTTTCTGTCACTTAAATATTCACTGAAATTCTTATCGAACAAATATATTTGTAATATTAAATGGCTTCCACACAAGTTTTATGCACTTCAAATCGCGAAACACAGCATTTAGATGTAATTCAAACTTTTAAAGCCCACAAATTCGTTATTTTCATTAATTCTCTTTTGGAAATTAAAGATAGCATCAAAAGAGACATGCTGTATGAAGCAATGGAGGAACTTAGCGTTCCCCCGAAACTTATTATAGCTTAACATAAGCTACACTCAGAAAAGTGACTTATAATGCAGAAATATTTGTCAATACCTCTGTACACTGAAAGAGATATGACACTTTCCTGCTACATATCGCCCTTGAGTAAGTAATCAGAGCATCTGATATAAATGTCAGAAACAATTTTTCTAAAGAATTATGTATATTCTTGCACATGTAGATGGTCTTGAATTAGTAGGGAGATCCATAGGAGCTGGGGTAGAGGCCTTCACTGCTCTTGAAGCAGCGAACTTAAAATGGAAAATCTTCATAGAACTATGAAATTTGGAAGTATATTACTCTTATTTTTTCGTATTAACTCTGTTTCAGTTACCCGCTTGTAGAACCCCCCTCTCCACACGAGTTTATTTATTGAGAAATTTCAAAGATTTTATTATTACCTGATGAGTCCAGTTTGGTGTGGTCGAATTCAAGGTGCTCTCTTCCGGCGAGGGAACGTTGCCATCGGAAGGTGCCAAAATAATCGGGGGTGGTCCATCCGCACGAATCTTCTTCGAAGTCGCAGTCTGCGCAATTGCGCTCGTCCATCCCATTGGAACAGTCTTTGTGGAAGTTGCAGACCATTGACATGTCCACCTCTTGTCCGTTCTTGCAGTTGAACCGGGTAGTCACTTCTGTTGGTGTTCGAAACACATAATTGAAATTCAGTTGAATCTCGTTTAGGTGAACTCGTTTAACACGATCTTTAGCTTATGGTGAACCGAAATAATTTGGCACGATTTTAAGCTAAGAAATAAAGTTAAAAAATTTCTAAAGGTGAATCATTTAACATAAAATACTTATTATCATTAACCTGTTAATGACGGTTGCCAAGAACATTTGCCACGCAAAAATGCTCTTTCTGTTTATGTTTAACCAAATAAACTAAATTTTAGACAAATAAAGACCATAATCCTGAACAATTTAGTGAATCTTTTTAAAGATGCAAAAAGTGTTTAATAGATGAGCAACACCACCATTTTACCACTTCTTTATTAAGGAGCTGTAACTCCTACAATTGTGTTACTCCTTAACCAAAATATAGATGGCAGCTCCACAAACATGTTACTTCTCAACCAAAATACAGATGGCAGCACCACAAATATGGTACTTCTAAACCCAAATATAGATGGCAGCACCACAAATATGGTACTTCTCAACCAAACTACAGATGGCAGCACCACAAATATAGTACTTCTAAACCAAAATATAGATGTCAACACCGGAAATATTATAATCTTAAGGTAAAATATAGATAGCAGCTTGATATATTTTACTTCATTTCTTACAAGTTCAATGTACAATTACGCATGACTCGCTGGCACTTCACTTGTACTTAACTTACACATACTAAAAAAAAAAAATTAGAAAGAATTTTAAGCTACTTTTTTTAAAAAGTTTTTTTCGGATTCAGTAATTTAATTAAAATCTATACCTGTACACGTTCCATCTTCAATTGTTATGTCGTCAATTGCGATGTAGCTTAGTTTGTTCTTTCCAGCTGTACCAGAGAGGAAAATCTAAAATAAAAAAGTTGATTCTATTGTTTGAACTTTAAAAAAAACGCATATCCGTTAAATGTGGTTGTAACAACTATAATTAAGGAAGGTTGTTTTTAGAAATAAATTTGTTTTCGGGTTAACTGGTTCAGTCTAAAAACCAGTGTTTGCCGGTATAACTTCAAGCCAAAAACCTATATAATATAAACCTAACCTTATATATATAACTAAAAGACAAAAACCGGTTTTTAGTTTGACCGTTTCTGATTTTTCCATTCCTTATCCAACCCTTTTTAATCTCTAAACCTATCTTACTTTGAGGAACCTTTTTCACACAAGAAAACAACAAAGGTTGACACGCACTATTTTCCTTTTAGCTGCTACAGTTACAACCCATAGACTAGAAGATACAGATGCTGCAGGGCAAAAACGAATACATATTCGCCAAGTGAAGCCATCGATAGCTTTGTAGTAAGCCTAACTAAACTTTCTCGGAGAAACAATTTGGCTCTATTCTACAGTGAAGTTTGCATCGACTTACCATATCGATTTGGCGATTTCTGACTCGATATTAAAAACTATCATTATAAAGCATTTTTTCTACCTGTGAAGGAAATTACTACCACCTTGTGTAAATTCAGATCTCGAGCCTACGGCCTAAAACTCACTTCATTTTTTAGCCTACTTTTCTTTTTTAATTCGAAAGAATTAAAAAATGAAAAAGTAGGTATTGACATGCAGTCGATGTCCGTCCGTCTGTCCGCTTCTAAAATCGGTTATATCATTCGGATCTTAAAAATTCTTTTTTTTGTTAGAAAGCTATGACCTCGGAGACCCAACTTTCATACTTTTTGTCCGCCTGTCTGTACGTCCGGACGGACATAAATATACTATCTGTCGGCGAATTTCCCATTGAATTAGCATTGAAATTCAATTTTGAGTCATTTAAATCACTGTTGCCAAATCAACCATGGCATGAGAAACTTTACTTAAAAATATTCGAAGCAAAATAATTATTTCATGAATCATTTTGGAATACGTCATAAAATTTAGCACAATGTGATTCTTTGATTGTTCCTTAATTGTTTACCAAGAAAGCTGCAAAGCATATTTTTTGTATACTTTTCTGCTTAGTTTTAATTTTCATTTATTTTTTAAAGGCAGTTTGGAGTAGTTTCATTATTTTTGTTTTTAATAAATATTTAATTATTCCTCGAACTACAAATAAATCGAGCAGACGATAAATAATAGTAAGTTATTTGTAAAAGAATATTAAGGAAAATAGTTGATTTTGGCTTTTAGAAGTTTAAATTATATCTGGATGCTGTGTTTAGCGATTTTTTTCTAATGTGTATAAATCTAGTGTAGAAACGGTTGTTGATGATATTTACTGTTAAGTACCTAGTTGTTTCACGATTAGAATTTCAGTAAATATTTAAGTAACAGGAAAGTAGGCTATTTTAATTCTTTAAGAACTTCTTGTTTGATTTTTATTCAAAGCTTTCTAGAGAATAAAATGATGCGTATTACGAAAAATTGACGTTAGAGAGAGCGGTTAGTTTGAGGTTACTAGTGTTACTTGGCGACTTTCTGAGAGTTTCACTTTAATTCTCACCAATAATCTCCATCTGTTTAACTATCTTACAACCAGACTCACCCAAAAGTCCTCCACAGGAAAATCCGCCGTCACCAAGGGCACCACAGACGCCTGTCCTTGTGCCCATGCACCATCCGTGGAGTTCTTGAAGACAACGCTTTGGTCCACCCGGATGAAATCGTTGCTGCTGTATACGACCAGTTCAGGTCCGTCTTGGAAGTTTGGGATAGCGTACCAGAACTTAAGACAGACTCCAGATGTGGTACGGAGTCTCTCGGACAAGTACACGGCTTTTTGACCGGGTTCAGCGTTGCGGGGGTCGAAAAGGAGGTAAAAACCTGGTGTAATAAGAAAGTGGAATGTAAGGGTATATCACATGAGCTAAAATTATTTAACCCAACCCTATTTTCACTGCAAAACTCAAAAATTGGATGTAATCTGCCGGCTGCTATGGAAGTTGATGTTGAAGAAAGCATGTTCAACGTTGTCAATCCCACACGAAACTGGTTGATAATACCTAGTATTTGAACCAATCAGATGCATAGATTGCTGCTTTCTTCACATCGAATTAATACTACGTCATTATAAAAATGGTGTCTCCTATGCTGATATTTTTCAATTGCTATCCAACCTTGCGCATGCTTAGAATCAGCCAACATTGATCAACATAAATAAATTTGCACCAAACATAAGTATGAAGTTAAATTTATGACTGCCTGAAATAGAATATGCGAGCAGCCGGTAAAAAGGCGCCAAATACAGCATTAATTCTATATTAAACATTTACATGCTAAATTTGGCTAGTTTCATTTATTTTATTTCGAAAATCCAATAATTATTACTTATCGTTTGCAAAAATTAATTTATATTTCAAAGAATAACTATGTAATATTCCTCCCTTTTAAATAAAATTAAAACATTTCATATCAACGTACAAAGAATCTCATAGTGAAATATATTTGACGTCATTTCAAACTGATCGATGTCTCAAAAATAAATTTATTTTAATTAATTGTCTAAAAGTATTAAAGTTTCTCGAGCGATTGTTGCGAATGGCAATGGTGATTAAATTCTAATAAAAATGGCTTCCTATGCTTTTTAAATGAGCATTAAATTTTGCACATTTTTAAATAATTGAAGTACTTCGAATTATTATTCTTTTCTGAAATTTTCAATGCATTCTAATTTCGATGCTCTGAATTTTTGGCCGTATCACACTTGTCCGTAGCATTTGTAGTTCGGGCTATGAAAGTGGGTGACGGACAGACAGACGGACGGACTGAACGATTATAATACCTTCCACTTTTTATGTTATAAAAGTAGTGTGGAAGCTAAAATGAAGATGAAGTTGAGGGTTGAATAAATGAGCGTCAATGTGATATGTTTTTAAACGTGGCTATTATATTGGACTAATTCATCATTCACTCGTCATCCAAATCTTACAAAAAAATAAGATTTTTTTTTAATATCTGCGAAAGGATTTGTTTTTAACTGTATATTATTAAAGAATGATATTCCTACTTGATATTTCGAATGATTAAATATATTTAGAAAAAAAAATTGAAATTTCATTGAAATTTATGTAAACTTCATTTAACACATTTTCAGCATTGGTTACCTTGAGGATTTCCGAGGGTGTGGTCTGCAGTAGGGCCGAAAGGATCATAAGCAATGTGCCTAACCCAATCGAAATCATCATCCAGCAAGTTTGGAGGTTTGTAATCCCTTTGTAAACCTAATTTTTTTTAATAGGTGTTATAGATTATAACATCAAATATAACGAACAAATATATTTAAAACAAATTTACATATTGTAAGCAACCAATAGTGTTTACTGCTAATAAATTGTTCTCCCTTTAACATTTAAAAGCTAGAAGAGCAGCACATAGCATTTTATCTTGATAAACTAAGGGTATGTAACACTACACGACTTTCAACTACCATTCAATAAATCAATACATTTAATAGTAATTATACAATATAAGGTAATTTCAATAACTTAAAAGCCTAAAACGTTCTTTGGGAGATACCATTTGCGTAAGCGCGAAGGGGTTTCAGATGGATGAAATATTGTTCAAAAACCACATACATACCCCTCGTTATATCGCGCTTCCCGGGAGACAAGCATAAAACCACGATATAGCGAGCGACTTGATAAATATTATACTTTTGATGTATTTATGGTATTAAAATAGTTTTTAAACTAAAGCACAGTATGTATTTGAGAGATAAAACTAAATCATTTTAAATAATATAACTATGTACTCTAAAAAAAGAAACAAAAATTTATAAATGACTTATTATTATTAATTACTATACACATTATTGCACAGGCATACTAGACACATTTCACTCATTTTCTATTAAAAAATCCATCTAAAGAAGTCTGTTTTGATTTTTCTCGTATAAACTCTTTTCCGGCAAATATCAAAGAACGGAAATTTATTATTTATTTTAAGGAAAGTACCTGTTGAAAATAAAAGGAGAAAATTGAGACATGATATAAGGCGCGATATATCCGAATGCGCGATGTAACGAGGCGCGATATAGCCAGGGGTTACTGTATTTAAAATAAGAACCCTCCAAAATGTCTAGAAAACACAAAATCTCTATTTCGGATTTTGGACCCCATCGCAACTCTTTCTTTACCTCATTTTTTTACTAGGTAACTGAAAGTAAAAAAAAAATGATCATTTAAATATATAACTGAAAGGGATTTAAGACATCACTTTTTTTTTAAAATTATTTTTATAATGTGGAAAAGTGTGACAGGGGCACAGTCATTTAAAAGAAAGGATTCACGTAAATTCTATTCATTAGCGGTCAATAAATGGACATTAGGATAGTTTCATTTGCAACCACTCACCATCTTCTTTCTGTTCTTGTTCATCGTATGGACTGCGGACGTCTTCCCAGAGACAGTCTTCGCTTTCAAAATCGCAAAATCCTACATACAAATTAGTCAAAAAGTGCATGAAACAAAAATATATACATTTAAATTATTTATATTTTTAAGATCATACATATTGTTACAAATTAACGATTCGCTGTTTTAATTCTTCAAATTTTGTTATGATTTTATGAGGTGTTCCATAAAGTTGTGTTAAATTGTGTTTCGTTTCTGTTCAAATAGTATTAATTATTTAAGCCATTTTACTCAATAGTTTATCAGAATTTTGAAAATCGGTACTAAATATAATGTATAAACACACCTTTGTCCGGACACAATCCTTGTGTAATCATTATGTCATCGATGGCCACCTGACCATAACCAAGGCTTCCTACAGTAGCTTCAAAAACAACCTGTTGAAAAACATAGTGAAAAAAATGAAAATTAAATCTTGGCATACTTTAACATCCACAAAGAGCTCAGATTCATTGTAATCTGAAAGTTAAAATTGGTAGCGAGGATCGTCTAGATGGTGCCACAAGAAAATGGCTCTCAGTTCTGGGGAATATGTCGAGTCTGCAAAGTCAGACAGTCGCCAATAAAGCATCCCCATTGGGACAAAAATAATTAAAAAAACGAACGTTTTATTAAGAGTTTACCACAGTATTTGAATATATTGAAACATATTTCCGGAAATTGCGTATTTTGAATTGCTTTTGACATCCCCCTGAATTGGGGTTTATACCTCTAAACCATCTACAGGTTTGAACCCCGTCAAAAGCAATTCAAAATAAGTAATTCTAATCTAGACTAGACGTTAGAATAACCGATTTCTAACGGTTAATAAAATCTCGTAGAACGAACACCGTCTTAATGTAAGAGGACATTTCTTCTCTTAAGAGGGCGTAGCATGCACTGTGAAAAAAAATCTGTAACCATAACAAAAATATTTTTTGTAAAAAACTTTTCCTAGAAAATTTCTAGTAAATAACTACTAAAAATAGTACTGTAAAAACACTTAATATATTTGTGTTAACATTACATATATATATCTTGTATATTTACAAGACTTTTTTATGTATGCTATACATGTAATGTTTTTGTAACTTTACTAGACTTTTTTATGTATATTATTATTATTATTACTTATTTTCTAGCAAAACAGAACAATTTTCATTATATGTTATGACTTATGACTTTCTTGGTGGGGGCAAGTTCGCCGAGCACTGCGACCTCAGGTCTATTGTACTCAACCCCAGAAAAGACACAGGCTCAAGAGACACACAAAGAAGAGACGACACAAACACATAGACAAATAACAACATTTATTGACAAACACAAACATCCATACCTTACCGGGATTCGAACCCGAACCCAGAAGCTCCAAAGGCTAGCTTCCTAACCGTTGCGCCACCGGGTCGGCTTCAGTACATGTTAACGAAATGTTCATGAACATAAAACATTAAACAATCGAAACAATGCCGAATACAAAAAAAGAATTATAAATAGTATAATAGAAAGAAATAAAAGTTACTCACCTATATTTTATACCTGTATCAAATTTAAAACGTTATATCATTTTTAATGACGATGAATTGATCCAAATCACAAACGAAACTTTAGAAGCGATGCGCGCGCAACTTCAAGTCGAAGATGATTGGTTGAAAAAAATTGCGAGTACTAGAACATTTCCTGTAACTGTAGAAATGAGGATTTCTGTTCACAATTACAAAACTTTTTTTGTAAAATTGGTTATTTCTGTAACGTTACAAAAACATTTTTTGTATGTTTACAGTATTTTTTTCTCAGTGTGACCAATCAAAATAGTGCAAAGCAATGTCAAGACGGTCTTCAACAACTTATTAAAATAAATGATTGGCCGAAGGGAACTACTCTACCTTAAATCACTCGTAAAATTGTGTGAAGACCTAATATGAGAGATTGAGGGGATATGGGGGGGGGGGCTATCGGGTTTAAAGTTTTATACCTCTCATGCATTGGTGGACACCAGACAGAAATTTAAATCCATAATTTGCTAGATTTTAAAATTGTGGGTGTCGTTCCCAAAACCAGGCAATCACAGCCAGAAAAATCCGTGTCTGGTGTCAGATGTCAGAAAGTAAAAGGGCTTTTTTAACTGTTATTGTCGATGTTACTGTCTCGTTAGCTACTGCACACTCCAGCCATATTGGTGGATTTAAGTTAGTTTTAATTTTATTAGCGCGTTACAACTAAACAAGTTGGTTTGTTACAGAATCTGTCACTTAAACCGCTTCCACACAATATTTGTGCTCAACAAAAAAACGCACTATTTATACACCTCAGAAAGAAATTCGCCAATAAACAAGGCCTTTAGCTAATAATTTATTCCTAATTCAAACTTTAAAACGCCAAAATTAACTACTTTCATTAATCTTTTTTTGCAAATTAATAATTACACATTATCGTTTGCTAAATTTGTTTGAAATTCGAAGAATAAAGATGCAATTTTTTTTTAATAAATTTCTTTTTGTCGCCACAATTTCCCATGTTCATTAACTTTCTTTCGAAAAAGAGAAGAATAAATAATTAGTAAAAATGATGCTTTAAAAATAAAAGCGAACTTTTGCATATTTTTTTATTCAAAGTTAGAATTCGCTATGCATCTTCTTCATACGTTTGACGAAAAGGTAACAGTGAAAATATTGAATGAAAATGGAATTTGCATGTTATTTCAATGTAGATTGAATTTTTAATTATTTAAATTTTAAATATATTTCTAATTTAATTTTTTTAATGAAATTTGGGATGTAACCTAGCCTGATTTTTTGCTTCAAAATGATGTATCCCACTTGTTTGTGCGACTTCCGGTTCGTTCTGTGAAAGTGGGTGACGGATAGACAGACGGACATACATGCAGACAGACGGACTGAACGATTATAATACCTTCCACTTTTTACGTTATAAACGTAGTGTGGAAGCTAAAACTCCATCCATTGGCGTTACAATTGGCGGATTTAAGTTAGTTTTAAAATTATAGGCGCATCACTATTGAACAAGGAAATATCACGGGAACGAGAAGTTAGGGGTTAAGTAACACACTTCTCACCTGCCATTTCACAGTCTTGGGGACGATAGAAAACCTAGCCCCGTGCCACTGCATCCCTTGATCCACGGACGATGTCCACTGAGGATCAGACACTTGGTCGTCCGTGGCCAAATAAGTGTTGAGAGACATCCTGAACACGTTATGTATGTGGTAGTAGAAAGTGACGCAACTTCCGATAGAGGACGGGGGACGCTTAGGGCTTAGAATTCTGGATCTGTGGGATGATCCGGAGGCTGTCTTGTTGAACCCGATGTATAGGTAGTTGCCTGGAATTCAAGGTATATACAACTGTATTACAATCAAAAGTTAATTCCATTGGGTAAGGTATTTGTTTTAGTAAATATATTTGTATTATTGTATTACACTTGTGGAGGATATTTTTTTATTGCGGATATAAGATCATTAAAAGAATAATTTAATTAAACACATTATTTAATGATTCCTTGTAGAAAAAAATTTGCCTTGGCTTTACGATAGTCTACAACCTATAAGAAGCCTTATCGTCAGACTGTAGGAAAAGTCAGAGTGATTTATATTTCTATAGACACATTTTACTTCGTTTTTCTTTGGGTCTATCTAAGTCTTACTTAGTTTTCTAAGAAGCTATCACATTTTAATCCTAGCTTGTAAGCTTTACCTCATAACCCGAAGATGTGAACATTACAGGCATTTTGTAACGTAACAGATGGGGGTCATACGGTGCTCATAATTATAATTCTAAACCTTGACTAACTATTGATAGGTATGATTGAAAGAGGAAAATTATAATCATGTTAGTAGAAAGTCTAATGTTATACATCTAAAACAATGAATATACATCTAATATGAATAAAAAAAATTCTTTTCAGGATATGATAATTTTACAATAAACTGTTTGGGAAGGAGATAACAGTGCAAGTATTCCAATAGGGAAAGTTTCCCATTAGCCTTTATTTTGAAAATGAACACAATATTTATAACCAGCAGTTGAAGCAGTTGAACCAGCACCTACCTATGTAGCAACCCAGTGTACAGCATCTGAGAAATATTGAAGTCGATCCTGAAAGCTTCCAGCAATAACAGTTGGATTGTTTATGTATAGCACCTTTAAGCACTCTTTAAAAACTTTAAAAAGTACAAAACTAATTTAACTACAAAATTTCTTTGTTCACGATCACCAGCTTTGTTTTGTTGATTGAATGGGCTTGTTTCACGTAATAAGGAAAGAGAACAACAAAACAATCAATGAAAACGCAGTATGGAGAACGTGACATCATAAGAAATATTCCCATTAATGCCGCATTATAACTAAATATCCAGCTTTAGAATGAGCGCCTACGTAGCAACCCAACATACATCATCTGAGAAATATTGAAGTCGATCCTGAAAGCTGACAGCAATTACAGCTGGATTGTATATGTATAGCACCTTTCGCAACTGAGATAGGTGAGCGTTAACCTAGAACGTAATTGCTCTTGTGGCCATTTGCCTAACAATCATGTCCTTTTGGAAATGGATAATTCAAAGAACACACACAATTTATTGTTTACCTGAAAGGGACTGTGTTGTGTGGTCCGGCATTCTGCGTAGAGTATCGTTGTCCTTCCCCGATTTGACTTCCCAGTCCACATCATTGCCCACGTCCTGCACGTAACCACACGTCGTGTTGTCGTCATCGAAAGTACACATTTCTGAGAGTCACATAAAAAAAAGTAAAGATTTATTTGTTTAATTGATTGAGAATTTAATAGAAGGATAATTTAATACAAGGACAATTTGATATAATAAATAAAGTAACAGATGGTAAAATTAATGTTGAAAAGTTAAATATTGAAAATGTCATAGATTGAAATATTAATAGACTGAGCCTTGTTAGATTGATACTTTAATAAATTAAAATGTAATAGATTGATAATTTAAAGGATAATTTACTTAAATTTATTTAGTTAGATTTGTAAATAAATTACTTAGTGGTGCAGTAAGCTCCTTTATGTATTGTTATAAATAAACTTTAAAACTCCTATAAAACACTTTTAAAGATTACTTAAGCACTCTTTAAAAACTTTAAAAGGTACAAAAACTAATTTAACTACAAAGTTTCTTTGTTCACGATCACCAGCTTTGTTTTATTGATTGAATGGGCTTGTTTCACTTAGTAAGGAAAGAAAACAAAACAACCAATGAAATCGCACTATGGAGAGCGTGACATCATAAGAAATATTCCCATTAACGCCGCATTTATAACTAAATATCCAGCTTTAGAATATACACCATTCTTCGGAACAGTTAATCTATTTTACTTTTTTTGAACCGTGCTTTCATTCAAGCATTGTTTTGAGGCAAACATTTGTTTTGTGAAATGTATCTGAGGTGGAATTTGTTAGTTTATTCAAATGATTCCTACATGTGAATACATGTGAAGGCCTTATATAGGTATCTTCGTACGATAATCCCACTACTCCATTGGTTTTAAAGGAAAGAAACAAATAGTCAGGTAGATTTTTACACATCACATTTTGTAGTGTAATACTAAGCTTTTAGAATTTTAATCATTTCTTTATCATCATTTTTTCTAAAGTTACAATACTTTAACCCCTTCCTTCTTACTCAAGTGATATTTCGGAGCTGGAGTGTTTAGCATTAATTTGACAATAAAATGAAAACTAACTTAAATCCACCAATTAAAACGCAAATAGAATTAACTTTATTTTTAAAAAATTAAGCTATAAACAAATGAAAAGTTCCATAAATGAATACATATCGCACCGTACGCGGAAAAAAGACCTATCGGCCAAAATTGACTTTTTGAGATAACACTACTATAGGATGCAAAATTTTAATATATTCCTATTGGTGCAAACGGCATAGCGATCTGAGCCCTAGTTCGGCTGCAATTGATAGATAGGCCTTTCTTTCGCGAACGTTTTTGGATGAAAATGAACATTAAAGAAATACCTATCGCACCTGGCGTTTTTTCGTTATGCGTTTTGCAGCTGCGTCGGCAATGAAGTTACAGTTGAAGTGCCGAATAAAAAAAGGTTGAAGTCGGTAAGTGAATTATTTATTTACTTATTTATTTAAAATACTCATTTAAGAAAACTCATTTCATAAGCTCTGATTTGTGGTATTTCATACAAAAGTTATATACAAAAATACATAAAATTTGTGTAGATTAAAAAAAGTGCATGCCAATTATTTATATTTCCAGTTAATGTTTTACGATAAATAGTTTTAAATCGTCTGCATTATTTTGACTACAAAATAACAAGTAGTTTGATCGAATAATTTCCATTCTTTTAACTGGCCATAGAATCTAAAAGATTATTAGACACATAAAAGTGTACAAATGAATTTATAGAAGTATGTTTAGATGTAGGTAAGATAAATTTTTATGTTCATTGATTATTTATTCATTTCTTCAATTAAGAAACTAAACAAACTAGATATTTAAAATGCTTATTTAACTGAAACTTAAATTTTTTATTTTCTTGAAATATAGTTACATTGTCCAGTTCTTCATTATGGAACAGTGAAATGTCTTTTCTTGACTTTTTTTTTAATTATAAACTTAAACATTAGTAATCCCATTGAAAATTAATCGTTGTAATTAGCAGGATGTTTAAAAATAGACTTTCTACAAGTGTGCTCCTTGGTTTTATTAAAAATTCAGATAAGATAATTTGATTTTAATTATATGTATATATATTTATTTGGAGGCTAAAATGAATTTTATTTGCAGTAAGAGGTTTTCAATAACCGTAATTAAGTTATAATAGGTAAACCTTATTATATAAACTTCAGTAAATTGGTTAAACAAGCTTTTTGTATTCCCCAATTTAATTAAAAAAATATGTTGTTACTGTTGTTTACTATTTAAGATTATAAATATGCATTAAATAAATGACTATTCGTCATAAGTATTAATTTTCTTAATATTTTGAATGAATTTAGCTGCAAATTCTTCAGAACCCTTCTTCAGGAGAGCCGTTTAAATTTTTGGTAAAAATTCAAATTATCACAAAATCGTTCCAAATGAACCTAGATCAAAAATATTTGGCATGGATATCCGTTTTATGAGTATCAAAAGGTATGCATAGTCATTTTTTACTTTAAATTTGCTTTTGCTGAGATATTTTCAGATAGGTCTTTCTTTCGCGAACAAAATCGTTCAAATTTGTTCGCGAAAGAAAGACCTATCTGAAAATATCTCAGCAAATGCAAATTTAAATTAAAAAATGACTACATATACTTTTTGGTACTCATAAAACGGATATCCCTGCCAAATATTTTTGATCTAGGTTCATTTGGAACGATTTTGTGATCATTTGAATTTTTACTGAAACTTTGAACGGCTCTCCTGAAGAATGGCTTTTTTTCGCGATAGGTCTCTTTTCCGCGTACGGTGCGATATCTTGTTCCTAATCACATTTTGATGTAATTTTCCAAGATAAAAAAAGGTATTTTTATGACCGTTTTCCTAAAACTTATCCGGTTGTTTAGTTGTTAAAACTTTAATTTGCTGACAAAACAACTTCAGCTTTTATCCAAAAAGTGGTATAAAGATCCTTTCTTTTCCCAATTGCTTAAATTAATGCTTCTTAGTTTTCAGCTCGGTACTTATAATTCGTACAAAAAAATCACTTACTTGAGGGAGGACATGATCCACTGTTAGCTGCCAAATCATCTATAGCTATAACTCCTGTTTTCAACATTCCTGTGATTACAAACTGCATAACAATAGTACAAAGTCATTAATAGCGCCATAATCAAAAATAAATTTACTGAAAACAACTGTAGAAAGTAAGGGAAATGTGAAGAACTGGGTAAGGAGACTCAATTTGAATTTTTACTGAAGTATATTAACTAGCTCTAAATTTATTAGTTTTATACTATCTGAAAACTAATTCAGAAATAAAATAAACAATAATATGAAGCTAATAAATACTTCATATTTTAAGATTCAGATAAAGCAATGACAAGGTTCACCACAAGTGATTTCAATGGGAAAAGGTTTAAGGGGCAATAGGTAAAAGAATATTTTTGTGTCATTATTTTTGTAATTTATTGGTCTTTACGTTGTAAGAATTAAAATTAAAATAAGTTTCTTCGCCAACGATATTAAGGCGGACAAGTTGATGCAAGCTATACAAATTATTTTTAATATAAAATGTTTCATAATTTAAGAGAGTTTTTAAAAAATTTCCTGTCAATTTTTAAAAATTGACGCTGAAACTTAATTTTTTAAAAAAGTATTTTATAAAACTGAAGAGAAGAATCTGAAGATTGAGTTTGCTGTTTCACTTTGGCTTTCCCCACTATTTTGCACTAAAATTTTAATCTAAAAAACAATCTATAACCTAGATACAAATTATGAAAAATACAGGGTGGCGCAATTAAAAGTGGCCTCGGAAAGGAGCTACAAATGCAGGGAGATGCTTGGCGAGAAAAACTATTGAAGCCGCCTGAAAGCGCCCAAATCAATTTCATAAACTATTCAAATGGTAGCTACACCTGGAAAACCTGTTTTTTCATTGGTTGGTTTGGTAGTTAATGGAATAGCTGCACATGGACTATTGGCTAAATTAGATTGTAGTATGTGCTGTGTAAGTATGCATTGATCCTATCAGTGCTCTGGGGAAGATGACATAATTACCGGCGAATAATTTGCCAAGCGTCTGTTTGGGATTAATATACTGAAAAGATCAATGACTTCACGTGGCAAAACTGTTTTTGCATTGGTTTTTTGACTTGGCGTAGCATTTAATGTCTTATCCCTACTTCTAAGAAGGGCCACTTTGATTTGCACCACCCCATATACATAATTTATCAAATGGAATTGTGGTAATTTGTCATAAAATACTTAGCTTACCTGCACATTATTGTGATTTTTCGCGTTTTTATACGTTACGTAGGCATGTCTCCACTTATACCCGTAATTCCCTTCTCTTGACCAGATGATTTCAGTATATCTTTTAAATGAGTATGTTGCCCGTGTTTCTACTGTGAGCCTAAAAGAAAGTACTTTTAATGATTGTATCTTTATACAATTCACATCAAGAATTTATAACCATGTTATAAAATGTTAGTCAAAGAGAGGAAAGAGAAAAATAGTGCTTAAAACTCTTTGACGACAAGAAAAGTTGCCATGCGAAAATAAGCTTTTTGCTTAAGTTTGTGTAACAGTACCGCAAAGTTTACGTAGGACTAATAAGTTATGATAAGATATTAATTTAAAAGTTTTTATTCGTCAAGGAAGGTGTTAATGGTATTCACAAATTTGTGTTAATGGTAATTTCAAATGGGGTTTTAATGGGACTCACTACATTACTTTTTGATGTTAATTCGGTGTCGCAAAACCATATTGATATCGAATTTATATCATAGAATATTGTATAGTCCACCTGCCACAACTTAGCATCCCAAATATTTTGATTGTGTAAGCGTCCACTTTGTAAAAAGGTAGAGAACTTAAAGGAGGCAGGGTTGCCAATCCCATGGTGTTTGGCGAGCCTGCGGAAAGTTAGGTTAGTTTGGTTGGAAATAATGTGGCACACTAAAACTACACATAGGTTATTAGTGAAAGGATGATTATAGTTATTTGCTGAAAGTCGTCATCAATTACACGTGCATTTCTTTTCTATCTTGACTTGATCGTCAATAGATTGGCATATGTAATATGTTTTATTTACCATATTCAGTATCACTTCGGGGAACGCTGTAAGTTAAAAAATAGCTATGCAATGATAGTGAACCCATTCAAGTTCAAACCGCTCTTCAGTTGAGGAACTGTTTCTAAACTTTAAAGAAGTGTGCACCTGCAAAAGCAATGAATCGCCAAATATAGTACCTCTGGTTGAAAGCAAAATCTTCTTTACCGCTTTTTGTTTTATGAGAGTGATAGTTTGGACTCGTCTAAAACACACGTCATAGATGCTAAGAAGTGGTGGGAGGACTATACCAAACGAAGTTTATTTTGTTATTAGGTCAACACAAACAAAGTGTTGTTCATCTCTTAAAATATTAGACTAAGTATAGGTATTTTCGTAACGACCGTCAGGTGCTTACAAGAGAAAAATAATTTTTAAAGAAATATTTTTCCATTATGCAAGTAGTATTCATAGATACTAAAACCGTGCGCAATTGCCCACTCTCTGGAGGAGAAACGTGGGGTCAAAATCTGTTTCCTTTGAATATCTCAACATGGCGGCGAGTAGACAAAAACAGTACTAAAATTGTGCTTTTTTTTAAGGTTATTTCGGAGTCTATGTAGCTCTTTGAAATTTTTGGTAGACGTGGATTGTACTTTTGTTATTCATGAATCGGGATTATTTTTTTTGGGTAGTTCCATTTCTATTCAGTGAAATAATTTTAATGTCAAACTCAATTTTTCGCAATACACACTCATAAATGGCCAGTAATTTAACTATCATTGTTTTTTTTTATTTTCAATTTCCGAATATGAATATAAGGTAATGAATGGGATGATGAAAGTACTGAGATGGGTTGAAAATCTGAAACGTATATTTTGTTTTCTACACTTTTTGGAGGGTGCTGATTCCAAAAAAGTAGTTTTCGGACATCGGCCCGACTGTATGCCTGAAACAACTCTACGACTCGAACAAAAAAGCTACGGACTTTTCAATACTTTTTTACGTAGTATTATGGATATTTACTGGGAACTTTCTTCCAGAAATTTTCTATAAAATCAAGTAGATACTTTTTGTATTGTATATTTTATTTTAGCGGTCACACAGGGCCAAAATAAAACTTGTCAATAAGTTGGAGAGCTTAATACACTGCTCAAAAGCATTAGGGGAATGCATGGTTTAAACCCTTTTACCCCCAATGATTCCAATTGGAATCATCAGCTTGCGATTTTTTTTTTCTCACTAAGTTGAGCTCGCACTTATTTATCGTTAGATGGAAGAATCATGTCTTTTGAAGAATTAAATAAAGTTTGTTTTAATTTAATGAAAATATGAAAACATGGTAAAATAAAATTCACCCCAAAAAAATTTTATGAAATAAATTGACCCTAAATTCTTCACGCTTGCGTTCTTAGATGTTTAAAAATTGATTTTAACTTTTTTTTAACAGATAAAGTTTTGAAAAAATTATTGTTATAATTTATTCAAAAGTTATGCTTCCGATTTTTTACCCTTAAATTTTAGTTAAAAAAATTAGGATTTTTTAAAAATGTTTTTTACCATTTCATTCTGGATGCATAATGAATCTATTTCACAAATATTTGATTTTTAGAATAAAAAATAAAACGTTAGAACTGAAAGGGTTAACAAAAGTACGCAAAGTGTTCCCCTAATTGTTTGAGCAGTGTAGAAGTACGTTTAAGGAACATATTTGAAAAAATTAAGATTTTTTTTTGTCAATGAACATGTTATTCCCACCTTTACATATAACTTAAACTTTATAAAAAGGGAAATCTTGTTAAGCAAATTTTTTACTTTTTGGGAGTACCGTTTTTAATGCATCCAAGTGCAAAATAAAAACGTTAAAGCTCAGTTTCTCGTTTTCTCCTTTTTGTCACTTAATCACGTTCTTCCATTACGCTCTTCAGTTGAAGAGTACTTTCATATCCTGGGAATCTGTGATCGATATTCACGTCAGACAATATAGTCTGACGCTTGAACCGCTGAAGAAGAACCAAAGAGAAACCGGTTTCCGATCACCACTATTCGCTAATCAGACCTCATTACGGACCGATTCCCTGTCGATGAAGGGTTTTTTCCCCCTGTACTCTTCAATTATAAATACTACAAAAGTTCACAAACCTGTCTTTCCATTCACCGTTCATGAAGTACCAAAAACTGAAACAAGCTTCGGACCACTCTTTGGGTTTAAAATCGCTGACTAAGCGGCCCTTTTTAATGGATGAGCCTGTGCCATCACCCTTCAGAAATGCGTATCTTCCTAAGATGAAAAAAAAAATTATACAAACCCATCGGACTAAAAGATTTTCCCACCAACACACATAATTTTTGAAATATTCAGAATTTTTTTTAATAAATAATAATCTTTATTATTACAACAAAACAAAAAACATACATACAAAAACAAAATGACAAAGGAACAATATAAAAATACTGTTGCAACGCCAAGGTGAAAAAAATCCCGTATAGGTGAACAAAAACATATATATATATATATAGTTAAAATCGAATAAAAACAAATAAGATATAACATAATGTGGCAATCAGCTGGCATACAGATATGATTAGTTGCTTCAAATTAAAGTGAAAAATTGAGATCCAAGTCGTCGATACTTATAAAAAAAAAATCAAAAAGTTGTTTTTTTAAAGGCATAATAATTATTAATATTTGTTAGGTGAATAGGCAGTTTATATAATTTAGGAGCACGATAGAAGAAATATTTAGTCAATATAGTTTTGAAGAATTTTGGAATTCGAAAAATTTCATTTGATCTGGTATTAAACATTTTTTCTTTAAGTTCACAAAGTACTTTATTCCGATAAAGATGAAGACAAATTGAACAAAAAAGCATTGTAGCATGCAGGCAGTAAATTAAGCTCTCGGAAACTTTGACCGTTTAGTGATTGGTAGTTTAAGAATTCAAAAATTTTATTTTGTATTGAAATACTTGGTTGTAAATTAGATCCGTATAAAATTTTTAGTACTAAATTTCAAAATTTAAAGAATGCGGAGTTATTTATAATTAGTCATCTGACAAAAGATTTCTATTTGAGTATTTGGATGTAAAACATTTACACGCGGGATGATGCCACTATTCTTTTTACTTTTTCCTCAACTACGTGCTGCTTATGTAGTGATACTGCCGGATTCGATCCACCAAACTTAGAATCCATTTGTTAAACTATTTCATAACGGTGCGCCACGCGTCGTGGCTATGGTTGCTTGTTGGCAACGATGCATTATATTGAATTATCAAACGGGATGTATGATAAATGATTTTACTTATGTTTCTAAGGAAAACATGAAAATCCGAGAAAGCGATGTAAACTTGGAAAGGCTAGGAACTTTTGCGATGCATAAGAGTGACTTTACGATATTTTTACAGGGCAACCCTCTCCAATCGGTCCTTCTTTTTCTGATGAAGGATCAACTAAAAATACCCTATCCTCGATTATCTTCATTTCGGCTTTTTTTCTTTTATAGGGACGCGGTACCCAAAAAATGAAATCCTGTATTTTTATCGCTAGCATTCAAATTAAAATATTTTTACAAAGAACTAACATTCAATAAACATATACGAAAAAATAATAAAAATTGAAACATGTTTTTTTATAAATTAAATTTTTTTTTAGAAATTTAACGTTTTTTCAAAATGCTACACCTCCTATAATTTTAAGAATTTTTTGATGGATTTTTTTGCAAAATGTTTCCACAACATCTATTAATAAAAGTTGGTATGGATATTGAGCTATCAGTTAAACCGGAACAGTTATGTAGCTTTATGTGTTAAAATTGCCAAAAAATAAGATTTTTTATAAATTTCCAACTTCATCATTTTTTTAAAAAATCTATTCACACTAGACCTTATCCCATACCAACTTTTGTTAATCGTACATGTCTCAACGCAGGAAAACAATTTTGGAGCTCAACATTAATTTACCTAAAAGCCTTAGGGTTTTAACCATTCACAAGCTGAAAAAATTAAAAATGGAATAAATCAACATAAAATTTCAAAAACCATTTTACCAAAACACTATATCATTTACAATAAACCTCCACCATTATTAAGTATTCCTTTTTTTGCAATATCCTTACATCACAGCGTTCGAGCATGTTTAATTATTTTCTGAGTAGCCTTACATTTTGGGTAATACGTCCCCTTAAACGGGCTGCTTTATTGGCAGCTCAGCCTTTGCAGACTCGGCATATTCACCAAAACTGAGAGCCATTTTTATGTGGCACCATCTGGGCGACTCTCGCTACCAATTTTTGACGCACAGATTAAAATTAATCCAGTTGTCTTTATATTTTAAAGTATATATGCCGAGATTTAATTTTGCCGAGAGAAACCCAAGCCGAATAAGTACCCAAGAGATTTTTTATATGCCACATCATATGACATGAATGCCAATGATTTTTCCATCCAGAAAATCTGACGACTCAGCCGGGGCGCGAACCCGCAAACTTGGGCTTATAAGTCGGACACGACGTAATACCTCTCAGCCACTGAGCCGCTATTTTGATATTTTGTTTATAAGCCTTAACCTTACCGAGATAGTTTCCTTTTGTGTGGTCGAATTTAGGCATGCCGTCCTCGAGTTTGGCTGGGTTGCTAATTTTCCAAGTGAGTCTCTCTGTTCGGTCCAAAGTCCACGAACAGAAATTTTTATTGTCGAAGTCGCAAGTGATCACAGACACTAAAATATAAGCAAAAAAAGCTAAAAATTAAACAATTACGGCAGATTTTAACACATTTTCTTACAACGCCTTTGCAAACTAGCCAATGTTATACACATTTTTTCCTGGATTCAATTAGCTTTCAATCCTTAAATTACTAAAACACGTCCAAATCCATGTTGAGCTTATCAGTTCTGGCGTCTTCTAGTACTCAAAGGGTTGTTTGCTAATAAAACCATGATTAGAAGAAAAAATATATAAAATGTCTGCTAAATGTCTGGTAAAAGATAATTCATAGAAAAATTAAGAAATTTACAAATTAAGTTTTAATGTTTGTAACCTTACCTGGCATTTCTGTCACAGTAACGGGAGGTGACGTAGTTGGTGCTAAAATTAAAATATAACTATTAAAAATTTATTAAAACAGATAAACAATACCAAATGAAGAAAATTTAGTTATGCTGATTTTCTTTGTAGAAAGTGATATAAACACTATCGTTGCGCATGATGCCTTATGTCAAAAAGAACTAAGGATTCATTAATATTTTTTCTTATGCATGTTGCACGGTAACAAAATTATCACGAAGCTAAAATGTTAACTTTGTTTTTTTGGAAACACGATAAATTGGTTATAGTTGGATTAAGTCTTGACTTGATACCCTATATTTTTTTTTATTTAATCTCTTAGAATAAAATGAAATTTGTAATTACAGCCAAATTATTGCTATTATGATGTTCTTATTAGATGATGCTCTTAAGCTCTTGGTATGACTGATCTTAACACGCTTATGCTGCTCTTAACACATGTGCGCAAATCTAAGGTTCCGATAACGCTATTTCCATAACATATACGGAAAAAAACTCTTACGCAGCGTAAGTGTAAAGGTACGACATCACATAACATAATTTCAATGTTCCATCTGGCCAAATTTTACGAAACGCTTATACCATGAAACTTCCTTTATTTACCTATAGGTTGTGTGTGCAAATTAAACAAACATTGTATTTCTTTTGTTGTATCAGTTTTTATAGAAAATGGTCAGAGCCTAAAAAGGTTGAACTTTTTTTTAGGAACAAGTTGAATTCAACCACATACACATAAACATAAACAATAACCCTTTATTTACAAGCGCTTATACACCGGGACTCGAAAACGGGAACTTTGCATTAATGTGTACCGATGTATAAAAATGTACAAAAACCTTTGCGTTATAAATAAGAGTTAAAAAGCAACGTATAAAACGCAAATTCTTAAAAAAAGCATACAGCTTTTTTGGGACTTAAACAAAGTCCCGTTTTCAGTGAATAAAAATGAATGACAACGATTTTTGATTGTTTTTAGTTTTTCTGGTCTGGCAACATTGGTTTTTAAATTCTTTTTATTTTACAGTGGCGCGTTAGCATTTTCTGTTTCTTTCATTCATCGTTTTTATGCAGTGAAGACATCACTTTTTTTAAGTCCAGAAACGGCTGTATGCTTTTTTAAAGATCTTTTAACTTTTCATTTACGCTTTATGCATTGCTTTATAAACATTTACACCTATATACCTTCACACATCCCGTCAACAACTGTAACGTCATCAACTGCCAGGAAGGCTCTTGGTCCGTTTCCTCTGGTAGCCTGGAAGTAAACCTGCTGCAAGGCTCCCCATTCAACAGCCACATTCAGTCTTACCGTCTCCCATCCTTGGCCCTTGTTGTCGTTAATTTTGAACAGCTCCTTCCTCGTGTATAGGATATCTTCGCCTGTGTTGTCCAGCTTAGCCTTGCCCACGCTGATTGAACAGTTATCTGAAAGAAAATATTAACCTATGTTTTACATGCATTCTTTATTTGACCATTAGATACTGCGGCCAGAATTTAGTATGGTTCCAATTGGATAACAAAAACTTCATCACTGTTAAAAATAAAACTATCACAAATGAGTACTGGGATAAGAATTTTGATTGGTTGAAGCAGAATTTCTATGGGGAATCATCTTCACATTAAAATTGATGCAAAATGTTACCATTTCAAGGCGAACTGCGAAATTTAGACTAGAAGTGTTTTAGAATAGTTCAAAAATATCATAAGTTTTTAGCTATGGTTTACGAATATTTGCATACATATACAATTAATGAGCCCTTTCTCAAGAATGAAAAATTGGCGTAAAAATTTAAACTTGAAGGAGGTCTGAAGAAAATATTTTGTAAATGAATTCTTTAAAATGATAAACTTGATCATAAAACTTAAATGCAGCTTTTTTTACCGATAGGGCAGTGTGTATAATGCAATGTTTCAGGGTTTGGTGCAGAGAGCTATTTATCTAACAGCTGCGCCCCAGCTTTTACATCCATAAAATATACAAACCTATTTAATATTTGTGTCTATATTTGACCTCTTATTATCTAAGATGGTGGAATTTACCTTTTCCGTTGATGTGATAGAAGAATGTGAGGCAGAAGGTCAATTGGCTTGGTGCGTTGATGATTTCGCTCACGAGCATCGAAGAATGACCTTCCTTCAGTACTGGAGATGTCATGTCTGCGTACACGTACATGCCTGGAACAATTTCAATGTAAATGTCATTTCTTTTTGGCATCAAAACGTTTAGTTTGCATTGAAAATGGGTCGAGTTATGTATCTGAGTCTTAGAAGGTTAAATGTGTGATTTTTATAACAATAAACAAACATCTTTAAGATATTGTTTGATACAAATGATATTATTAATTTCATTGCCACAATTAATTATTAATGTACCACTTTTTTTTAAACCCATTATACTACATATTAAACCATAAACGATAATCTTACGCCAACAAACCGTATGTAAATCCGTTCAATGATAGCTAACTAAAGACTCACTTCCAAACCACACAAAAAAGTTCTATTCCTGCCCTAAATTGTGATTGGTTAAGTTCAATAATCGTAGAAAAACTGGGAACAGAACATTAGAAGAGTATGAATTTCCAGGTAGCCATCGAACTTATTAGCTTCAATGAATCCATACCCAACTGATACTTTCTCTAAAATATATTTTTGTGTATCTTGTTCAATTGGCGAGTTTTGTAATCGATATAACTCCTCCACACCATTTCTTCAATTCTTTGAAAGTTATGGATGTTACAGGGGCTGAATGAAGGGCATATCACACGAGTGAAAATTCTCGAACCCAACCATCAACTCAACCTCTTCAACGCGAAACTCAAAAACTGATTGGAATCCACCGTCTGCTATGGAAGTTGAGGTTGAAGAAAATATCTTCAACGTCGGCAACCCTATAAAAAAAGTACAAGAAAGTATCTTTAACGTCGTGAGACCTATTTGATCCAGCCTAGTATTTGAATTAATGAGATGGACATATCTTTGGTCAGTATTTGATCAGATCTGCAGCATCAGATCTTTTGCGTAGTATTTGAATGAATTAATCAGATGCACAGATCTTTGGAGGAAAGAGATACTACGTTATTTTAAAGCATGCGTATATTCGGCAACTTTGATGAGCAAATAAAAATTTATGCCAAACATGATAATAAAGTACTATTTGTGACTCACTAAAAAATCGAAGTGCGAGCATCCGTTCATTTAATGCTGACAATTTCCGACTTTGCGAAGTCGAAATTGAGATAAAGTTGAAGATCGAGTTGTGCTGAGGGTTAGGTTGAATGAATAGACGTTCATGTGATATGCCCTTGAGATGCTTTTGCCTACCATGAACTAGGAGGACAAAAACAACATGATCAACTTTTTACCGCCAGATCAGTACCATTTTCCACGGAATTATCCTGTGGAGTGGATTCTACTTTCATGTCGTCCACAACCCGTCCATCGCCAAGTTGCCAAGAAAAATTGGACATGGCGTCCAAGAAGTAGCCGCAATAGTCTCTGTTGAAGCTGCACGAGCCGGGGTTGCCGCAACGACTGTTCTTGATGTGGATGTCGTCCAGGGCCATCTCTTTGTCTTCACTGTCGCCCTTTTTGGCGCGAATCAGCACCTAGTAAATAGAAAAATAAGCATATATAGGGAAGACGCTATATTGCATTCTCAGTGACTAAAATAATCAGTAGAATTATTAATGAAAACTGTGAACTTAAAGAAAAATAAACTCTTTTTTCTCGCTCCCGTATATTTCCGGGCTGTGAGTGTTCAGGAGTGATGCGCCAATAATATTAAAACTAACTAAATCCACCAATTAAAACGCCAATGACAGGAGTATTCAGTTGGCCAATAATTTCGAAATAGGCACTTTAGACACATTTCGGAATTTTATGACCGTCTTCTTTAAAGATATACGATCGTTAAGGGGTTAAATTACCAGAGCATGTTAATTGCTATATTCTTGAATTCTTTGCAATTACTTAATATACTTAATCGAAATTACGCAGCTTTTTATTTCAACATCGCTAATCGACTTACCTGCACCTGCTTCAATTTCATCGACTGTAACTTGTGCGAAATGCCAGAACATGCCTACATCCCTATCTTCTAACCACAGTTGGCTCTCCTTGCCGTTTTCATTCCTGGTCAGCACACTCAACGATCCGTTTCCCTGTCCTGGCCTCCAGTACCAGAAAGTGAGACAGTGCGCGCCCCACCTCTTGCCGTACTTTTGGGCTGACGAAATTGGTGACATCGTTGCTTGAAAGCTCCTTGTTCGTTCACTGCTTGCAGATAGTAGCCTATTTAAGACAAAGGTAAATGTGGTATGAATAAGTAAAGTAAGACGCCTTTCCTTTATTTTATTGTCATGTCAACTTGTATTTTTTTTCAATTGTGTCCTTGATTATTTTGTATTCACCTTCGTATGGGATTAAAACACTACTCAGAGTGTCCGTGTTCTATATTGTAATTGTTGTTTTTGTTTTTGTTAATAAAGAATAATTTGAATTTAAAAAAAATAGATTTTTTTTAACCTTTACTTCATAACTAAAACAACCCGGCTGCTTTTAGCTTTTCACCACTACACTTATTACGTAATGGAAGGTATTACAGTACAGTTCGGTTATCACCTACTTTTCTGACGAACTACAAGTCTACATACAAGTGGGAACGTCATATTGAACCAACAAATCAGACAAGGCTATATCCCAAATTTAATTTAAAAATTTAACTAGAAGTTATACTTAAAAATTTAAAAATAAAAATTGTTACCAAAAATAGTCATTAAAAAATTAACTTTATGTAAAAATTTGAAGCTAAAAAAACAAATGAAAATTTAAAAAATGAATAATTCACACTGTTTATATACATATTTATATAATTTTCCAGGGATAAAAAAATGGCAAATTTATGACCGTTTTCTTGAAAACTATTTATGGTCAGGGGGGTTTTTAAAAATGAGTAAAAAATCACAACAATTTACCTGCGGCCTGTCATTGAAGTGTGGTCTCGTGGGGGTCCTAATTTAGTGGGCACAGTTCGGCGCCATAAGAACTTTCCTTCTTTGCTAGCTTCGACGGTCCATCCGCACAAACCACTCTCAAAATCAACACTTCTATAATTATTAAAAGTATTCATTATAAAAACAGCTCATCTTAAACTTTGTCCATCAATATTTCTTTAATTACATTGGATTCAAATGAGATAATGACTGGTATTTAATTAGAAATATTCTTACCATTATTCGGGCATGCACCAGTGCTAAAGAAATATCGTCTACAGCAAAGTAACCACCGAAATCCTGGACCCATTTCACCTTGTATTCAACCTGTAATTAAAAAAAACAAATTTTCCTGCAATATAACCATTAGTTTCATTCAAATGTTCATAATGTATTACATAGGATATAGATATATTCGGTGAATTACAAGATTTCGGGAGTTTCTTCGAATATACCTACCTTTAGCTACGCCTCTACCAATCTTATGATATAAATATTCAAAAGGACCCTAAAATCTGGTCACTTGTAATCTGTTTTTTAGACATGCTGAAACTTAATTTATAAAAAGATAATATGTTTTGGTTTTAACTCTTTTTGAATTTGTTTCGGAATATTTGCTATTCAACAATTATTTGCTGTTTTATATGAACTGCACAAAAATATATAATTAGATATATATTTTAGTTGTAGAGTGGCTTCCGATGAAAGGATGTTTTCTCCGTGGGTAGTAAACTCCCCCAAACCCAGAAAAAGCATTTTCTTTTTTTAAAAAAAAACTAAAAATCAACTATAAAAAGTTTTGGGAAAAACTGATTATTTCAAAAACAAAAAAGGTTTTCGCTACTTTATGTATAATTATACTTTTCAAAGATTAAATTTTTCCCATCCCTACGTCTCGCCCCGAGGGGAAGGTTTAGCTTTGGTGGGAGCTAGGGTTGGTTCAACCCCGGGGGAAACTGGTTTTTAAATTTATTTTTTTTTTGTTTTAAATTGGGGGAAAACGTTTACTTGTGTCTTTAAATTTAAAAATTTTAAAAAAGAAATCAGTAACAATTATTTCATATCTTGGCCCAGCATAAGGGGGCGTCAGCTGGCATTCCTCTCCGGTTCTCATTCTGATGTCATCCAAGCCTGAAACCCATTTTTACCTTTACCAGAAATTCCTGTGAACACAACCTGAAAAGAATTTATTTTAAAAGATTTGAACATTATTTACTTTAAGAAACTTTTTTAGCTATTTATGCTCGGAATAGGTTGCTAGGCAGGTTGGCGGAGATATCGCTAAAACTATTCGTTTAAACCGGATAAATGAGGAAGGTTGAGCGGAAGTAAATCAAATTTTTTCCAAAATAGGGGTGTGTAAACCAAACTCAATAAATCCAATACACACATTGAAAGGAAATTATATACCTTATAAGGTATTATGGCGGTTCCCCCAACGCGCACCCTCTCAAAAAAATACCATCCCCTAGATGGCACGATTTACCACTGCGTTCCTACCAGTAATCTAGTTAACAACGAAAGCCAGTGGAATAAAAGCCGAAGTAACTCATCTCTACCAAAGGGATCCTTTTGGTAGGCTTTGAGTTACCGAGACAGCTACAGTATTTTCAATTTTTTAGCGTATCAAATATTTATTGGCGAATGTCGTGCGGCATTTATCACTCCTAGTTTATAAAGCAAATACATTTCTAGAATTGTGATTAGAAGAGACATTTGCGGATTGCACTTTATCTGGTTCATAAACGTAATGGGTTTTGAAGAAATCTTTAACCGAATTCTAGCTTAAGAAAATTCTATTACTGAGTGGTAATTGAAAGTCGTGTGGTATTTCAGACTCATAGTTTATAAAGCAAATTCATTTCTAGAGTTGTGATTAGAAGCAATAGCACTTTACCTGGTTCATAAACGTGCTGGTTTTGAGCAGCACCATCCCTTTCTTCCAACCCAGTCCCTGGTCTCCCCTCAGAGACCACACAGTTGTCTCAGCAATTTGTTCTTCTCTTCTAATTATCTAAAATACGCAATAATAAATAAATCTGTCTTTGACTTGAACAAATTAAATGTATTGATATTTATGCTATAATTCATTTACATTTACACAATAGGCTCCCTCTTAACCAAACTCCATTTAATTGGATCTCTACTTTAACCTGACGAATATTTGTTCTTATGTGTAAAAATTAGATAAAAATGATTGGTTTCGTTATAGATCCCCATTTATATGGTGGTCAGAAAAAAATGGCGAAACTACGTGGCAATTTTCCGATTTTCTAGGCAGTTTTTTAATGGCATTGCAAATTATAATGCTTGAATAAAATGACGCATTACTTTAGCTATGTATTTATTTGTAAAGAATATATGACCAATGTATAATTAAATGTATCCTCTTGCGACCTGGGGCCCCATTCGGGGACATTTTTAAAAAAGTCTCCCCACAAACACGTGTCAATTAGTTTCGAAATTGGCCAGGTCCGATAGAAGAAATCTGAAAATCAGTTTTCAGCCTTTGATTACAGGTATCAGTCATTTATTTCTATAAAAAAGGAAGTTGAACGAGGGTCAATACTATATTAGAGTTCAACAATTTTGACAATTATCCGATTGTTAAGGGGTTAATAGACAATTTTCATTTTAGGAATTAACATGAACTCTCGGTAACATTTATATTTTACCTTGAGTGTTCCTGGATCGTCGCCACTCATCTGGTAGTAAAAACTGAGACACCTTGAGGCGTCTTCTGGTGCAAAAAAAACCACTTTGCAAAACAGCTTGTGATCCAGCGTTTTTGTTCTTGGTGCTGAACACAACATAGTTACCTGAAAGAAGTTAATATTAATTTACATGTGACCTCAAGCCTAAGTACTTCATGATTTAATTGTGAAGCCAAGAAGTTGTAGTAAATGATTGTAATAAGTTATAAGTATATGGCAAGAGCAGACGGTTTTATTGTCAAAAATGAATAAAATGGCATCATTCGATCGGCAACTCACGACTAAAAGAATTCTTGATTTATATCTCCAAAAATTTAAAATTAGAGCTGTAATATTTCAGGGCTTTACTTCTCTATTGTGATCGTATAGTATTGAATTTATAATGTAGAGTGGCTAGTACTTAGATTACATAATGCATCATGATTAAAACTGATTAAGGTTAAACACCACTAATTTAAGGTTCGAAGTTATTCTTAATGCTCTCTCTGAAAAATTAATAAATAAAATAAACAAAGGTTAAACTAAGAATCATAAGATATTTTAATGGTGGTTCCAGAGATATTTCTCAAAATGTTACATACCAAATGGTTGTTACTTACAGCTAGAAACATCGTTCTTTTACACACATACAAGATTTTTGGAATCATAAGTTCATTTTCTAACTCTGCCCTGTTAAGTTGTCAGTTCTATTCCGTCTAGTTAGAGTTCTATATTTTGACTCAAAGGTCTATTTAAAAAAAAACACCACCCGGATCGGAGACCGCCTCCAAAACTTCATTGGCCCAAAAGCCGGCCACCAGGGAACATCTTCAACTCCATTCGCTCTTGAGCCTCCAAAATATCATTGGAGCGGGTGCTGTCATTGATTGAGAATTTACAACCTGAGAAGTGTCATCAATTGGCTCCACCGAGACGAAGGCATTGTTGCACATCCTGTACCATCTCGTAAAAATCTCGTCTCACCGACGCCAAAGAAGACCACCCAACGAGTATCACACACATAGCGACACCACAAGAGCTAGGTTTCGTTTTTAAAAAAATGGTCCCTAGTAACTGCAACGATTGTGTGGTGAAATGTTTTACCATATTTTCGGTTGAACCATTTTTTAGGTTTTAGTTTCTAAAACCTGAAAAATAGTTCAACTAAATATACAGTGAAACATTTCATCACACTACCGTTGCAGTTACTGAAAAATTTGGGAAACCTAGTTCTAAATTTGTAACAGTGTTCAATAAATTTTTTTAATACATACGTTAATCATATTACTCCATAACTGAATTACAATAATCTTTAAAATATGATTATAAAATTATGTAAATAATTAAATTATTAGATTAGTCGTGTTTCGATCCCTTCTACGACGAGTTATTTATTTATTTTTTTGTTGAATTATGTACGACTTATTTTATATAGATACGACAATCAGGCAGAAAGTTTTTAGTATTATGTATCAGATGTTTTTAGCTTCCACACTACGTTTATAACGTAAAAAAGTGGAAGGAATTATAATCGTTCTGTCCGTCCGTCTATCTGGCTGTCTGCCCATCTGTCACCCACTTTCACAGAACGAACCGCAAGTCGCACAAACAAGTTGGATACGTCATTTTGAAGCAAAAAATCAGGCTAGATTACATCCCAAATTTCATTAAAAAATTTAAATTAGAAGTATATTTAAAATTTAAATAACTAAACATTTAATCTACATTGAAATAGCATGCAAATTCCATTTTCATTCAATATTTTCACTGTTGCCATTTCGTCACACGTACGAGAAACTTTGTTTAAAATAAAACTCGTGAAAAAATATTTATTTATGTGATACGATTCAGTTTGGATTGATGTCCTATCACAATAGAATTCTTTTGATGGTTCATTATATATGTATGAGGAAAGATGCATAGCAAATTCTAACTTAGAATAAAAAAATATGCAAAAGTTCGCTTTTATTTTTAAAGCATCAATTTTACTAATTATTTTTTATTGTCTTTTCGAAAGAAAGTTAATGAACATGGGAAATTGTGGCGACTAAAAGATATTTATTAAAAAAAATTGCAGCATTATTATTCGAATTTCAAACAAATTTAGCAAATGATAATGAGTAGTTATTAATTTGCGAATGAAGATTAATTAAAATAGTTAATTTTGGCGTTTAAAAGTTTGAATTAGAAATGAATTATTAGCTAAAAGCCCTGTTTGGCGAATTTCTTTCTGAGGTGTATAAATAGTGATTTTTTTGTTGAGCACAAATATTGTGTGGAAGCGGTTTAAGTGACAGATTCTGTAACAAACCTAATTGTTTGATCTTACCTTTACCGGTCCCTTTCGTTTTGTCAGTGGCTGGTCCTATCTCCTTGTTCGTCCTGGAATCCCCTGCTCTTCTAAGCCAACTGTACTCTGCTTCTCCATCAGTCCAGGAGCACGTATCTTCTTCAAAGTCGCAATCACCTGTATTTTAGGAGAATTTAATTGAAAGAAATTTCAACTGTACACAATGTTTTTTTTTTTTAAAAACTATAGGGCAATTCAATAGAAATGTCAACTTTGATAAAAATAAAAAAAAATTGCAATTTTTGTAATTTGTAAAAATATATTCCAAGTTTTTAAATTGGGATTTAAGAAAGCAGGTCGATAAAAAACATGTATTCACTTTTCCCGAAAAAGAAGATTTGAGTAAAAAACACTGATTTCACAAAAAAGATTTGTTGGCTCTGCAAATTCAGCCAGCATTTCAACTAGTTTCGATAAGTGTTTGAAAAACCTTTCACGTGCGAATAAATGTGTGTGTATATAATGTAATATTTAATATCTTAAGAGTATTCTAGATAATAAAAAAATATTAAACTTTTTACTTTACACACTTTTAATTTAATATATGTTTATGAAACTTTTAGTCATTCCGTCCCGGTCATTCCGTAACGTAGTATGACAGTTAATAACTTAAGCCATGTTACAAGGGTAGGTTGCTCTAAATTACAATTTTACATAGCTTATAAATCATATTTAAGATATGCATTAGTTCATTGTATTGTTAATTCACAGAAGTTTCCATTTTTAAATACCAGGATGCAGTCGTGGTTGCAAAAATGTCATTCCGTCACACAAAAATGAGATAATAAAATACTTTTTAAAAAAATTCAAACTTTTTTATTATCATTTTATCATAAACATTAATATATAAACTGAAAAAAACTAATTTTCTTTTGAAAACAGCTTCGTGGTAATTATTTTACTTCAATTTTACAATTCAAAATGTTATTCCGTCACATATGGAATTTCCCTACAACGTAAACTCCAGATTATCCTAGGACTTAGGTTGTGGAGCATCCGCGGATTAGCGAACTTGCGGATACTCCGCAAGAGTAAAGCAAATATCTACAAAATTGCCTTTAACTGTAGATTTTATTTAGTAATTGTATTATAAAGAGAAGAAAGTTTGGTAGGAAACATAAAGTTAAGAAATAGGATGATTAACAATTACACAAAATGTTAGTTAATTGTTCTTGTATTTTAAATTTTTAAACTTTTCATTTTTATATGAATTTTCATTAAAGTGTTTTAGAAGCATTTTGTCACAAAGGGAGACATAGTCGTATTCTTTTTACGTACTTTCAATTACAATTGCTACAAGTTTTTTTTTTACAAGTGGCGTTTTTGGAAAAAATTCGCAATTGATGTGTCGAGAAAATGGGATAGGACAGTGTTGAAAAAGAGTGTAAGGAGAGGAAATGGACAGTGACCATTTATTGGCAGCTCAAACAGCCTTCAGTTTAGTTTCACATAGTTTGTGATGCTCAGTTATGTGGTTTCAGGCCTATGACGAGCAATGTAAAGATATTTTCGATAGTTTTCTTCGAATGCAATCTTTCAATAATTTTCGTGACAGTTGAGCATGCATTTTCCTGCGTTTCATAAAATATATTTGAAAAAATTGTGTGTTGGATCTAGGATAGGGAACGGATTATCTTCCCGCGGGTAATCGGTAGTTTACTGCACAAAAATTCGCGAAATTTTTATCAGTTTTGACGAAACCCCTTTCTGTAAAAATGCCCTGAATAAATACCAAGTGAACGGTGAATACTCTTTCCCTGCGATCAAAATTATTTATACATTATAAAAAGGAGAATTTAAAATATAATTATAAGTATCAATAAAGTATTTAAATGCAAATTCATTTAATAAAAAAATATATTAATCACTTTTGAAAATTCAATTATAATTTTTTTAAAAAATATCAAAGATTTTAAAAAAAAGTTAATTTTAAAAATATAATAAACAAAACACGTTTTTATAAAATTCTGAACTTTTTTTGGGGAAATTAAAAGTTTAGTTATCTTTAAACATATTGTTTCATTGTTAAAAACTTATGAATAGATAAAGTTTTAATGAGTTACCTGATTCTGGACAATTGCCTTGTACGATTTTTACGTCATCGATAGCTATAAGTGCCGCCGCCTTACCTTCTAATCCAACTGTAAATTGTAGCTAAAAATTATAAAAGGCAAGTTTAGTTTAAAAAAATATTAATAAAAAAATCAAGCATTATGTTTAGTAATTTAAAAAACTATCACTGACGCTTATAAATACAAAATCGTTCACACTTAAATCATTCCCATCATACGAGTTACATAATGTCAGTACAGTGCATAGAGAGCATTATATGAAATGAACGCTCATTCATTCAACCACTAACCCTCAGCGCATTTCGTTCCGGTTCACGTTTACAGTCATATTTACAAGGTTACATATAGAGGCGTGAAATTGTCCTCTGTATTTTTTGGTAAGTTTTCGTGAGTACATGTCGTATACTTTATTTGAAAACAGGGGCCAATGTTCCCCCATTGGAATTGTATTGAGATATTTTACCATACAAGACCCTTAAGAGCCGCTAACTTTATTATGGCGTAGTATCTCTTCGCTGTGACGAAAGCAGTAATCTATTCATCTGATTGGTTTGAATACTGTATTGAATCAACCAGATCGTGTGGGGTTAACGACATGAAGATACTTTCTTCAACCTCAACTTCCATGGCAGACGTCAGATTACATCCAACTTTCGAGTTTTGCTTTGAAGGTATCGTTTAGTTGAGAGTTAGGTTGAAGATTTTTCGCTCGTGCGATATGCCCTTCATTGAAATCAATATGAACTCAAACGGTTTAACCACATTTCTCCTTTCAAGTGATTGACATTCAATAGCCACATTTTGCCTAGTTAACGACCACATTAATATTTTTTTGTTTCCAAAGTTTAAAAATTTGTTTATATGCCCTGTTTTCTCAATGTGAATGTTTCTACGTCTCAACGGAGCAGTGAATTGAGCAAAAAATATGAAAATAATACAATTATTTGTACGGAAAGGTTGCTACATTTTCATCAACAAACTTATTTCTAATTTTGATAATAAATTGTCAGGAAGGAAATTTATATATTGAATTGAGAGCATTTGACCTCTAAGGTTTTCCTCACTTGCAGTATTCAAAGTTTTTATGCGCAATAAACACCGATATAAACCATAACTATTCAGACGAACAAAAATTAAAACAAAAGCATAATTTGTAGAATTTTTGTTTTTTAATAAAATGTTGAACTAATTTCAAATTCTTACTCCTTTTCGATTTGTCATTTTTTTGTAATTATAAATTTATTAGAGGTTCATTATTATCAAAATGAAAGTATGTATTCTAATTTCAGTGAACCAACACCACTTTCCTCAGACAAAGAGTTATAACCAAAACATAACCCAAACTTTCAAGTACAAAAAAAATTCATCTTTAACCACTGTTTGCAAAAATTAGCTAAAAGGAAATTATTTGTAACGCATATACAATGTTGTATTAAGCAAAGTAAAATAATCAGTTTAAAGTGCCTTAGTTAAAAAGCCTTAACATTTTGAAATGGTTTAAAATATGAAAATATCGTCAAAGGATATTAGCTTCTTAAGTTTCCTTTTAACACAAGGTAATAAGTGATTGAACGCATGAGTTATTGAATCAAATTGCTCATAACTTCTTTGACAATATGATTTTTGTATTTGGTTTTCTTTTTGTATCTGGTTGTATAACAATGTGATCGTATCACACACTGAAGAACCAAAATAACTGGTATAGGCATACATCTGCGAATAAAGGTGTATAAAACCTATCGAAGTTCGTCGCTATGTTCAGCAGCGTCTATGTGCTGCTATCATGACAGGTTGTGAAAATAGAAGGGATTTTGAAAGTATCGGGGGTTGAGAAATGGAATTTTATATCCATGTATCTCTGAGGTGGAGATGAATTTTGGATTTTCACTTACGACAATTTCACGAGTGTACCATGAATACCGATAATCCAGTAAAACATCAAACCTACGACATAGCTTTGACCTTAAAAACATCGTGCAAAGCCGGGTCCATTGACAACTGATCATTAAATGTGATAAACGTCTATGTCGTACAAGTATCGACTTTTTAACCATTTAATGAATTCTCACCGATATGGGCTTCTGGAGCCGTATATATCACGTATCCGCAATATATCATGATTAACGATTTTCGTCCGTCGTCGATGATCCGTTTGTGGCCGCAGCTGTGTCGTAGTTTTAATGTTTTACTGGATTATCGATATTCATGGTACACTCGTGAAATTGTCGTAAGTAAAATTCCAAAATCCATCTTCACCTCGGAGATGCATGGATATGGAATTCCATTTCTCAACACCCGATACTTTCAAAATCCCTTCAATTTTCATAGCCTGTCATGATAGCAGCACATAGACGCTGCTGAACATAGCGACGAACTTCGATTGGTTATACACCTTTATTCGCAGATGTATGCCTATACCAGTTATTTTGGCTCTACAGTGTAGTATTTTCATAGAAAATGAAAAGTGCAGTTTTGCTAGGTTGTGTGCCTATAAACCAATTTCCACACTTTAGCGGTAACTATATAAACAAAAACCCTTACTTGATAGTCTTCAGAAATATTAGCTTTTGCTTCTACATATGTCCATTGTCTATGATTTGTCATGTTCTTGGCTTTTGTAGTAAGCCATTGCCCTGTGAAAATAAAGCAAATGTAATTATAGAATATTTTAAATATTTATACGAATAAAAAATATTTTCCATAAAATGATCCAATAATAAATAAAAGTAAAATCTGATAATAATGAAGAAATATCAGCTCAAAAGAAAGGTTGAGTGTACCCTTTCAAATCCGTTATTCGAACCTTAAGAATGGTTTAGCGAGGGATGCCACTTGAAGTGCAGTTCTTTTCTAGAGGAGTCACGTCATGAAGAATTGATAGGGGTGCCGGAACGACAGCCATGTTAAGGTTAGCTCGGGGAGTTGTGTAGAATGAAAAAAGTATTAAAATCGCGTTTGTTTCAGAAGCTTCTATATCGGAGGCTGCTGCAAGAAGCTTTTTGAATTTCTTCAAATGAGTTGGTTATACTTTTGTGATTCATATGAACTTGGATAATTTTTTGGGTATTTCTATTTCTCTTCAGCCAATTCTTTTTTTTATGTATCGAACTCAATTTTTTTTTTCAATAAGCACTTATAAATGGTCCGCAATTAAGCATTATAAGTTTAAAATTGAAACATAAAAAAATAACGTAACATAAAAGTTTATTAAGTATTTTCTAATTAAAAATCGCAATTTTACCGTATTTTTAATTATTAGTTACTAAAAAAACATTTATAATTAATATTTAATACTAACCTTATATGAAGACGAAATACTAATATTAATCTACTCAACAATTTATCTTTTCAAAAACATTAAAAAACAATGATACAGATGAATTACGGGTTTAGGTTAGTTTGAATTAACGTCGCACCAGAGCTACACGAGAGCTATTGGCGACGAGCGTCTTAATTTAGAACCATAGCCAATTGTCTAGCCGACACCTGAGTAGGCACCCAACGCAACCGCTATATCGTACGCAGCGTTAAGGCTTTGGAGCATATTTAACGTGCACTCTCTCTACACGGAGTATTAACGTCGGACATTATTGGCTGCACTGGCCGTTTATAGGTCGGCAGTTATTTTGATGATGCCCGGACCTAAGCTGGGACCTTCCGAATGCAAGGCGGACGTCTTAACCGACTGGGCTCCCTAGCCCCTGAATTACGGGACACATTTATAAGTGTTTTTTGAAAAAAAAATTAGTTCGACATTTAAAAAAAACTTTCACTGAATAGAAATGGAATTATCCGAAAAATTATCTTGATTTACGAATCACAAAAACTACTCTCAACACCTTAAAAAAATACAGAATGCTTCTAGCCACAGACTCTTATATAAAAGCTTCTAAAAAAGCACAATTTTAGAGCTGTTTTCTTGTACCCAAATCCTCATTTGGTTTACCATGGCGGGAGAAAGGAAACTGATTTTTACTCCTCGTGTCTCCTGTAGAAAATGTGTGAGAGCGCACGGATTTACTATCTCTATGGGTCAAATTAAATAGAGTATCAGGCCTCGACAACACGCGATGACAGTGTACGGACACCATAGATATCATAGTTAAAGTATTAGATTGGCAGATCACGTGACCTCCAATGCTAACGACGGGACGCGCATGGAGACCAGAATAAGAGGGCAATTTGCCCAGTGTTGCCACCACATTAAGGAGAAAAATACGAAAAAAAAACCATCTAATTCTAAAATTACAAAAAAATATCGTAAAAATACTAGCTGTATTTTAGAATCTTTTTAGTGACTTTAAATACTTTTCTAGTATTTTTTTTTTGTAATTTTAGAATTAAATGGTATTTTTTCGTAGTGTTTTTCTCCTTAAAGTGGCAGCAACACTGGCCATTTTGCCCTCCATGCGCGTCCCGTCGTTAGCATTGGAGGTCACGTGATCTGCCAATCTAATACTTAAACTATGATGTCTATGACGGACACCGACAGGACTATACCTTTTTAAGCTAAATTCGAGTGAAGTGGTGGAAATGGTTATCTAATGAGCGGAACTTTGTTTGAGTAAGTTTTAATAGCTTCTCTCACTTTAGTCGAGCACAGTTTGGTTCGTTAAACACCTTTGTAAACTGCATTAACCATGCATATGACAAAAATGGTCTAATCCATTGTTGTGGTTACTGCAGTTTACCCGCCCTCGGCAGACCTGACCAATCAAGTTCAGCTGTGATGCCACAGACACGGTGAAACAATTTTCTATACGACTACTTTAAATTCAATGCCTATTTTTTGGGATGCCCAGTCCTGATACTCTATTCAGTTTGGCCTTGGTTCTAAAGATACATGAAAGTGAGACAATTTAAAGACTTGCCTCCATTTTTAGAATTCGGAAAATTGAGATGTGCCTGTAGATACGCCTCCTTCACTTTCCAGAAGAAATACTCCCCATCGCCATCCATGTAGTAATAGAAATGGACACAATGGTGCGGGTCACTTGGAACCTTGTAAAGCGGGCTCGTCAAATATGCAGACTGAAAAGAGCCCCCACCTAATGCTGTGTTGGTCGTTCCAGCATACCAGTAACCACCTGAACAAAAATCAGAAGAAATTCCATTATATAGCATACTGCTCAAAAAAATCAGGGGAGAGCATGGTTTTACCCTTTCACACCAAATGATTCCATTTGGAATCATCAGCTTGCGATTTTTTTCTCACTAAGTTAAGCTCGTACTTATTTATCGTTAGATAGAATAATCATGTCTTTTGAAGAATTAAATAATGTTTGTTTTCATTAGATGAAAATATGAAAAACATGGTAAAATAATATTCACTTCTGAAACAATTGTAGCAAATTAATTGACTGATTGACTTTAACTGATGACCCTAAATTCTTCATACTTGCATTTTTAGATGCTTAAAATTGATTTTAACTGTCTTTAAAAATAGTTTTGAAACAATTGTTATAATTTATTCAAAAGTTATAATTGCATTTTCTCCCTTAAATTTAAGTTAAAAAATGAAGATTTCCCCCCTGTTTTTTACCATTTCATTCTAGATGCATAATGAATCTATTTCGCAAATTTTAGATTTTTATAATAAAGAATAAAAAGTTGGAACTGAAAGAGTTAACAAAAGCAAGCAAAGTGCTCCCCTAATTGTTTTGAGCAGTGTAGTATAAAAAATGTTGAAGAAAACGGAAGCCCTGGTTTGTTTGGACTGAAGACGCACGTTAAGACGCTAGAAAGCGCCCTGCTGAGAAAAATCTCAGCGTTTTGTTTTCATTTGAGTGGCTTGTTAGAATTCGCGTCTAGCGATGCGTCCTTGTTGAGTAATTTTTATTTAAGGTGTCGATCACATAGCCTCGGACTTTTCTTTGGTTGTTGATTTGTAGGTACGAACTGAACCTATTTATTTCCCTAGCTCCAGAATGAGTGTAAAGAAGATAATGTTATATGCAAATCAAAAGGAAAATGTAATCATATATAAACTCTGTGATATTTGTGAAAAGTGTTCTCTGTCAAAATTGCTACTATGTTAGTCTTTTAATAAATGATTTTCCACGTTAGATTTATAGCTTTATTGCTTCCACTGAAAGTTTTTTCTAATTAACTCGCAACAAGGGTTATGGGCCCAGTCTATCCCAACCCGAAATTAAATTTATAAAGCTAAATTATTTTAAATAAGTCTAAAACGTGGTTAGTATGTCTGGAAGCGTAGAGGCCGTAACTTTTCCTAAACTGGGAGACTTCAACTATTCGTCTTGGAAGCAAGATATGAAGTTAATTTTGATTTACAGAAACCTGTGGGAATTCGTCACCGGAAAAGCCGTACCTTATCCTGAATTCCTGAAACAGCACCCGAGAGAGACAAGCGAGATTATTCCTGGAGACAACAGCGAGCATACGCTACAATAGTTCAAGGAGTAGAGAGAAAGTACCAGACTCTGTTGGTTGATACTGAAGATGCGAAAGAGGCATGGGACATATTGAAGACCAACTTCGAACCAACTTCACGTGCTCGTTTGGCGGGACTTATTAATGACTTTTTTGACCTTCGCTTCGACCCGAATAGTGAAACCATTGGAATCTTTGTGAAACGAGTGACAGAGAAGCAGTTACAAGTCAAGGAAGCTGGATTTACCATTCCTGATTTACTGATGTGTTTCCAACTAATAAGAAGACTTCCGCCTGACTACGACAACATCACATCGTACAGTTCTTGTATCGTCTAGAAGATAAAGAGTTAACCGTGAAGGAAATATCGGGACAGCTCATTACGGAGTCCGGAAGGATAGACTTGAAGAAGAAAGATGCTGGGCTGGAAGAGGTGCCGATAGGAGATGCCTACTCAACAAAGTCTCGAAGAAAAAAGGGGCAAATGACGAAGGAAAGCAGTGGAACCGGTCTGAACCAACCAAGAAGACAACAGGGGAACGATGCCGGTAAAGAAGTATCAAGAATGGGGCCTTCAAGAGTAAGCTATACTTACTGATCCAAGGCTGGACACACCGAAGAAAGGTGCTTCAAGAAAAAGAGTCAACAAAAGGAAGATGCTTGGTGTAGTGAAGTTTCATCGTCGAATGACAACCCAATCGCCATGGCAGCAACTACAATTAAAAACCTTGGAGAATTCCTTGTGGATACAGCAGCAACATCCCATTTCAGCAGTCACCAAGACTGGTTCGTGAATCTCAAGAGAGTGACTCCTCAAAATGTGCTGGTTGGGGACAGAGGCAGTACGTCCAAAGTGCTTGGAGTTGGTGATGTAAAGTTCAGAATTAAAGACGTAAGAGGTAATGTAGCTATAAGGTTAAAAAACGTGATGTATGCTCCTAACATGAGGAAAAATTTAATTGGAGGAGCCAATATTGATTTAGCTGGTTATCATGGGGAATTTGGAAATAGTAAAATGGTTATATATGATAAAGATAAGCAATATTTTTGCACTGCACCTCTTGTAAATAAGCTTTATGTTCTAAGAGGATATCCAGATAAAACTAAAGGTTTTGCAGCAGTAACTTTAAATTCGGAATTAGTACACCGAATATTTTGTCACATTGACATGCCCTTAATTGAAAGTATGTGTAGGAATAATTGTGTAAAGGGAATAGAGAATCTTAATTGTGCTAATGTTAATTGTGAAGTGTGTAAAATTTCTAAATCTACTAGAATATCTTTTAAAAAGGACTATGTACATAAACGTTCATCAAATAATGTCTTAAATAGGGTGTTTATGGATTTGTGGGGACCCGCCCCAGTAAGTTCTTTGGGGGGAAGTAAATATTTTCTCTCTGTAATTGACGACTACTCTCGAAAAGTCGAAGTTTTCTTAGTCAAATCAAAAAGTGAAGTTTTTGAGTGCTTTAAAAAGTATTTAGCAAAATCAGAAAGGGAAACGGGATCAAAAATTAAATGCATTCGCACGGATTGTGGCGTTAGATTTTTGTCATTCAGAGTTTGAGAACTATTTAACAGATTTGGGTATTAAACATGAAAGAACGTCGGTTTACACGCCAGAACAAAACGGCGTGGCAGAGGTCTTTAACAGAATGGCTATGAATTGCGTCAGATCGATGCAGCAAGATAGCGGGTTGAAACCAAACTTTTGGGCAGAAGCTCTTTTGGCGTACGTTCATACTAAAAACCGATGTGAGCATAAGTTAACTGAAGGTCTTACCCCAAACGAAATATGGACGGGATACAAACCCTCGGTTAAGCATTTTAGAATTTTTGGATCTCTTGCATACGTGCATATTCCTAAAGTACAAAGAAACAAATTGCAGCCACGTGCAAAAGTTGGCATACTAGTTGGCTACGATTTAAACAAGTAGGTTTGTAACAGAATCTGTCACTTAACCCGCTTCCACACATTTGTGTTTAACAGGAATAAACGCGCCAAACACAACATTAATTCTATATTAAACACTTACACGCCAAATTTGGCTAGTTTCATTTATTTTATTTCGAAAATGTAATAATTATTACTTATCGTTTGCAAAAATTAATTTATATTTCAAAGAATAAATATGTAATATTCCTCGCACATTCCTGCACATTTTTATGCCAAGTTAGAATTTTCTATGCATCTTTCTTCATACATATATAATGAACCATCAAAAGAACTCTATTGTGATATTACAACAATCCAAACTGAATTATATCACATAAATAAATATATATTTTTTTTTCGAATAAAGTTTCTCGTACGTTTAACGAAATGGCAACAGTGAAAATATTGAATAAAAATGGAATTTGCATGTTATTTCAATGTAGATTAAATTTTTAGTTATTTAAATTTTAAATAAACTTATAATTTAAATTTTTTAATGAAATTTGGAATGTAGCCTAATCTGATTTTTTGCTTCAAAATGACGTATTCCTGTTTATCTGTGGGACTTGTGGATGGCAAAAGTGAAACATTGAATAAAAATGGCATTTGCATGTTATTTCAATGTAGATTAAATTTTTAGTTATTTAGATTTTAAATAAACTTCTAATTTAAAATTTTTAATGAAATTTGGAATGTAGCCTAATCTGATTTTTTGCTTTAAAATGAAGTATCTCACTTGTCTGTGGGACTTGTGGTTCTTTCTGTGAAAGTGGGTGACGGACGGACAGACGGACGGACATACAGACGGACTGAACGATTATAAAACCTTCCACTTTTTACGTTATAAACGTAGTGTGGAAGCTAATACGTTATAAACGTAGTGTGGAAGCTAAAACTAAAGGATATCGCGTATATATTCCAAAAGATAGGAAAATAATTGAAACCGTACACGTTCGTATCGACGAAACTAAAATTAGAGTTAAATCATTGTATGGTGGAGATCTCATGATTACGCTACCTATAGTTTGGATGAGGTTAGTGAGGGTTATTCGGAGGAAACTAATGAAAATGGGTTAAAATCTATTGATTTGTCAAAGTGGGTTAGAACTGAAAATCCAAGAAATCTTAGTGATCGTATAGATGTATACTATTTTCCTCCAAAATCAAAAGAAAGACTTAGATCGTTAAAAGATGTTGAAAAGTATTGTAAGAAAAACAAATTTGCATTTGAACCTAATAAATTTTCTTTTAAGCCTCAAGATGTAGAAAATGTAAGTGGTCAATCTACTAACCAGGCGTGTCTTTCATCCAATGATTGGGATTATATGGACGATTGTATCGACATTTTTCAACACGAGAGCTATAATGTTGAATTGCCTAAATCTTTTAATGATACTCAAATTAGTACTGATAGGCTAAAGTGGGATTTAGCAATGTCTGAAGAAATAAAGATGATGGAGGAAAGACAGGTATGGTTACTAGTAGATCCACCTCGTAATGCAAATGTTATAGGAAGCAAGTGGGTGTATAACATACAATGTGATGAAAATAATAAGCCAAAGAAGTACAAAGCAAGGCTTGTTGCAAAAAAGCATGGAATAAATTTTCATGATGTTTTTTCACCAACAGTTAATTTCTCAATTGTAAAATTGCTATTTATTTTGTTAGTGACTATTCTAAACTGGTGTCATTTTCAAATAGACGTTAAATCAGCATACCTATATGGGACTTTAAAGGAACCTGTTTACATGAAACATCCAATTGGGTTTGTAGAAAAAGGTGCTGAACAAAAGGTTTGCTTATTGCAGAAAGCAATATATGGGCTGCACCAAAGCGGTCGTGAGTGGAATATAGAATTGGATAAAATTTTAAGGGATTTAAACTTTGAGAAATTAACGTGGTGTAATTGTGTATATAAATCAAAAGATGTTATTTTAGTTGTTTATGTGGATGATATTGTGCTATTTTGTAGGTCTAAAAACTTAATACAGGAAGTTATTAACCTAATTAAAAATAAAATTGACATTACAGAACTGGGACCAGTCAAATTTCTTTTGGGCGTTAATTTTGAAACTATAAATGGATCGATTTTTGTTCATCAAAGAACTTATATTGAAAAATTAGAATCTAGATTTAAAAAGATTCCCAGAACTTTTGTGAAAATTACCTTTCAAAATTGGATGTAATCTACCACCAAAAATCAAGGAAGAAATAATTGAAAACGATCTTATGCGTGAATTTCCATATCGTTCCTTGATAGGTTGTTTGTCATTTTTAGGAAGTAGGACTAGACCCGACATTTCTTTTGCCGTAAATGGCATGGCACAGTTCTGTAATGGGTATACCTACCAACACTGGACATTTTTGGTAGATATTTTAAATTATGTATTTCAGACTAAGGCATACAAGATCAATTTGTCAAAACCTAGTAATAATGTTCTGTGTTCTTATTCAGATGCAAACTGGGGTTGTAACCTCACGAATAGACATTCAAGTAGTGGTTACATAATGACTCTTTTTGGAATACCTTTTTGTCTGGAAAACATCGAAGCAAAAATGTATAGCTTTAAGCAGTATGGAATCTGAATTCATTTCTTTAACAGAAAGTGTCAAAGAGTTACTTTGGTGTTATAGAATAATTTGTGAATTAAATGTTTATCAAGTAGATAAGCCAGTTCAATATTGCGACAAACAGGCTGCGATTTATTTTTCGAGGAACAATCATGAAAGTGTTAAGACTAAACACATAGATATTAAGTATCAATTTATTAGAAAATTAATTGAAGATAGCCTTTTTGGACTAAAATACGTATCCTCGAAAGATAATAAAGCGGACTTTTTGACTAAACCTTTATTGTTTGTAAACTCTGTGATATTTGTGAAAAGTGTTCTCTGTCAAAATTGCTACTATGGTAGTCTTTTAATAAATGATTTTCCACGTTAGATTTATAGCTTTATTGCTTCCACTGCAAGTTTTTTCTAATTAACTCGCAACAGTCCTCACATAGCGCATATGCGTAGTGAGACACTGTTATCTCTTCCGAATAGGTAGATGGGTAGTTCCACCATACTGTTTTAGTTCATGTATAAGAAACTTGTAATATTTATTTTTTTAAAAGTCACTTTAAATATGTGTAAAAATGCTTATAGGGTTTTGCAATCGCATACACACGGGTTTAGCAAGGTTATTTGTGAAAAAAAATAATGAGGGATGGCGTTTTTTTAAAACTTGTCTTAAAGAAACCGGCTTTACGAAAAAAAAATTATTTTCAATGAAACCGGATTTAACCGGCTTTACGAAAAAAACTGATTTTCAATGAAACTGAAGTCCAGAAAAAATTGGTTAGTTTTCAAACCGGTTTTGGTTTTCCATCCTTAGATCAGGGGGACGGTAAGGAAGGGGCGAATTTTTGCTAAATAATGTGTTAGTTTGAGCACTAAACTGAAAATTTGACATTCGGGAAAGGGAATGATAAGGAATTTTCTATGATGTTTTGTGTCCTAAAATATTTTTGGAGTTCCTCTGTTCTAAATACCGATTTATAATTATATAAGGGCCAGTATATTAGTATAATAGGAAAAAAAGAAAACGAAATAAATATTAATGTTTCCATAAGTTATGCAAAGGGGACATAAAAGTAAAATTTATGGTAGAATTATCCAGATGCACCCTTCATTTCGCACGTTCTGAACGCTCTAATTAAACCACGACTTATTTAAGTTTTACGAACGCCGAAATCAACTGTATTTTCGACGTCATGGTCACTTGACAACTAGAGCCAATAAGAAAGTTTAGCAGTTCGGACGCACAGCTCAGAGGCCGACTTTGTGTTTTTACAAGCAAGGGCTTTAGTCTACAAGGTATTTAAAAAGAATTGCTTTAAGGGGGAATGGACGCGCTGGACCGCAGGTCTCCAAAGCAAAATGCTTCAGTGTTAATCCAATGGAGAAAAAAATATTTTCTAAGCCACATTTCTCCGGCTGTATAGATTTTCACAAACGGATTTTTTTATGTGATAAATGTAGCTGATTACAGGTTCCTGCAATTCCACTTTTTGAAATTGGTTCGAATATTTTTTTAATATTCAATAAATAATTTTACACAAAATATTCGAGGCAATTTCAAATAGTGGGATTATAGAGACCTATATGTTATCTATATTTATCATTTAAAAAACCCCGCTTTTTAAAATATTCGATACAGCCGGAGAAATGTGGCTTATAAAATATTTTTTTCCCATTGGATTAACACTGAGGCACTTTGGTTTGGAGACCCGCGATTCAGCGCGCCCATTCCCCCTTAATTAAAAAAAATCGTACTTAAACCTTATTTTAAATTAAGTTTACCTGTTGATGTTCCCAGTGTATGGTCCACTTTGGGTTGATTTTGCAAGTAGTCCGGATCTCCGTTGAAGCTCTTCCATTCCCAGTTGAGTGAAGTTCTCCTTGTTGAGGTGTAGCCACAGTCGTAATCGTCGAAGCTGCACAACTGGGCCGCTTCCCCTTTAATGAAAAAGCAAAATCTCCTCAAACTGAAGCAAGATACTTCCTACACTGTAAAAAAAGCTATTACTTGCGCCGATATTTAATGCACTTTCGGCGATTTTAAACCGCTTTGCTAACATTACGATCTTAACCGTTTTCCTAAACTTGTTAACCTTTTAAAACCGTTTTCTCAAACTCAGTAACTCAGTAAGTAGTCTTAACAGTTTAGGAGCCAATTAAAAAAAACGGGCAAAAATCAAAAAACGAAATAATTGACTTTTTAAAATTTTGTAGAATATTTCAGAACATTTATTATGAAAATATATTACTCGAACATTTTTTCAATGAAAGTTTTGTGGAGTCAAAGTTGGAGATCGTCAGTTAGTTTTTAACCTTTTATGTAATGACGGTACTTATAAGTACCACTTAAATAAAAGCCGCTGTTTCACTTTTCATTGCTCGATTTGAAGAAAACGGGAAAATGGGGTTAATTTTAATTTGACGGTGCTTCTGTCGCCAAGGTATTTGGCGCTTTTGTAGGGAGCGATAAACAATTTTTTTTGGTGATACGGCATTTTCTGGTAAAATGCGTTGTGGCGTCTTTGTTGTGGCTAGGTGGCGGTGGTTATATTTGCGCGGATGTTATGCGCGTGGGATTTATTTTGTTCTAAATTAATTTTTGTCCAATCGCAGGCGCTGGTACTACTTGCGTGGAATTGTGAAATTTAGGTTGCACGGATGGGTGTGCGCACGGAATTATTTTTATTCTATTAAATTACTTTTTGTTCTATCATCATTTCGTGAGGTTTCGTTTTGCGGGTTACGTTTGGCTTTTGAACATCCGATTATGATGGATGGTGCATATTTAAATTCTGAATTTTTAATCAATTTGAAGAGGGCTGGACAGCTAGCTGTCATTCAGTTTTGAAGGACTAACAAAACGAACATTTTTTGGTTTTGTTCACAAATAAAACTAAATTTTTTAAGTTTTGCTTTGCAAAAAACTTTTTTTGTTTTGCTTTGTAAAACAAAACTGCCCGGGGCCCCAAACCAATATTTAGGCTTTCAATGGGCCCTACAATACTGCCCATGTTGGATACTGATGTTTTTTAGAGAAAACAAAATTGCCCGGGGCCCCAAACGAGTATTTAGGCTTTCAACGGGCCTTACAATACTGCCCCATGTTGGATACTGGTTTTTTAGAGAAAACAAAATGGCCCGGGGCCCCAAACGAGTATTTAGGCTTTCAATGGGCCTTACAATACTGCCCCATGTTGTATACTGATGTTTTTTAGAGAAAACAAAATTGCCCGGGGCCCCAAACGAGTATTTAGGCTTTAAATGGGCCCTACAATACTGCCCCATGTTGGATACTGATGTTTTTTTAGAGAAGTAATTGCCCGGAGCCTCAAACGTGTGCGTACTGGATTGACATTCACTCGTGTAGCTCTAGTGCGACAATAATTCAAACTAAACTAAATTGCCCGGAGCCCCAAACGCGTGCATACTGGATTGCCATTCGTGTAGCTCTAGTGCGACGACATTTCGAACGAAACTAAACTGGATTGCCACTACTAGCCCATTGTGTAGTGTAAAGTTTGTTTTGTGTTGCCCAAAGCAAACCAAAACCCTTAGTCTTTTTTTTTGTCAAAAGTAACTAGGGTTACTGCATCGGCGGAAAGGAATCTGGCAATGGGGAAACACGCGAGTTTCGCCAAGTTGTTGTAATTGTTGTTTTTAGAACCGCGCCAAGCAGCACCGTGGAATTAAAATTTACCAAAGATGGAACTTTTTGATTGACATGTTCCGTTTTAGCACATTAAAGTCCACAAAGGTAGAGTAAATTCTTCCTAAAACTTTAGCTTTGGTTATCCTGCGCCAACTCGTGATGCCTCGACGGTACTTATTAGTACCACTTAAAACGCCGTTGAATTTAACACATTCATTTAACAAAATGTCATTTTAGTCAGTGTAATTTAGAAATTTTTAGTAAAAAGGAAGAAAACAGAAAATAAATTTGGGACAAAGTACATTTTTATGTCCTAACTATTTTTTACCCTTTTATATTCTAATTAATTGCAATAGATATAATTAAAGTGTTCAAAGACAAATAACTAAAACTAAAACTTAATTTGGGGAATAAAGGGTAAAAAAAAAACGATTTTACTTGTATATGGAAAATCATGTGCAAAGAGTATTTTAGAAAAATTTAATAGAGGCTCTGTGGAAAAAGACAGACTGTGTTCAAAGACAAATAACTAAAACTAAAACTTAATTCGGGGAATAAATGGTAAAAAAAAAAACGATTTTACTTGTATATGGAAAATCATGTGCAAAGAGTATTTTAGAAAAATTTAATAGAGGCTCTGTGGAAAAAGAGCCTTAATAATGAACTAATACTATGCAAAAAGTGATACAAATACTTATTCTTGAACTAATGAAAAAAATTACAACGCAATTATCTAAAATTCTAAGCTGAATTACATTTTACAAAAACATTTTTGATATGATCAGTAAAAGAAGGCTACCTTATAATATTCGTATTCTATAAACAATATTGAACAAAAATATTTTAAAAATTCCGCATTTTTTGAAATTATACTAATACACCTAATAATGTTAAATAAGCTATCGATGTGTACATTTTGCCTGCAAACAGGGGCGTTTATTCAGCTTCTTTAATCAGCTAATGATACTTCAACAATCAGCAATAAATAATTTTACAGTACGCGGAAATCATGCGAATGATAAATAAAATTGCTAAATTATTAATTTAATTTTAAGTTGAAAAGAAATTCGGAGAGTTGTATAACTTCCAATATTCAGTTTCTCTCATGCACAATTCAAAATAGATTTTTAATCCAAAACGTATAGTAAGGCAAATATAATGCTTTTAAAACATAAAAAATAGCTTACTTTTGGAATCTGAACATTTTCCTGGTGTTAATTCTATATCATCCAGAGCTATGTCACCTCTAACTTTTGTTGCACTTTGATGTTTTGCAGTGAAAACCACCTGAAAAATAAAAATGTCAAAATACTTAACCGTGATTTTTTGGTTGAATTAAAGTCGCACTAGAGCTACACGAGACATTATAAAGGGTTAGGTTGAATTATTGTCGTACTAGAGCTGCACGAGGGCCATTGACGATTGGTGCCGAAAATCAGAACCACAGTCAAGTGACGAGCCGTACATTATAAAGGGCTAGAAATAGGCAGCCGTAAACGATTACATTATAAAGGCCAGTTTTATTTAAATATCATAATCTTGACTGCTCAGGTGATTGCTGTACTACAAAAATAATAAATTCCAAAGTATCACCAAAGTCAAATAACACAGGTTTGGTACAAAGAGTTCTATAGTAGGGTAGAGGAACGACTCGTACCGAGCTGCCATCGGCAGCCATGGCTCACTACGCAGCCCGAATAGAGTGGTAAAAGTGCTAGTTAATTTATAATTTTGATACTGAGAAAGGAAGTACACCCAGGGCAAAGGCGGGAATCGAACCCGCACCTGTTACAGCGCGCGGACTGCTAGCGTTATGGCCTGCTATCCAAACCACTCGGCCATCGGGCCCCACATGCCACCCTATATTGTCTCCGTGTAGGTCCATCTTGCTGTTGAAAGGTTCAGTCTCTACCCTACTATAGAACTCTTTGGTTTGCTATGTATATGTTTGGATGACGACCTGAAACATTGTGTACTAATTGGCCAAACTCATGCTCGCGGGACTAACACAAGCAAGCCGAACTTAAATGTATGCCGCCAATACGCATATTTCAGGGTTTGAGTGGCAACAGAAATGCTGAATAAAAGTAAGCTTTTTTAGGCTTTCATTGGTAAATCAATGTCACGTGGGAACAAAGCATCAATATGAGCACAGATCGAAAGAAAGCTAAGAAGTGAAAGCTGTAAGAAATTACGCCATCTGAAACAGGCCAATTGGCTAACGTGCATTTGTCGTCCTCTCTACAGTTCACTTTTGCTTAATACGTTACTTTCATAAAACAAAAGGGTAAGGGTTAGTTTTAATTGTCGTCATACTTCCGCTACTCGAAGGCTATTAACGATGATCGTCGTAATTTAGAACCACAGTCAAGGGATGAACCAACACTTGAGTAGGCATCAACGCAACTATTAGGAGCAACATCGTAAGCGACGTCAGGACTTTGGAACATGCATAACGTTTACTCCTTCTACTCGATGTATTATTCTTCGTCCTTTTTTGTGTACACATACTGTTTATAGCAGGTCGGCAATTATGGCAGTTATTATGGCAATGCTCGAACCCGAACTTTCGCATGCAAGGCAAGCGCCTTACCGACTGGGCTCCCGAGCCCCTCATACAAAAAGAGGAGAAAGATCATTGATGTTTCCATGTTTATTAAACAGAATTGTAATATAGTAGTTACCGAATATTCAAATTTTTGATTTTCCGACCGGAAACCGTTCCTTATAAATACA